>CM035421.1:186925363-187320363 GCA_020310875.1 Ceratopteris richardii | reverse complement strand
ACACACACACACACACACACACATATATATATATATATATATATATATATATATATATATATATATATATATATATATATATATATATATATATATATATATATGTGTGTGTGTGTGTGTGTGTGTGTGTGTGTGTACGTGTATATATGTGTGTGTGTCACACACATACACACACACACACACACACACACACACACACACACATATATATATATATATATATATATATATATATATATATATATATATATATATATATATATATATATATATATATATATATATATATATATATATGTATATATGAAGTTTTTCTAGGCTTACTCTACTTTTGTTTATATTGATTGTAAGAAAAACTATAAAAGGAAATTGGAATCCCCATGAATATAAAATCATGCATTTAAATCAATTTTCTTATATTTTCTTATGTATTATCAATTTTAATTCACTATAAGTTTTGAATATTGAGAGAAATGATAATGGCTTAATTAAACATATCTTTAATTACTGTAATTATGAAGTAATATAGAATGTAAAGCAATTTAATTGATCTTTATATAAATCTAATTAACTTCAATTTTTTTTTGCAGAACAAAATGCTGATTTGCATATAAAGTACAAAGAAAACACAAGGTTGGTATTGATGTCTTGCTAGTCTTCACACATATATGTTTCTTCATGAAGAAAGCAAGGATTTTCTTCATTCCCAAGAGATGAAAGAAGGGTATTGATACTGGAAATGAATGGCATTTTGCTCAAGACAATTGATAAGGAAAGGGGTGATCTATTACTTGAATCTTTGCAAAACCATATGAATTTTATTGAAGAGAACACAAGAATTGCGCATTACGTTCACAAGGATGCATTATATTTCTTGGATTTTTGTATGATTCTTTTTGAAGTGTGGATTTGGACCACAGAAAGAGTGTCGATAGCTCAAAGAACACTTGCACTATGTTTTCCAAAACACCATCAAAGATTTCATATTATAGCAGGTCAAGGTGCATGCCAAAAAACTGATATCCATATCCGATATAAGTTTGCGCATCATAAAAACTTGGACAAAATTTGGAAAAATTTTCTAGATTTTGATGGAAAAAATACCATTATTTTTTATGATACATTATATCATGTGATTTGGAATATGGAAGGCACTTATGTAATTCTACCGAAGCTGTGGAGGCAATCATCGAAGGAATTTTTATCCAAAACAATGATTCCTTGGCTTTATGGATGGATTTGCTCAAAGAACATACGTTCTTATACATGCAATACAATTGTAAAACAGAGACCTTGTGATAGAGAAACATATTATGTACTTGAACAATATATTAAGAAACGATATCAATGATTTTAAAATATTTGAACATCATGTATTTTATTGGTGTTTTTAAAAACCACATATCTTTGGGACTATTCAACCAAATGAAAAATTATTGGTAGCCTAAATTGCATATAACAGCCGAGGCCTACTCCTCCGGGCTTTAACTTTGAAATTGCAACTGTATAAGGAAGATCATAGTATCTATGGGACCCACCTTATCCCACAAGAATAGGGGTTTACATAGCTGGGTTAAATTGCGATCACAACTATCGCGAAGAAGGAAAAACGGTGGCACATCAGCAACAAGATACAACTTTCCATGTTAAACATGTCCCTTACATGTGCTGATGGGGGTTGAACCCCTGTCCCCATCTCAAGAGGTGAGAGGTCCAACCACCCGAGCAAGTGACCTGGGACTAAATTGAATATATTTATTGTTTATATTAAATTATAAGCTCTAAATTCATATGAGGATAGATTTATTATACAATTAAATTTAAATCAATTTATTGATTTTTATAACATTGTGCTCATAACAAATATGATGCTGCACTCTAGCAATTGCAAACTGATGACAATAACCTAGGTAGGGTGGTGAAGGTCATTATCACCGCTCAAGAACAAGGCACACAGTCCAAGATTGTTGCTAAAAATTTATAGTTTTCATGATTCGATGGGCGAAAGGATGGCCAATTTGTTCTTTCATGGCTATCCCTATTTGATGATTTTTATTCTAATGAATCATATTATGAAAGTGAAAAAGTGAAATTTGTTACTAATTATTTGGTGGGTAAGGCCAGTTATGGTGGAATGTTCTACACCATAGCACTGACTGCCCCACCACATGGGATGCATTTGGAAAGAAGATCAAGGAGTCCTTCCTTCTCCCTAGTTCCACTTACATGCTCTTCGATCATGGACAACTTTTGGATGGAAAGATGGAGATACTATGTCTACCTAAAATGAATGCTTTTTTTTGCAACAACTACTACCTACTCATTTACTTGAAATGATTCCTGAGGATACCTTGCAAAGAAAGTATGAAGATGGTTTGGAGATAGTAATACAAGCTAAGGTCAATAGTCTACCTCCTACAACTCTCTATGAAGCTATTTCTTTTTCACATGATGCTGAGAAAGAGTCGCATCCATTACCAAGTCCATTCGCTTACAACAAGCACGTCAATGACAACCACCAATCAAGCCCAACTTTCCTTTCAAGCATAATTTCACTACTTTTCAATGCCCCCTACTTTTCCATGCCCTTTGTTGATATATTTAGGTAGTGATGTGTGTGAACACTCTAGGACCGTCGGGGCATTTTTTTCCCTCTTTAGGAGGTTTTTTTCCCCCAGCTTGTATATACGCCTATTGCCCTAATGGGCTACTTATCTTTGTACATTCTCTAGTAACACATTCAGTATTGCGTGTTTGTGCTCCAAGCTTCTTCTTCTTCCTTGTGCTGTTCGCGTGCTTCCGTAGACGTCAATCTCCAACAATTGGTATCAGAGCAGGTCGTCGCTTCTTCTAGGGCGCCGTCGACACTCCTCCTTTTGCAGCCTCAGATTCGCATGAAATTTGGTGAGCATACTCAGGGTGTTTCCGAGATCAAAACAGCTTTGCTATGTGGTGCCGAAATCACGATCTGAGCTCGTTTCGGCCTCCAAATGCACTATCGCAGCGCTTGTGTAGGCTATTTTGTCCTTTTATGCCAAAGGTATATACCAGTTTCTATTCGCCAATTTAAGCGTCTCGAAGTCTGCTACAGGTCTAGTAGAACTCGTCTGGGCAGTTCTGTTCAACTTTTTGAGATACAGTCAATTTTCTACATCAAGGTATTCTAGTCACCGGCCATGGCTGAAAGCAGTGATGTATTCCGTATGTTGGCTGTTGAGGATAAGTTGGATGCTACCAACTACCCATTATGGGCTTATATGATGCGACATGTACTGGTTGCAAAAGGATTGTGGAACATTGTGCAGGGTGTTGAAAGACGTCCTCTTACACCTGTAACGACAGGTACTGCAAATACAAGTGTTGGAGCTAATGAAGATGGTGTCGAAGATGATATTCCGTAGATTCCTGTTCGTGCTGCTGTTTCTGTTGCACCTACTGCAGAGCAGATTCGTTGGGATGGCAGAGATGCCCAGGCACATGCATTGATAGCTTTGTCTGTCAAACGTGCCATTATTCCTCACATTCACTCTTGCAGAACAGCAAAGGATGCTTGGGATACACTTACCACTTTGTACCAGGCTAGGAATGAGGCTCGTGTTGCTTACCTCCGAAAACAGTTGGAGAGTGAGCACATGAATGAAGGTGATTCTATGGACAGTTTTCTTACAAAGATCAAAGACCTAAAGGAACAATTGATTTTTGCTGATGCGGTTATACCAGATAGCTCACTTGTGCAGACCGTTCTGAATGGTCTTCCTGATTCATATCAAAGTTTTGCCTCTACTCTTCGGTTGATGATGAAAGGCAATCCGAATGCCTTGTCATTTGAGGAATTAGTCTCTGCTCTGTTGCAGGAAGATCAGTCCAGGCAGAACAGGTCCATTATGCGTGTTGCAGATCAAGCTTTCCTGGCTAATCAGAAGGGCAAAGGAAAATGGAGCTCTTCTACTAGTAAGCAGAAATCTGCAAATGCTACACAATCGAAGAACCAGGATAAAGATGAGAGGAAATCAGAAAAGCAGAAATTGTTCTGCAAGTACTGTAAAGGAAATGATCATATTATAAAGAACTGTCCAAAACTGGCTGCTAAAGAGGCAAAGAAGAAAGAGGCTGGAATGGTTGTTGCAGAGGCCTCTACACCAAAAATAGAGTCTGCAAATCTTGTGCACGAAGAAGAATGGGCGTTTACTACTGTCTGCAGTTTTGACCCATCTTCTCATGATCAGTGCATGTCTGCAGTAGACTCAGATGTTTGGTACTTTGACAGTGGGGCTACCAAACATATTACCTCGCAGCACAGTTTCTTCTCTTCACTCGAGCCTGCCCCTACAGGGAATATTGTCACATGCGCCAATAACTCCTCTTATCCTGTTATGGGAGTTGGTAAGATCATTCAGACTACTGCTGATGGTAGTTCTTTCACTTTGTCAGATGCTTTATTTGTGCCAGGGATCAAAAAGAACCTGTTATCAGTTTCTTCATTAGCCAAGATTGGCTTGGTTGTGAAATTCGTTGATGACAGGTATACAGTCCATGATCTCTCATGGCGATGTGATTATTGCTTCTGGCATTTCATGTCGTGGGCTGTATAAGCTCATAGACTATGAAAGATCTGTGAATGATTCGGCATGTGCAGTTCATGATTCTCAGGCTATGTTAGATGCAAAGCTTTGGCATGCACGCTTTGGTCATTTGAAATTTGCTAGTTTGTTACACCTGCAGAAATTTGAAATGGTGTCCTCTTTGCCCAAACTTGAGGCACCTGGAAAACATGTTTGTGAAGGCTGTATTTTGGGCAAAATGCAGCGTTCTTCCTTTCCAAAAGATGGTTCAGTTCGGGCTACGCAGAAATTGCAGCTTGTACATAGTGATGTCTGTGGTCCTATGCAGACACCCTCTTTTGGAAATTACCTTTACTTCGTGACTTTCATTGATGATTTTTCCAGGCATGCATGGGTATATCCACTCAAAGCAAAGTCGGAAGTGTTCATGTGCTTCAAACAGTTTTTGGTTTTGGCTGAAAATCTGTCAGCATGTAAAATGGGCACCCTCCATTCTGATCGAGGGGAGGAATATATGTCTTCAGATTTTAATGCATTTCTGGCTAAACGTGGGATAAAACACAAGTGTACAGTGCCGTATACACCTCAACAGAATGGAGTTGCTGAACGAAAGAACAGGTCACTCATGGAGATGGCGAGGTGCATGGTCAAAAGTCAGGTTTTACCACATAGTTTCTGGCTTGAGGCTGTCATGTGTGCAGCATATGTACTGAACAGGTGTCCCACTAAAGCATTGAAGTCTATCACTCCATATGAGGCTTGGCATGACCGCAAGCCATCTGTTGCTCATCTGCGTGTTTTTTGTTGTTTGGCATATGCATTAGTGCCTGAACAACATCGCAGAAAATTGGATGATAAGGTAGTAAAATGTATTTTTGTTGGGTATAGTTCTGAAAGTAAAGGCTATCGTTTGTATCATCCACAGACTAAACACATTCTGGTTAGCCGTGATGTTGTCTTTGTGGAAGATGCTATTCAGCCATTGCTTTCATGTACTAAGGAGACATCTGTTAGCTCCAAAGACATGTATGATACTTTGATGCCTCTTTTTACAGGTGGATAGGCTAGTGCTGGTCCTAATGAGGCAACTTCTCAGCCTTTGCAGGTTTCATATGATGATGCAGATCATTCCATTTCTGATGCAGATTTACATGATGCACTTGTTAATGAGAGAGCTGATATTGAGCAGGCAAAAACTATGCCAAAATGGCTGGTGCAGACTTTGCGTGACAGCAAATTAGATGCACCTTTGTCATATCGTACTCGTTCAGGCTCTCATAGTGCCTCCTTTGCATCAGATTGCTATGCTATGGCTGCATCTAGTCTCTGTGATGAGAATGAGCCTGTTTCTTTTGATGAAGCACAAAATTCAGAAAATTGGATGGCTGCTATGCAATCTGAATACGATGCTATAATGAAGAATGGTACATGGTCTTTATGTGACTTGCCTCCTGGCAAGAAGGCCACTGGCACTAAGTGGGTATACAAGCTGAAGCATAAACCTGATGGTACAATTGACAGGTATAAGGCTAGGCTTGTTGCAAAGGGTTATGCACAGGAAAGAGGCATTGATTTTGATGAGACCTTTGCACCTACATGCCGTATGACTACTGTTCGGAGCATTTGTGCACTTGCAGCCCATCATGGTTGGAATGTACATCAGTTGGACATTAAAATAACATTTCTGAATGGTGACTTGTATGAAGAAGTGTATGTTTTTCAGCCCCGTGGCTTTGTGCAGAAAGGGCATGAAAACCAGGTTTGCAGGTTAAAGAAGGCATTATATGGTTTAAAGCGAGCACCACGTGCTTGGTATGAGAAGATACATGCCTATCTGATTGCACATGGTTTTGAGAACAGTCCAACTGAAAGCACCTTATATGTTAAACGTGCTAATGATGTGCTTCTGATCATTGTTGTCTATGTTGATGACATGCTGCTCACTGGTCCTATTGAGACACATAATATTGCTGATTTTAAGGCTGATTTGCATGCCTCATTTGAGATGTCTGATTTGGGGCATTTGCATCACTATTTGGGCATTCAGTTTATGCACGTTGATGGTGGAATGGCTTTGTGTCAAACAAAATATATTGACACATTATTGCAGCATTTTGGCCTTGAAGACTGTAAGCCTATTGCCACTCCTATGGAGACAGGTTTACGATTGAGTCTTCATGATGCTGGAGATGCATTTGATGCTGTTCTCTATCAGCAGGTTGTTGGATGCTTGATTTACTTATGCATTACTCGGCCAGATATTCAATTTGCTGTCTCACAGATGAGCAGGTTTATGCATTGCCCGGGAGTCACGCATTGGAAAGCGGTTAAGCGCATCTTTCGCTACTTGAGTGGTACTCGGCTACTTGGGTTGTTTTATCCCAAGGGGGGATCACTACCGCCAGATTTGCATGCTTTTTCTGACTCAGATTGGGCTGGTTGCTATGACACTCGTGTGTCCACGAGTGGTTTTTGCTTCATGCTTGGTAGCTCATGTATATCTTGGTTGAGCAAGAAGCAGCCTACTGTGGCCACTTCCAGTTGTGAGGCTGAGTATAGGGTAGCTTTCACAGCGACTGTTGAGTGTGTGTGGCTCAGACGCCTTATGGCTGATTTGGGTGTTGGCCAGTCTTCTGCCACCACCATCTTCACTGACAGTTAGAGCGCATTGGCAGTTGCGAGGAACCCTGTGTTCCATGCTCGCACTAAGCACATTGAGGTGCATTATCACTATGTCAGGGAGAGGTTCTCTACAGGGTAAATCAGCTTGGCATATGTGCCCACGCAGGAGAACATTGCAGACCTTTTCACGAAGGCTCTGCCTAGGGAGAAGTTTGAAGCTTTCCGTGAAGCTTTGGGCTTACTTCCTTTTGTGGAGTGATTTCCACATAGCTTGGCACTTCCTTATACATGAGTGCCAGCTCCTTGTTCACCGCATCACTCCCAGGGGGGATTTGTTGATATATTTAGGTAGTGATGTGTGTGAACACTCTAGGACCGCCTGTAAGGAATTGAACTCACAACCTCTTGGTTAGGAATGTGATGGGCTAACCACTTGCCCCAAAAGCCATGGTTGAGGATTACTTCCTAATCCTCTCTCTTAGGGTGTGGTCCAACCATCTCCTACCAGGATTATGTTACATTCTTCCCCCCTTGGTCGATCATTGTCCTCAATGATCTACTCTTGTATCCCTCTAGCCTCGGTGATCAGTCCCTTGAACTCCCTAGGTGCCCTTGAATTGATGTTCCTCAACTTCGCACAGTTTCTTGAACCTTGTTCGCAACCTTGGTCTCTTGAACCCTTTCTCTCAACCTTGGTGTCTTGAACCTTCTTGTTCGCAACCTTGGTGTCTCGAGCCCTTGTTCTCAACCTCAGTCTTGAACCTTGTTCTCACCCATGCTTGGTATCTTGAACACTCAATCAAGTGCCACCCAAGGATTTCCAAGGAATTCACACTTCCAAGCTAGCTCATTGGAAAGTTCGTTCCGAGAGCTTTCCAATGGTATATTATACGCCTCAATCCGACCTACGGATTGAGAGATACACCCCAATCATTGTAAGGTCCATCCTTGAAACCGACGCGCGCACCTTCCACAATTCCTACCCTTTCACATAGAGGATGCCCAAGCGCCTTTTTTAGAGGCCATTGGATCATTCCACCTTGCCCAAGCCTACTTCCTAGGCTCTGACACCAATGTAAGGAATTGAACTCACAACCTCTTGGTTAGGAATGTGATGGGCTAACCACTTGCCCCAAAAGCCATGGTTGAGGATAACTTCCTAATCCTCTCTCTTAGGGTGTGGTCCAACCATCTCCTACCAGGATTATGTTACATTAATGTGATGGGCTAACCACTTGCCCCAAAAGCCATGGTTGAGGATTACTTCCTAATCCTCTCTCTTAGGGTGTGGTCCAACCATCTCCTACCAGGATTATGTTACACCGCCGGGGCACTTTTTTCCCTCTTTAGGAGGTTTTTTTCCCCCGGCTTGTATATACGCCTATTGCCCTAATGTGCTACTTATCTTTGTACATTCTCTAGTAATACATTCAGTATTGTGTGTTTGTGCTCCAAGCTTCTTCTTCTTCCTTGTGTTGTTCGCGTGCTTCCGCAGACGTCTATCTCCAATACCCTTCTCAATCCATTTCTCACGGATCTAGAAGCCAACTCCTTTACAACCCACCAAACCCTCCTCAGACTACGACAATGGATGCTAAAAAAAAACGGCCCTGTATTAGTTGCTGGCATTGTGGTAAGTTTCGTCATACTAAATAAATCAAAATGTAGGTTGTAGACTAACAACATGAAGCCTGTTCGAGCTCAAGTACACAACATAGAGGTGGTTCTTGATGACATTCAACTTGATTGGACCAAAGAACCATTGGAAAAGGATCTAAGTACCTTGGGTAACACAATTTCTATTCATTCTTTACTTTGCATGCAAGGTACTATTAATGGTAAAGTTGTTAATATTTTACATGATGATGGTAGTTCACATGATTTTATTTCTTATACACTAGTCCAAGATCTTCAATTACATCCAATTCCTTCTATGTATAAAGTTAAAGCTGCATTTCAAGGAAATAGATATAATCTTACAAGTGAAGTGCATAATGTTTGGATTTGTATAGGTTCATAAGTAGACGAACAGACATTCTTGATTGCTCCTTTGCTATCCTATGATGTTATACTTGGTATGCCTTTTTGTCGTCATTATAATCCATGAATAGATTATCATACACACACCATGAGTTTTAAGTTTAACAATGAAGATATTTCTTTGTCTATAATGCATGACTTCCAACCCTTTCCATTAATTAGTCATACTCAAGTAAAATGTGCATTTAGGAAAGGCTATAATTCATGTATTCTTTTTGTCAATAACATAGATGATTACACACATACACTACCTGATGCACATAAATCATTTATGGCATCCTATAAGGATTGCTTTATGGGTAATTTTCCTTCTAAGCTACTGCCTTCTAGGGGATCTCTTGATGATAGTATAGACTTAATTCCTGGTAGTTCTCCTCCACATAGAGCACCTTATAGGCATTGACCTTTACATAAAAAAATAGCTAATCAAGTTAAGGATCTACTTCACAAAGGGGTTATAAGACCTAGTTCTTCTCCCTTTGGAGCACATGTTCTCTTAGTAGAAAAGAACAACAAGACTTATAGGATGTGCATTGACTATAGAGCACTCAATAAGATCACAATTAAAAACATTTATGCTATTCCTCGGATAGATGATTTGCTAGATAAACTTCATGGAGCACGTGTTTTTAGAAAAAATGATCCTAATTTTGGGTATCATCATATATAAATGACACAAAATGACACTATAAGACTGCCTTTAGAACTCACACTGGTCACTTTGAATTCATGGTAATGCCTTCTGGACTCACCAATGCACCTGCTACATTTGCACACATGATGAATACTATTTTTCATGATTACCAAGCTTTTGTTCTTGTTTTCTTTCATGATATACTTGTCTATAGTAAGAATAACAATGACAATGAAAATCATTAGCAATAGTGTTGAGTTTGTTACACAAAAACTAACTTTATGCCAATCCTGAAAGAGCTCATCTTTTCAAAAAGAATTAGAGTAGTTAGGACATATTGTTTCTAGTCAAGGTGTTCATGTACATTCAAAGAAAATTAAAGTAATTGAACAATGGCTTGTACCTCAATCTATGAACGATGTATGCTTTCTTCTCGGGTTAGCTAGTTTTATGGAAAGTTTGTAAAAGGTTTTTCTTATTTAGCACTTCTCCTCACATTATTATTGACGAAAAAGTTAAAATTTGCATGGGGGTTAGCACAACAAAAATCTTTTGAAAATTGCAAACATGTACTTTCTCATGCACCTATTTAACAGTTACTAGATTTTGCACAACCTTTCCATGTAGTTACAGATGCTAATGATTCAGGTATAGGTGTTGTACTAATGCAAAATGATCATCCCATTGCATTTAAAAATAGGAAACTTAAACTTTCTAAAAGCACTATAGTACATATGATAAGGAGCTTTTAGCTCTTATGCATGCTTTAAGATTTTGGAAACATTACCTTATGGGTTCTAAAGTTCTAATCAAAATATACCAATAGGCTATTAAGCATTTATTAAATCAACGAGTGATTTTTGACAGACACATTAAATGGGCTTCATTCATACAAAATTTTCAATCTATGATTCAATTTCAACTTGGCAAAACTAATGTTGCAGTTGATGCCTTTAGTCATTTCCCATCCCCACAAACAAATATTGTTTCAATCAATAGAATTTTTTATATTCATATTCATTATTTTCATGACATGATTCCTACTTATGCATTTGATTTGTATTTCTCACATGGGATGCTTTCAATAATTCTACAACATTTGATAAGGATCCCTACACTTTTGATAATGGATTTTTGTATTTCCAACATACATTATGCATCACACAAGGTTTTAAATAATTAGTTATGAAGGAGATTCATGAACCATCATATATGGCTCATAGGGGCATACAAAGTATTATTTCTATATGTAAATAGTTTTTCTATGGGCCATATATGGAAAAGGATATTGCACACTATGTTTCCAATTGCATTTGTATAAACATGTGAAACAACATCATGATAAAGCATTTGGATTATTAATGCCACTTCCCATACCTAATGTTCCATGGGAACAAATCACTATGGATTTTATTATTGGTCTTCCTACAACTTCATCTCATAATGATATGATTTGGACAAGCGTATTTTATTTCTTGTGAAAAGACTCTTTCTGCACCTCAAGATGCTAAGTTATTTATTAAATGTATTCTTCTGCATCATGGTTTTCCAAAAGTTATTCTTTCACATCGAGATGTTTGGTTCTGTAAACACTTTTGGGTTGCATTATTTCAAAATTTAGGTTCTAAAATACACTTTAGCTCTGCATTTCATCCTGAAAGTAATGCACAAAGTGAATCTATGAATAGTATTATTTTGGATTTATTATGTTATTACTCTTTAGGCAATCCAAGTAATTGGGATGAGAAAGTTCCTTTACTACAATTCGCATATAATAACACAATAGATACCACTACTCAACGTGCACATTATGAAATTGTTTATGGCAAAAGCCTTCCCACTCCCATATCTATCACTCAAACTAACATACTTATGGTTGATTCTTTTGCACAAGATCATATTTCTACACTTTATGAGGTTCATGAGCACATTAAAAAGAGTCAAGAACATTACATGTGTAATGTTAATAAGAAACGAGTATCTAAATAATTTAATGAAAATGGCTTGGTATGGTTACAAATAATTAAATGATGTTTGAAAAATGTTTTACAACATCCTAAGGTTAAACTTGCACCATGTTATTATGGACCTTTCCGTATTATTCAAAAAAATGATGAGAACAGTTTTAGATTAGACATACCTTCTTATTGGAATATACATAATTCTTTTCATATTAGTTTATTGAAACAATTTAAAGGAACATTACCTCTCACCCTTGTTTTAGATGATCCTCCTTTATTGGAAGATGATGCTAAAATTTTAGTTCCAAAGAAAATACTTGATTATGATGTTACTAGTACATGCACAGGTAACTGATATCATAGATATTTAGCTAAATATAAAAATGACTCACTTGAAGAATCTCAATCGATTCATAAGACATCATTAACTTCACATTATGACCACTTGATTTCTACTTATCATTCATAATCACATTAAATTCCAATTTTCTAGTTTTATGCATGTGTTTTTACATGGAACATGCTTATGATTGTTTAGTGATGGGACATGTGACTAGCCATCTATGTCTGTTTTATTCTTATCAACTCAGATCAGTTGCTCGTCAACTAGGAGGCATGCTATACTTTATGGAATAATGGAATGTTATATGGATTTTAATGTCTTGAGGTTTTTAATGTGATTTGTTTTTTGATTTAGCAGGTGAAGGCTCACAAGAGTGTGAATGCATGTGAACTTATGCATATGAACAATTATATCTATTTAAAAGCTAGCAAGTAGAATGTTTTGCATGGATGATTGGGAACATGCATTTTCAAGCTCCAAAATTTCTTGATTTAAGTCTGGTGCATAAAAGGATAATTCCAACAGGTGAATACACTCACATGCATTTGCATACAAGAAACAAGCATTCACATATGCATGATTGTTTGTTAAGAAGTTGAATACTTTCAAGTCCAAAGGATAGTTGATATGTTCCAAATTTGAAAAAGAAAATCATGGAACTTTTGAAGTTTGTTCTTTGATTTCATCTTGACCAGTGATGAACCTCAAAAAGATGAATAAACTTTAGCATCACTTGAACTTTAGTGTTCAATAGTCAGATGCTAGATTCCATGACTGCATCTCTAATCAAGATGCAAAATTTTCAAAGAGTATGGAAACTTTATTTAGCACTTTTCTGAGGATGAGAAAAGTATGCTTGGTTTTGTTTAAGCTAAATAGAGCTTAAAGCATAAACAAGCCAAGATATCTTTGGAAATAAAAATCTTTACTCAAAGATATATCAAATAATCTTTGGGAACTAAGCTATTTCCTAAAGATAAGCCAACAAAGAAAATAGTTTGGTTAACTATTTCCTTGGTTAAAAAGGAATATCTTTTGGACAAGCAATAAAGCCTTAAGTCTTCTTCTTGTTCAATGGTCAATATTTCTTTTAGAGAGATTATTGCACTAAAGCTAAGTGGATCACTTGTTCACAAGAGTAAATGACCTTCTCGTAAGTCTAGACTTGAGATGTTTGGTCATACACATGGGTGACCAAACGGTGTTCGATTTCAGATCTATCTGAACCGGTCGAACCCTTTGATCATAGACTTACTTCATTACATTCTTCCCCCCTTGGAAAACATTTTTGTCCTTAAAAATAGAGCTATATATCTACTGTAGGCAACCCTCGAGCCTCATGTTCTAAAACTGGAAGAACATGGTCATGTTCTTAAAACTATAAGAACATGTCTCATCTCTATGGTGGCATCCCTGTCCGAATGATTCAAAACACTATCTCGCTTTGCACTTTGATAAACTAGTCAAAATACAAAATAGTGAATGAATAATAAGGGTGGATCTAAAAACATCCCTAACCAATTCGTAGTTTCTCGTTGTTCGATCTAGGCACAAACATGTGAACTGGGTGGATTCAAATTACTAGTCCATTTTTGGGCATGAATGGTGCATGGACTTAGTAACAAAGATGGGATTCTTATCCCTCGCAAGACTTTGAGAACTCTTGATTCACTTGAATTTATTTTGGAGAACTTGAAGTTTGGTTGTCCCAAACATCTAACTTGGATGTTTGTTCAATGGTTTACTCTTATCCAATAGTTACTTGATTTCTTCACCCAACAGGAGGACTACTTTGTCCAAATGAGTTTAAAAATTGTATGTAAACTGTAGGAGAAAGTTTACATTTTCTTTGAGTCAACCATACTATAACTGTGACCAATTCAAATTCAGAATGAAAATTTATCCAACTTAGGATACTTTTCTCAAAGACTTGAGCTAAACTTCTTGGGAATTGTCAATGTGATGAGCAATTCCTAACTTCTCTATTCTAGAGTATACTAGACTCTAGGAAATCATTTATTCTATTTTACACTTTTGTAGATGCTCCTCCATGGTTGTATAATAAGCAATAAGCTGTAAGTAAAATTGAGACAGACATTACTGCCACCACGTGAAGAAATCTTTGCTTTTTGCTTGTAGATGGTAAGCTTCTACAACAGTAACAAGGATTTGATTGATAGTGGAGATCGACATGGACGTCATTTTTCCTCTTGGATAAGAGAGAGTATCTGCATGTTAAAGTTGAGGGTTCAATCCCCGACTGCTGCCATGGATTAAAACTTTCTAGCAGTGTGGTATGGAAACATCATATTGTATTTTGATTTCTTTTGCACACTTGAACTATGCAATCATGGTGCATGAAAGGCACTGCAATAATGCGTTAATAATAAGAAAGCATATCCTCATTTGCTTCGTAACAAATGAATGCAAGAATGAGCACGTAAGAATGAGGAATATTCTACAAATCAAGAGCATGAAGATGACAAAATCTCATCAAGGTCTCCATGAAAGCTAGGCTCTAATACCAATGCAAGAGAACTAGAAATTACGACCACCACATGCTAGAGAGATGACTCTCCTCACAAGCAAATGCCTCTATATATAGCTCTCTCAAGGGGACTGCCTTAGCTAGCCATGTGTCGGCCATGTAACTGCATGTGCGCCAAGTATCCCAATGAACTCGAGTTAAATCAAGTGGATGCTTCTAGAAGGCTCTAGATCTCGTTGGGCAAAATACTCTCCCCATGTCCACCATGGGGATTTGAACCCAAGGCCTCCTCCTTCACATCCTTTGAGACTTAACCACTAAGCTAAGTGGATCACTTGTTCACAAGAGTAAATGACCTTCTAGTAAGTCTAGACACGAGATATTTGGTCATACACACGAGTGACCAAACGATGTCCGATGTCAGATTTGTCTGAACCAGTCGGACCCTTGGATCATAGACTTACTTTATGACAACTGATGTTCTAGAATCAATTTGTGGACAAGCTTTGGATAGGTTGAAAGGTACTCATAGAATATCCTCTATCTTTCCATTCTCTCTCATATTCCCCATCTCTAAATCACTCATATGTAAAAGTAGATGGATGATAACTAATCAAGTTTATCTCTTGATCTGTTTCTTATTCATCATCATCAAATCTTGCTCGTGAGAGCATATCAGCAACAATATTATGTGTTCCAATGATATAAACAAAGGCTGGGTTAATAAACTTCATAAATGAGATCCACCTCAACATTACAATGCCAAGAGATCAGCAATTAGCAATCATTCCTGCTAATGGAAGACAATCAGTTTCCACTATCACATTTGCTCCAATAAGATAATTTTTATCTGTTTTCAAGGTAGTGACTAATCCCATAACTCTTTTTTAATGTGAGGATAATTCCTCTATGTTTCATGAAATATTTTCACACCAAAGAAAACTACATATCGTTGCACCTCCTCGTCATCTTGACCAATGACCCAGCCTATACCAATAGGACAATTATCAATAGTTAGGATTATAGGTTTATTTCTTGAATAATCAATCATTTTCAAGACTAGAGCATTGATAAGCAATTTGTTCAATTTTCTCATAGTTGATGTTCCTCTATCGAGAAGAACTTCATTTTCATTCCTAATAGATGATATAATAGGTTTGCAACATGAGTAAAGTGAGGGATCTAGATTACACAGAAGACATCAGCTCCTAAGAACCTTCTCACTTCAATAATGTGTCACACCTCTGAAATCCTACTAATGGCATTGAATTTTTGTGGATATGGCCTACATCCATAATGTTCACATAGATGTCAAACAATCAAAACTTTGTTGGTACCAAAAGTGGATTTCTCTAAAGAGAAAGTGAGTTCAACCTCTTTGAATCTTTGGAAGATTCTTTCACAATCAGAAATGTGGTCGAAGACAAACTTCCTACATCTAGATGAATCTAAAGTTGCATCTTTTTCCTTTTTCACACAATGTTTTATCAAGATATCATCCATAAAATGCATAGTCACTTTGGGAATGAAGTCATGTAAGTTTAGTTTCATAGTGTTCATCATGTGTGCCATACAATTTGTCACTCCTTGTGGTAAAATACACATACATACTGAACCCAATGGATTTGATCGTGGTAATATCTCTACTTTGATGGCTAATTGAAACTGGTCATATCTTGAGTTCATGTCACCCATTGAATAGATGGAGTGTTCCGGAAAATGCCTCTACAAACTCATCTACAATGGGACCTATTCCTACATTTTTGATAGTGACTTTGTTAATGGTTGTAGATCTTGTATGATGCGTAGCTTCCCATTCTTTTTAGGTATCATGAACCATCAATTAAATTTTGTGTTGATGATGGTTCAAGGATTCTCATAGTAATCTTCTCCTTTAACAATCTCATTAGCTCTTGTAAATGATCCTTTGGTATTGGTATTGATTGAAGATTCCATGGAATATGCGGTATGATGAATATGATCATAGGAGCTACAAGCTTTGAATCAGCACATCCTATTTCATGTGAGAATAAGGAAAATTATTTTCCATGATGCATGATTATCTTTCTAAATTGATCTTTTTCTGAAAGAAATTATTCTCCAAACTTTATATATTTCATAGTTTCCTTGGTAAATGTATGTCCTATCTTAGATTGATCTCTCCGAATAGGATCCTCCAAAACTTATGTAATCATTTTGTAACTTTCTTTAGGCGATGGGTGAGCTACAGTCGTACCTTCTTTTTTATTGTTTTATATTTAGTATCAATCTTGACTTGACGTTCTATTAAGAAATTAGCAATCAAAGAATATTCATTAATAGAGTCAAGAATGATAATCTTGGATTCTAGTTCTTCTTGAAGATTATTTTTCAGCTCTTCCATCAATTTTGAACTTTGTTTAAGCTTAATTACACTCAATGGTTTCTTCATGTGAAATTAATCCTAAGTTTTTGAAATATTCTTCATTTTTTTTCTAAATTTATTTGTAAGTTTCTCTTTTCTAATGAAGCATAAACTAGATGTAAGAGTGCAAATAAAAAAGTTCTCAAAGTTATATACATCATCATGCGAGACATCAATCCGTTCTTCACTGTTGTCTCGCTCAATAGTGGAATCCAACAAAAGTTTTGGCAATAATTGTTGATATATTTAGGTAGTGATGTGTGTGAACACTCTAGGACTGCCGGGGCACTTTTTTCCCTCTTTAGGAGGTTTTTTTTCCCCGGCTTGTATATACGCCTATTGCCCTAATGGGCTACTTATCTTTGTACATTCTCTAGTAATACATTTTAGTCTTGTGTGTTGTGCTCCAAGCTTTCTTCTTCTTCCTTGTGCTGTTCGCGTGCTTCCGCAGACGTCTAACTCCAACAATTGGTATCAGAGCAGGTCGTCGCTTCTTCTAGGGCGCCGTCGACACTCCTCCGTTTGCAGTCTCAGATTCGCACGAAATTTGGTGAGCATACTCAGGGTGTTTTCGAGATCAAAACAGCTTTGTTTTGTGGTGCCAAAATCGCGATCTGAGCTCGTTTCGGCCTCCGAACGCACTATCGCAGTGCTTGTGCAGGCTATTTCGTCCTTTTGTGCCAAAGGTATATACCAGTTTTTGTTCGCCAGTTTAAGCGTCTCGAAGTCTGCTACAGGTCTAGCAGAACTCGTTTGGGCAGTTCCGTTCAACTTTTTTAGATACAGTCAATTTTCTGCATCAAGGTATTTTAGTCACCGGCCATGGTTGAAAGCAGTGATGTATTCCGTATGTTGGCTGTTGAGGACAAGTTGGATGGTACCAACTACCCATTATGGGCTTATATGATGTGACATGTACTGGTTGCAAAAGGATTGTGGAACATTGTGCAGGGTGTTGAAAGACGTCCTGTTACACCTGTAACGACAGGTACTGCAAATACAGGTGTTGGAGCTGATGAAGATGGTGTCGAAGATGATATTCCGCAGATTCCTGTTCGTGCTGCTGTTTCTGTTGCACCTACTGCAGAGCAGATTCGTTGGGATGGCAGAGATGCCCAGGCACATGCATTGATAGCTTTGTCTGTCAAACGTGCCATTATTCCTCACATTCGCTCTTGCAGAACAGCAAAGGATGCTTGGGATACACTTACCACTTTGTACCAGGCTAGGAATGAGGCTCGTGTTGCTTACCTCCAAAAACAGTTGGAGAGTGAGCACATGAATGAAGGTGATTCTATGGACAGTTTTCTTACAAAGATCAAAGACCTGAAGGAACAATTGATTTCTGCTGATGAGGTTATACCAGATAGCTCACTTGTGCAGACCGTTCTGAATGGTCTTCCTGATTCATATCACAGTTTTGCCTCTACTCTTCGGTTGATGATGAAAGGCAATCCGAATGCCTTGTCATTTGAGGAATTAGTCTCTGTTCTGTTGCAGGAAGATCAGTCCAGGCAGAACAGGTCCATTATGCGTGTTGCAGATCAAGCTTTCCTGGCTAGTCAGAAGGGCAAAGGAAAATGGAGCTCTTCTACTAGTAAGCAGAAATCTGCAAATGCTGCACAATCGAAGAACCAGGATAAAGATGAAAAGAAATCAGAAAAGCAGAAATTGTTCTGCAAGTACTGTAAAGGAAATGATCATATTATAAAGAACTGTCCAAAACTGGCTGCTAAAGAGGCAAAGAAGAAAGAGGCTGGAATGGTTGTTGCAGAGGCCTCTACACCAAAAACAGAGTCTGCAAATCTTGTGCAGGAAGAAGAATGGGCGTTTACTACTGTCTCAGTTTTGACCCATCTTCTCATGATCAGTGCATGTCTGCAGTAGACTCAGATGTTTGGTACTTTGACAGTGGGGCGACCAAACATATTACCTCGCAGCGCAGTTTCTTCTCTTCACTTGAGCCTGCTCCTACAGGGAATACTGTCACATGCGCCAATAACTCCTCTTATCCTGTTATGGGAGTTGGTAAGATCATTCTGACTACCGCTGATGGTAGTTCTTTCACTTTGTCAGATGCTTTATTTGTGCCAGGGATAAAAAAGAATCTGTTATCAGTTTCTGCATTAGCTAAGATTGGCTTGGTTGTGAAATTTGTTGATGACAGGTGTACAGTCCATGATCTCTCAAATGGCGATGTGATTATTGCTTCTGGCATTTAATGTCGTGGGCTGTATAAGCTCATAGACTATGAAAGATCTGTGAATGATTCGGCATGTGCAGTTCATGATTCTCAGGCTATGTCAGATGCAAAGCTTTGGCATGCACGCTTTGGTCATCTAAATTTTGCTAGTTTGTTACGCCTGCAGAAATCTGAAATGGTGTCCTCTTTGCCCAAACTTGAGGCACCTGGAAAACATGTTTGTGAAGGCTGTATTTTGGGCAAAATGCAGCGTTCTTCCTTTCCAAAAGATGGTTCAGTTCGGGCTACGCAGAAATTACAGCTTGTACATAGTGATGTCTGTGGTCCTATGCAGACACCCTCTTTTGGAAATTACCTTTACTTCGTGACTTTCATTGATGATTTTTCCAGGCATGCATGGGTATATCCACTCAAAGCAAATTCTGAAGTGTTCATGTGCTTCAAACAGTTTTTGATTTTGGCTGAAAATCTTTCAGCATGTAAAATGGGCACCCTCCGTTCTGATCGAGGGGGGGAATATATGTCTTCAGATTTTAATGCATTTCTGGCTGAACGTGGGATAAAACACCAGTGTACAGTGCCGTATACACCTCAACAGAATGGAGTTGCTGAACGAAAGAACAGGTCACTCATGGAGATGGCGAGGTGCATGGTCAAAAGTCAGGCTTTACCACATAGTTTCTGGCTTGAGGCTGTCATGTGTGCAGCATATGTATTGAACAGGTGTCCCACTAAAGCATTGCAGTCTATCACTCCATATGAGGCTTGGCATGACCGCAAGCCATCTGTTGCTCATCTGCGTGTTTTTGGTTGTTTGGCATATGCATTAGTGCCTGAACAACATCGCAGAAATTGGATGATAAGGCAGTAAAATGTATTTTTGTTGGGTACAGTTCTGAAAGTAAAGGCTATCGTCTGTATCATCCACAGACTAAACGCATTCTGGTTAGCCGTGATGTTGTCTTTGTGGAAGATGCTATTCAGCCATTGCTTTCATGTACTAAGGAGACATCTGTTAGCTCCAAAGACATGTATGATACTTTGATGCCTCCTTTTACAGGTGGACAGGCTAGTGCTCGTCCTAATGAGGCAACTTCTCAGCCTTTGCAGGTTTCATATGATGATGCAGATCATTCCATTTCTGATGCAAATTTACATGATGCACTTGTTGATGAGAGAGCTGATATTGAGCAGGCAAAAACTATGCCAAAATGGCTGGTGCAGACTTTGCGTGACAGCAAATTAGATGCACCTTTGTCATATCATACTCGTTCAGGCTCTCATAGTGCCTCCTTTGCATCAGATTGCTATGCTATGGCTGCATCTAGTCTCTGTGATGAGAATGAGCCTGTTTCTTTTTATGAAGCACAAAATTCAAAAAATTGGATGGCTGCTATGCAATCTGAATATGATGCTATAATGAAGAATGGTACATGATCTTTATGTGACTTGCCTCCTGGCAAGAAGGCCATTGGCACTAAGTGGGTATACAAGCTGAAGCGTAAACCTGATGGTACAGTTGACAGGTATAAGGCTAGGCTTGTTGCAAAGGGTTATGCGCAGGAAAGAGGCATTGATTTTGATGAGACCTTTGCACCTACATGCCGTATGACTACTGTTCGGAGCATTTGTGCACTTGCAGCCCATCATGGTTGGAATGTACATCAGTTGGACATTAAAACATCATTTCTGAATGGTGACTTGCATGAAGAAGTGTATGTTTTTCAGCCCCGTGGCTTTGTGCAGAAAGGGCATGAAAACCAGGTGTGCAGGTTAAAGAAGGTGTTATATGGTTTAAAGCAAGCACCACGTGCTTGGTATGAGAAGATACATGCCTATCTGATTGCACATGGTTTTGAGAACAGTCCAACTGAAAGCACCTTATATGTTAAGCGTGCTAATGATGTGCTTCTGATCATTGTTGTCTATGTTGATGACATGTTGCTCACTGGTCCTATTGAGACACATATTGCTGATTTTAAGGCTGATTTGCATGCCTCATTTGAGATGTCTGATTTGGGGCATTTGCATCACTATTTGGGCATTCAGTTTATGCACGTTGATCGTGGAATGGCTTTGTGTCAAACGAAATATATTGACACATTATTGCAGCGTTTTGGCCTTGAAGAATGTAAGCCTATTGCCACTCCTATGGAGACACGTTTACGATTGAGTCTTCATGATGCTGGAGATGCATTTGATGCTGTTCTCTATCAGCAGGCTGTTGGATGCTTGATTTACTTATGCATTACTCGGCCAGATATTCAATTTGCTGTCTCACAGATGAGCAGGTTCATGCATTGCCCAGGAGTCACGCATTGGAAAGCGGTTAAGCGCATCTTTCGCTACTTGAGTGGTACTCGGCTACTTGGGTTGTTTTATCCCAAGGGGGGATCACTACCGCCAGATTTGCATGCTTTTTCTGACTCAGATTGGGCTGGTTGCTATGACACTCGTGTGTCCACCAGTGGTTTTTGCTTCATGCTTGGTAGCTCATGTATATCTTGGTTGAGCAAGAAGCAGCCTACTGTGGCCACTTCCAGTTGTGAGGCTGAGTATAGGGCAGCTTTCACAGCGACTGTTGAGTGTGTGTGGCTCAGACGCCTTATGGCTGATTTGGGTGTTGGCCAGTCTTCTGCCACCACCATCTTCACTGACAGTCAGAGCGCATTGGCAGTTTCGAGGAACCCTGTGTTCCATGCTCGCACTAAGCACATTGAGGTGCATTATCACTATGTCAAGGAGAGGTTCTCTGCTGGGGAGATCAGCTTGGCATATGTGCCCACGCAGGAGAACATTGCAGACCTTTTCACGAAGGCTCTGCCTAGGGAGAAGTTTGAAGCTTTCCGCAAAGCTTTGGGCTTACTTCCTTTTGTGGAGTGATTTCCACATAGCTTGGCACTTCCTTATACATGAGTGCCAGCTCCTTGTTCACCGCATCACTCCCAGGGGGGATTTGTTGATATATTTAGGTAGTGATGTGTGTGAACACTCTAGGACTGCCGGGGCACTTTTTTCCCTCTTTAGGAGGTTTTTTTTCCCCGGCTTGTATATACGCCTATTGACCTAATGGGCTACTTATCTTTGTACATTCTCTAGTAATACATTTTAGTCTTGTGTGTTGTGCTCCAAGCTTTCTTCTTCTTCCTTGTACTGTTCGCGTGCTTCCGCAGACGTCTAACTCCAACAATAATAAGCTCCAAATTCTCTTACAAGTGGCACATTCTCACACTTGTGATTGTAAGAGTCCATGGATTTCTTTGTAGGTTTTTGTCTATTTCTTGAATGATTGGGATATATTATCATTACTTGCTAGGAATCCATTCTAGATATAGAACAAACTCTCACATATGCTGATCCATCATTCATAGCTTTTGTCTCCATCCTCATCTCCCCAATAAAGAGTAAAAACATTACTTCATATGAGCAATTATTCTGCTCAGAGAAATGAAACTCGTCTTAGACACCTCCTATCATAATAGGTGCATGAGCCCATGCACCTAGTAAAATGTGTGACCCATTGTAAGCTATTATCGTTCTCCAATCATGATCTTTATCAATGGTCCATCTGAATTTATCAAAAAAATTCTTTGATATCACATTTATCTTTGAGCCTGAATCAATCAAGGCTAGAGCTAAACATGATTCCTTTTCATCACCAATCTGAATTTCGACTTCTAGGGTTCCTCGTGCCTAAAAAGTCATATCAAATTAGCTTTCTTGTTTAATCATCTCATCATCTAGAGGAATTAGTCCAAGAAAATTTCTCTTTAGACTTCCTGTTGCAATATCTTCTTCCTCATTATTATGGCTATCACTCAATGTGAGTGATTCATTCATCGCAAAAGTTTCCTTAGTAACATCTTCCATGTCCACATCTTGAGGAAGTGGAAATCATCTCCTTCTTACTAGTCTTATGAAACTGTCCTTGAACTCGAGTTTTGCAATTCAAAACATGTGCTCAAGGGAAAAAGGAACCTAACTCTTTAATAATATATCATTTCAAATTTCTCTAGCATCATTTGTTTTTCAAGTTTTGAGATCATTATTGCACTTTGAGTCTTTCTTACTTTCTCCTTTACATTCTCTTCAAGCTGGCTAAGTAGCTTTATGTGTAGAAGGAGCTAGCTAAAAAATTGGCTAAGGAGGAGGAGTGAATCGTTGCATTGTAGGCTACATTGGTGGAGTCACATTTTCTTGTCCCTTTCCACTACTACTGGCCCCAAGTTCATGCAATCTCATGGAAAAAAACTTTTTTATTTACATTTGCAACCTCCTTAGAAAGAGATGCTGACATATTCATCACGTTATCCATTTGCTTGCACAAAATATCAAGTTGAAATTCTATTGGAGTCTTAGGGGGTGACTGCAACATTGGTTGTACTTGTAGTTGCAGGTGCTCGCATGTTGGATTGCCCTATTGTAGGTAAGTCTCTAGGCTGAGTAGAAATTGGCTTTTCATAATACACAGATTGTGTCATTTTAGCAACGGCCTCTACTTCACATTTAATGGTTTGCAAGTCATCTGCCAACCCATACCTTTTAATAGGTTCTTCTATCCTACGTTCTACCTCAGTTCTTTCCTCTAGACTTAAGATCTTCAAGAAATGGATGATAAGATCTAGGTTTGGTGCAATTGTGTCAGCTTCAGGAAGCTAAGCAAACCATCTCATAAACTCACCATACAGGTGAGTTAGAGAATCACTAGATTTTGGTGAGTAAACCCATCTTAAGAAACCTTCCCAACTAAGTTGATTGAAGTATTCAAGAAAGAACATTTTATGAAGTTTTTTCCAGAAGCTAGTCCAAGGTTTAGTTTCATGTTCATGGAGACTTTCCAAAATCGATCTAGAGACAACTCATCTGAAGTACTGCATTAGTAAATCATCAGACAAGGCAATCCTTGGATCTACGCCTGCTCCGCAAAGTCATCCACGTATTCAATAATATTAAGACCAATGAATTTTTTTTTCATGAAAAACTGAATGAATTGTTCATGAACCTTGCTTTTCAATGATCCTATTTTTAAATACTTCTTCCATTTTACGCTCTTCATGTCCTTTAGAGTAAAGTACTAAATCTATGATGATAGGTTTCTAAAAGCTCTTTGAATTGCATAGGGGTATCATTGTATGGGTAGCTAGGAGGTTAAACCTTATTTAAACTTCTTTCCTAACTTCACTCTTACTTTTCCTTAATTTCTCTTTGTTCTTTGTTTTTTATTAATTCTCCTTATGAGAGAATTTGTTTTTCTTGTTTTTAGAGTTTATAATTCTTGATTTTTTCTTTCTAAATCTACATTAATTTAGACAAAAAACTTGTTTTTTTATTCTTCTTTAAGGTTTTCTAATTTGTTTCTAGAGGTATTGGATAGTAATAAAAAACTAAAAGTAGCAGCAAATAACCCAATAGAGAAACTAGTAACAATTTTTCTTAATGCAAGTGAAATGATGTCTTAATGCAAGTGAGATAAAGTCTACAATAACAACAAGAAACCTTTCTTTATGGCCTAAACTACATATAATAATTAAATGTTTCTAATGCAAATAAGGTGATTTCTCATCAAGTTGCAAAGCATTCTTTTTATGTGTTTATATAAATAAAAGATACTTACAACCTAATGTGCCTATTGCAAGTGAGATGAGAATAGTTCTTTTTCTATGTTTTATGCAAAACAATACAAATGGAAGTGATACATTTTTATGTATTTATGCCAATTCAAAAGAACTTCAAAAGTTGTTACCTTAAGTTTCTTGATGCAGAGGATTTAATGCGCAATGTGACATGTCATTTTACAATTTTTTCATAAATAAATCCTAAGTACAAAAAACTAGAAGTGAGTCCTGCAATGAAGAACTTCTTGTATTTTGATAGGGGGAAAAAGTGTGGAGGATCCTCCTTTCTGAATGCTCCTCTTTCTGTGGAGGTTCTTAGTTCCCTATGGAACAACCCTTAAGAACTAGGAAAAAGGGCCTTGGACACCAAGGGCTCATCTCGTTGGGTCGTCAATTGCTTCACATCTAACAGTCATAAGCACACAATTATCACGTTTCACATTGGATTCACCAAGAATGTTGGGGTGTGAACAAGACCACTGGGTGGATCGATTCCAAAATTTCAAAAGGTCGAGATATCAAGCTCAATAGGGTGATGATCTAGGATGACACACATCACTTTTTCATTTATCTAACATGTATAGTGGTGACACCAATTTATGTGAGGGATACTTACATTGAGATTTAGTAGATTTATCTATCGAGAGTGATGGCACATTGTTTCTTTCCAGCTCACTCATTCATAGATATTAGGATTTTTGTTATGTATTGTTCTTTATATATTGCACTTGTTACATTGTTGTTTTAGGTTATTCTTGTACATTCCTTTTATGTAATAGAAGAAGAAGAATAAGAATAAGAAGAAGAAGAAGAAAAAGAAGAAGAAGAAGAAGAAGAAGAAGAAGAAGAAGAAGATTATTCTTCCTTGCCTCAATTTGTGTGTGTGCTCCTCTTTGATTCTAAGAGTGTTTGTGTGAGCTCTCTTCCTTATCTCCTTCCTCGTGACATGGTATCAGAGCCACTGTGGCTATAGAGATCTCATGGAGAATGTTATGAATTATGGAATTTGTTGAACAAGGAATTGTTGGAGTGTTAATTTATTAATGTATTAATGTGTTTTGGTGTTTTTGATATAGTAGTTGAAGGTCCCTGAGGGCGTGAAAGGACGGAGATCAATAATCTAATTTATAATTTATATAGTTTATAAATAAACCCGCACAGAAGGTTCTATTTTCAAAAAATAGTTAGTAAAGTAGTGGCTAGAACAAGGGCCACTATAGACCATGATTTGTGTTATTAAAAGCAAAGGATCACAAAAGAGACCAACTTTTACTTTCATGCATGCTTTTTGAAGCCGCTCTCATGTAACCACTATTTTAAAAATAATCACAAAAATCCTTTAAATACATGCACTCTGTGGACTGTAAAAAACAGAGTGCATGGGGGGAAATTGCACCCAATACTATGTTCTGTCTCGTCTCCTTGCGTATCTTTTTTCTCTGTATGTTTTGAGCATTCATAACCTTTGTGTGCATGTGAATTAAGATCCTATAATAGTGGTATCAGAGCTCTACCCGCATCACTATGGTAGGGTCTATTTCCACTCATTTTGGCATTTGATCACTATTTCACTTTTTCATTGTTTGTTGTTTGCTGTTCAGCATTTGCTGTCCATTTTTTATTCTGATTTCAATATGGATCCCGATCCCTATCCCTGTCTGAGTTTGAGTTTCAATTTTTGTTTCAATTCTAGTTCCTAAACATGAACCTACATTTACACCTATGTTTATGCCTACATTTACACCTACGTTTACTCCTACATTTACTCCTACATCTACACCTACATTTACTCCTTTGGCTTACTCCAAGGCATCAATTAAGGCGTTAAATTAATCATAACCAAGGCATTAGTTTGGCATCTTTGACACCCATAGCTCCCTTGGTGACCATTGGCTACGCGCAAACCAATTTTAATTTATGAGTGGCAATAAGGAGTTTTATATTCACAAAGGAGGGAGGACTTGAACCCACAACCTTACTCTGACAAGGGAAGTGTTTTACCACTATGCTATCTCTTTTGTTTTATCACTCATTTTTTTTTCTTATATTTACTATAACTTTCATCTCTTTCTTACATTTTCGATTGCCAAGAACAATCCTTCCTTTTACATTTTAATTCAAGCAATCTCAAAATTATTTTTACATATCTAGGAAGAGGGTTTTGTTCTCTACATAGCCATGGAGTCTACGAACACCATCGAGGATTTTGGTGAGTCAGCTCTACCCGAGTTACCACTCAAGCAACAACTAGAGCTTCTATGGTAAGAACTTTGAGGTGCTCAAAACAAGATCCGACAATGTGACGAAGTACTTCAGAAGATGCAATATAATGAAGATAATTTGGCAAGGGTGGTAAAAGCTATTGTCTCTGCCCATTTTGATGGCATGCATTCCAAGATTGGTGTTAAAAACTACCAGTTTCTATGATTGATGGTCATATGGATGGACCTTTAGTTCTTTCAAGGTTATCATAATTTGATGATTTTTATTATAATGTAACACATGGTAAAAGTGAAAAATTCAAATTTGCTACTAACTATTTAGTAGAAAACGCTCAGCTCTGGTGGAATGTCTTGTGTCATAGCACATATCGTCGAACAATGTGGAAGGCTTTCCAAGATAAAGTGAAGGATTCTTTTCTTCTTCCTTAATATCATTTACATGTTTGAAGTGCAGGTACAAACTTTATAGGGAAGGAGGCTGACACTATCACTACCTACATGGAGTGGTTCTGGAAAAATTTAACATTGGTTCGAATGCTTGAAGATGTAGCTGAGGATATCTTATAGCAGAAATACGAAGATGGTTTAGAGGTGGTAATCCAAGCCAAGCTTCACACCCTACGACCTCAACCCTCCATGAGGTGAACTCTTTTTCCTATGATGTAGAGAAGGAATTTCAATCCATAACTAAGTCATCCATCTACAACAACTACATCAACAACCACTTTTTGTTAAACCAAGTTTTCCTATGAAGCATAATTTTAATGTTCCATCTTACTCTAGTTCTCCTCATCCTCCACAATACAACTACTCATCTGCACCTGTTGCTTCAACTCCCCAAGCTACCAAACCATCTACCTTGCAAACTTTAACAGCAGATGCCCAATAGAAGCGACCACGTATCACGTGCTAGAATTGTGGTAAACCTTGACGTACAAGAATGAAATGCCAATTGTGACCTCTTCACGTGAAACTAGCTATAGCTCAATTGCATAGCATGGAGGCCCAAAATGAAGAAATTACTCCTGATTGGATAGAGGAAGCATTGGAGAAGGACTTAAGTACCTTGGGTAACAATACCTCTATTCATTCTCTACTTTGCATGTAGAGTACTAATATTTTACATGATGATGGTAGTTCAGATTATTTCATTTCACATTTATTAATACAAGAACTCAAATTAAAAATCTTTCCTTCCATGTATAAAGTGAAAGCTGCATTTCAAGGTAGTCGTTATAATGTAACACGAGAAGTGCAAGACGTTACGATTAGCGTATGCCCATATGTAGATGCACAAACATTTTATACTTGGCATGCCTTTTTGTCATCATTATAACTCACACATGGACCACCATACACATACCTTTAACTTTGAATTTAAAGCTCAAATGACTACTTTGTCTACACTATCCGAATGGTTTCATCACGCCAACCAGCATTCAAAAAAATTAAAATTTTTTTTCAAAGCTAGTTATCTCTAAATTCTCAAAAATATGTTTTATGTGAGCAAGTTGAAGATCCTGAACACATGCTCTTATCAGCACACGAAGAGAAATTTATCATTTCATTTAAACCTTTTATATATAACCCTTAGTATCTTTAGTTATTGTGTGATACCCTATGTATATACCCTAAGTGCTTAAGTATTTATGCGTGCTTTGCATGTGTATGCATGTGTATTGATGTAAGATGTGTAGATAGGAGCAAATGGTGCTTATGCATATGTGACTGTAGGTATATATGAAAGTGTGTGCCTATGAGAGTGTCTAGATGATTTTGTATTCTAGTGGTACATATGCGGATATGGATATGAGCCTAAGAATATGTGAGCATACCCTGGGTACCTGAGTGATGTGTGTAGGGTACCCCATGATTTTATAGAAAGTATCCTATGAGAAAGAGCATTTAACCATGTGCATATGTGCTTATGTGAATCGGGTGTAATTGAGCATGTGCCTATATTTATGCATATGCTTATGGAACCTTAAAAAGAAATTTAGGACTAACACTAATTCTTTTTTTTTCACCTTGATACTAATATTTGTGACTTTGTCACTTGTTTAGTTGTTTTGGATTACTGGGTTACATGTATGAGCTTATGTGCATCTGAATGTTTTTACAAAAATATGTGTGAATACATAATTATGCATATGCCTATATGATGTGTTGTGGATATGATATGTGAATAAATGTCTATGTGTATCTGATTATGTGGGTGTTAATTATGATTATGAATGAGTGAAAAACTTGAATATTTATGTAAGGTAATTAAGCTTATGTGATGTAATACCCATATGTGTTTGTGATTAGTGTGTATTAGCCTAAAAATAATGTACGTGTCTGTCAAAATCAAAACATCTATTAAAATCAAAACCATAATCTAAATATAATTTATAAATATTGTAGAAAACGTAAAAAATAAAAACAAAATAAATCAAATAAAAAACATGTGTGTATACGTGAGTTAAGTGTCTTTATTGAATGAGTGTATATGTGTTTTTTTAAGGTGTGCTTAAATATGAATAAATGTGAATTAATACCTCATGTATATAATCATATTAATGAATTTAAACAATAAAGGATAAAGAAAAACAATAAGTCAAAAGGAAAAGAAAGGTAAGAATATGTGTGTGTGTGAGTCTACGTGTGTGTCTATTTATAGATATATGTGCATAAGAAGAGTATGTATTCTAAAAAGATTGACATGTGTGTATTTACTAAAAGCAGAGTGTCTGCATGCGTATGTGACTCGTGTATGCATATGTCTAGCTGAAATATGAATTTTTCCTCATGTTTTTTTGTTTTGCTTCCGAACACTAAAGAGCACTTATATAGAAGAGAATTACGAACGGGAAGGTGGAGAGAGAACGTAGAAGATGGAAGCTGGAGTCCCTCAAAACCTTCTACCTTGACTTTTCTAGCAAAACTTATTACCTTAGAACTTAAACTCTTGTATTTTCATAAGTTGTATAGGGTTTCTTATATTAGTTTCATTTCACATGAATGTTATCATCTCATCAAAATCAAACTTGAAAGATGTTTTGTAAGCTCACACTTAGAATTACATAAGATTATTTTGTTGTATCTGTTTTGGTTTTCATCTCATCATTATATCATCACTTTATTTAAAAAGAAAAATCTTGCACGTAATGAAATGAGGTTTGCCATATGCATAGACCACTAGGATATAAATGAAAACCTTCCACAACACTGCTATCACATCTAAGGACCTAAAGCACACTAAAAAACACCTCGCATGTAGTTACATAGTAAGACCATTGTAAGAAATCGGAATTGATCCACCCGGTGTTATTCATGCACACTCAACATCCTTTGGTGAAGGCGGCGTGAGGTCATGATAATTTTGTGCTTATATTGTTAGATGTGATTTCATTTTGGCTAAAAATTAAATCCATGTATTTCTCTTGTTTAAAGGTATATCGAGCCTTTGTTGTCTGAGGTCTTATTCCCTTCTTGTTGAGCGTTGAGCACCTCCACGAGAAGAGGAGAACTCAAAAAGGAGGAGCCTCGATAGTTCTTCCCCCTCATTGACATAAAAGACGATCTTCGCTATTTACTTTTAGTTTTATGTACTTAAGATTTACTTATAAATGTTTAAGCTTCTGCTACAACAAACTTAAAGGTACCTTTCATTGTTGTACCTTTAAATCTTAAGTTTAAGCCTACATACAACACTTGCATTTGCATTGTTTTGCATAAATACATAAAAGGGATTGTTTTCATTTTACTTGCATTAGGAAAGATAGTCATTATATGCACATTAGATCATAAGTCACTTTTTTTTATAAACACATAAAAAGACTGCTTTTAAGCTTGCATAAGAAATCATCTTATTTGCACTAGAAACGTTAACTGCAAGTACTTTAGAGCATAAAAAAAGGGTTGTTGTTGTTATCATTTCACTTAGGGAAAATCGTTCTTAGTTTCTTTATTTAGTTACTTGCTGTTAGTTTTTTTTTTATCATTACTACTTAAGAACTCCAAAATTAAATTAAGAAAAATTTCAATTATAATATAAGAAGAGGATTTTAGTTTAAATTAAAGTGAACCTAGGATTTAAAAAATTAAGATTTATAAACTTTAGAAAACAAAGAAAATACAAAAATAAGATTTCAGTCTAAAGTAAATTTAAAAAGTAAATGAGTTATAAACTTTAAGAAACTGCAAGAAAATAAATTTTCTTAGAAAGAAATTAATCAAAGTAGAATAAGAAAAATCAAAGAAAAGCAAGAAAGAAGATAGGTCAAAAGGTTCTAGGTTTTGGCAAGATCTAATCTCTTGGGTATCCTATATAGTGATAGTTTTAGATAATTTAGAGAGCTTTTAGAATGTGTTATTATAGATTTGATACTTCACTCTAGGCGACATCAAGAGCATAAAATGGAGGAAGAATTTAGAAATATGATAATTAAAAAGCAAGGTCCACCAACACTGCAATCAATCTTGCATGAAAAAGGTAAACTCAATGGATTGAATATCACGAATTACCTGGATGCGTTTGAGAATCAATCACAAATCCAGTGATTGCCTGACGATGTACTAGTACAGTACTTTGGATGAGTTGTCTCTAGATCTATTCTTGAAAGTATCCATGAGCACGCTACCAAACGTTGGGCTGACTTTAGAAATGAACTTCATAAAATGTTCTTTCTTGAAGATTTTAGTTAGCATAACTGAGAAGGGTTCCTGATATGGTTAATTCCCCTTAACCTAGTGAGTCTCTAACTCACCTACATGTTGCATTTATGAGACAGTTTGCCCAACTCCCTAGGGAAGATAAGGATGCATTAAACCCAGATCTTATCATCCACTTCCTGAAAATCTTAAGCCTAGAGGATAGAGCCGAGGTAGAACGAATAATAGAGGAGCTTGGAAAATGGTGAGGTTTGATAGATGATTGGAAAAATGTTAAATGTGAAATAGAGGTTGTTGCTCAAATGAGACAACATGAATTTTTACTATATGAGAAACCAATTTCTACTCAGCTCAAAGAACAACCTACAATAGTGCATTCTAACATGCAAACACCTATAACTATGGCTACAACTAATGTTGCAATCACCCCTAACACTCCAATTGAAATTCAACTTGATATTTTGTGCAAACAAATGGAAAACGTAATTAACATGCAAGCATCTCTTTTGAAAGAGGTTTCACATTTAAATAATAAAGTGTTTTCTATGAGCTTGCATGAGCCTTAAGATGAGGATATGCAAGATGTTGCAAAGGAAACCTTAGCAATGAATGAGGTTATCACATTAAGTGATAGCAACAATGATGAGGAAGAGGATGTTACAACAAGAAGTGTAAGCAAAATTGTTTTGGATCCAATTCTTCCTAATGATAAAATGAAGAAAGATGACAGTCAATTTGATATGACACGAGGAACTCCAAAAGTTAAAATTCTGATTGGTGATGAGAAAGATTCATGTTTGGATTTGTTCTTGATTGATTAAAGCTTACAAATAAATGTAATATCAAAGAAATCAAGTCTTCGATAAATTTAGATGGCCCATTGACAAAGACCATGGTTGGAGAATGAGAATAGTCGATAATGGGTCAGAGAACTTTCTAGGTGCATGTGCACATGTACCTATTATGATGAGAGGTGTCCAAGAGGAATTTAATTTCTTTGTGCAAGATAATTGCTCGTATGAAGTGATTCTTGGAAAACCATTTATAGCAAAAATGAGGATGGAAACAAAAGCCATGAATGATGGATCGGCATATGCAAGAATTCATTCTAATTCTGGAATGGATTCCTTGAAAGTAATGACAATTTGTCCCAATCATTCAAGAAATAAGAAAAATCTATGAAGAAATCCCATTGACTCTTACAAACATGTGTGTGAAGATCCACCACCTGTGAGAGAAAATGGAGCCTACTATGATCAAAATTTATGTTAGATTCCACTATTCAAGGAGACAATAGTGGACAATGGATTGATGTCTCACTTGATGATGTATATAGTTTTGAGAACCTTTTAGTTTCCACCCCTACTACCAGTTCACATTTTATTAAAAAAGAGAAACTTAGAAAAAAGTTTAGAAAACTAAATGAAAAATATTTCAAAGAATTAGGATAAATTTCATTTGAAGAAAAAAATTAATGTATGATTGAGCTTTCAAAAAGTTCTACCTTGATGGAAGAACTTGAGAATGCTCTTCAAGAAGAACTAGAATCAAAATTTATCATTCTTGACTCTATTGAGGAATATCAGTTGATTGCTAATTAGAACATGAAGTCAATATTCATACTACATATAAAAAAGTTGAAAAGAAAATTAAACCTGTAGCTTACCCATTGCCTAAAGAGAGCTATGACATAATTAGATGAGTTTTTGGGGATCCTATTCTTAGAGATCCATCTAAGAAAGGGCGTACATTTACTGAGAAGAGTATGAAATGTATAAAGTTTGAAGAAGAGTTCCTTTGAGAACTTGAAAAAGATGAATTTAGAAAGTTGATCATGTATCATGGAAAGACATTTTCCTTTTTCCCACATGAAATAGGATGTAGTGATGCAAAGCTTAGAACTCCTATGATCATATTTACCATACCATATATTTCATGGAATCTTCGAAACCGATACGAGTCCCAAAAGCTCACTTACTTGCATTGATGAGATTGTTAAAGGAGAAGATTGCCAGAATCATAGAACTGTCATCACCACCTTATTCAAACCGATGGTTCATAATACCTAAAAAGAATAGGAAGCTATGCTTCATATAGGATCTGCAACTTGTTAGCAAATCCACTATAAAAAATGTAAGAGCATGACCCATTGTAGATGAGCTTGCAAAGGCATTTGCTGGACACTCCATCTATTCAATGGGTAACCTCTATTCAGGATATGACCAGTTTCAATTAGCCATTGAAAGTAGAGATATAACCACGATGAAATCTCCTTTAGGTCTAGTACATATGTGTACTTTACCTCAAGGGGCAACAAATTTTGTGGCATACATGATGAACACTATGAACCTAATCTTACATGAATCAATTCCCAAAGTGACTATGCCTTTTATGAATGATATTCTGGTAAAAGGGTGTGTGGAAAGGGAAAAAGATGTGACTTTAGATTCATCTAGATGTAGAAAGTTTGTCTCCAACCACATTTGTGATTGTGAAAGAATATTTCAGAGATTCGAGGAGGTTGGGCTAACTTTATCCTTAGAAAAGTCCACTTTTGGTGTCAACAAAGTTTTGATTGTTGGACATCTATGTGAGCATTATGGACATAGGCCATATCCATAGAACGTTGATGCCATTAGTAGGATTTTAGAGGTGTGTCACAACCTTAGTGGAGTAAGAAGGTGCTAGGAGCTTGTGTCTTCTATGTAATTTGGATCCCTCTACTAATGTTACGAGCCAATCGTATGATCTATTGTGAATGGAGAAGAAATTCTTTTGGATAGAAGAACATAGTAAAACTATGAGAAAATTGAAGCAATTGTTTATCAATGCTCCAATCTTGAAAAGCACTGATTATTCAGAAAATAAACCTGTAATCCTAGCCACTGGTACTAGTCCTATTGGTATAGCCAGGGTCATAGGTCACGGTGATGAGAAGGGGTAAAGATATGCAATTCACTTTGGTGTGAAAATTTTGCTTGATATGGAGAGAAAATATCCGCAAATTAAAAAAGAGTTATGGGGACTAGTCACTGCCCTAAAAATAGATAAAGAATATTTTACTGGAGCTAATGATATTATTGAAATGGATTGTCTTCCATCAATAGGAATGATTGCTAATTCTTCATCTCCTAACATTGTGATGTTAAGGTGGATCACTTGTACATATTGCTCAAAAACATAATACTATTGTAGATATGCTCACATGAGCTAAATTTGATGATGATGAAGAAGGAACAGATCGAGGAAAAAACTTGATTGGTTATGATCCATCTACTTTTACATATGAGTGATTTAGAGATGAAGAATATGAGGAAGAATGGAAAGATATAGTTTATTATCTGAGTACCTTTTAGCCTATCCTAAGTTGGTCGGAAAATTGATTCTTGAACATAGAAAGAAGTCTCTCAACTTCTTTTTGAAAGACAGATATCTTGTGTGACATGCTAAAGGGAAGGTGCAAAACCCAAAAAGAGTATAAGGATTAAAAATTTTACAAGTGCAAGTCATGAGAGACATGCATGAAAGCCTATGGGCTGGTCATAAAGTTTTTGTAGCAAGGTTTGAAAAGATTCAAGAAAGTTATTGGTGGCTGAGGATCTATGTAACTATAAAGGATTTTGTGAGCACATGTGCCACATGCTAGTTACATTCCTCGATCAAACATAGAGACCCTTTACACCCCACTTATCCACCTTGTATTCATTACAATGTTGGTGCACGACAATCAACAATTGATGATTTGGACAAAGGATTGAAGTCAAATAATAAAGCAAAGATCAAAATTCTGAGGCTTGAAGATTAGTGCATGATCAGAAGATGAAGAATTGTATATAGATGTACATTACATATATGCCTATATATACAAGTATAGAGTCGGGACATAAGAGACGAGTAAGATATATACCAAGTATAGATGAGTAGAAGAAGAATGTATGTGATGATATACCTTTTCTCCATCTCTCCTTCTATGCTTGATGATTTCATAAATTCTTTTGTAGATGACTAGGTCTATAGTTAATCCATCTCTGTACAAGTTTTGAGAGTTTAATTGTAATCAAGCTGAGAGAATTATGAGTAGGAACATTTACATGTGTAAATGTGAAGAAGTGAAGACAAAAATAGGTGCAATCCTGGTGGTCAATGTTTTGATTAGATCTACCTCCACAGTGTAAAGTTTTGAGCAATTAGGCACTCCTTCTTTAAGTTGAAAGGTAATCTACGTGTAACTAAAATCATTTGAATAAATGTGATCTACTTTGGGAGAACCATGCACTAGAAGTAGCAGGTCTCAACGTCGACTACACAGAAGAGCAGTTTCAGACATAGGTACATTGTTTGAATCAAATCTCAGGATCTATTGAATATTTTGAAGAGATTTAAATTGGAGAAGGTGCACAAACTTTATTAGACATCTTTTCATAAACTTTCATTGAAAATCTTACACATTCGATTAGTCAATGACTGAATAAAGTGCAGCATACTTTTCTGAATAATTAGTTTCTTCGTAATTAGTGCAAAGTTTGATAATTTGGCATTGGCTTCCAAAATTGGTCGAGGCTTTGAGCTGTTCTTGTATAGAGGTGCTCTAACGTCAAGGATAACTTGTTCTTTTGGAGATTAACACTCTCCATCAGTGGTAGCAGAGCAAGACTTATCAAAATTGAAAAAAGGAGGACCCCGAGTGTTGCAGTTATATAGAAATAAACCTTTGAAGATCAAAAGATGAAAGTTTGAAGTGAAAGTTAGAGAAGGAGGCATGAAGCTATCAAGAAGATCAAAACAAACTACATTGAAAGTAAAGTTACGTTCATTATTTGTTGGAGTTAGACGTTTGCGGAAGCACGCGAACAACACAAGGAGGAAGAAGAAGCTTGGAGCACAACACATGATACTGAATATATTACTAGAGAATGTACAAAGATAAGTAGCCCATTAGGCAATAGGCGTATGTTCAAGCCGGGGAAAAAAAACCTCCTAAAGAGGGAAAAAAGTGCCCCGATGGTCCTAGAGTGTTCACACACATCACTACCTAAATATATCAACAAATCCCCCCTGGGAGTGATGTGGTGAACAAGTAGCTGGCACTCATGTATAAGGAAAGGCGAAGCTATGTGGAAATCACTCCACAAGAGGAAGTAAGCCCAAAGTTTTGCAGAAAGCGTCAACTTATTCCTAGCCAGAGCCTTCGTGAAAAGGTTTGCAATGTTTCCTGCGTGGGCGTATATGCCATGCTAATCTCCCCAGTAGAGAACCTCTCCTAGACATAATGATAATGCACCTCAATGTGCTTAGTGCGAGCATGGAACACATGGTTCCTTGCAACTGCCAATGCACTCTAACTGTTAGTGAAGATGGTGGTGGTAGAAGACTGAACAACACCCAAATCAGCCATAAGGCGTCTGAGCCACACACGCTCAACAGTCGTTGTGAAAGCTGCCCTATACTCAGCCTCACAACTGGAAGTGGCCCAAATGCATCTCCAGCATCGTGAAGACTCAATCATAAACTTGTCTCCATAGGAGTGGAAATATGCTTACAGCCTTCAAGGCCGAAACGCTGCAATAATGTGTCAATATATTTCGTTTGACACAAAGCCATTCCACCATCAACGTGCATAAACTGAATGCCCAAATAGTGATGCAAATGCCCCAAATCAGACATCTCAAATGAGGCATGTAAATCAGCCTTAAAATCAACAATATGCCTCTCATGAGGACCAGTGAGCAGCATGTCATCAACATAAACCACAATGATCAAAAGTACATCATTAGCACGCTTAACATATAAGGTGCTTTCAGTTGGACTGTTCTCAAATCCATGCGCAATCAGATAGGCATGTATCTTCTCATACCAAGCACGTGGTGCTTGCTTTAAACCATATAATGCCTTCTTTAACCTGCACACCTGGTTTTCATGCCCTTTCTACACAAAGCCACGAGGCTGAAAAACATACACTTGTTCATGCAAGTCACCATTCAGAAATGCAGTTTTAATGTCCAACTGATGTACATTCCAACCATGATGAGCTGCAAGTGCATAGATGCTCTGAACAGTATTCATACGACATGTAGGTGCAAAGGTTTCATCAAAATCAATGCCTCTTTCCTACGCATAACCCTTTGCAAGAAGCCTAGCCTTATAGCTATCAACTGTACCATCAGGTTTACGCTTTAGCTTGTATACCCACTTAGTGCCAATGGCCTTCTTGCTAGGAGGCAAGTCACATAAAGACCGTACCATTCTTCATTATAGCATCATATTCAGATTGCATAGCAGCCATCCAGTTTTCTCAATTTTGTGCCTCATCAAAGGAAACAGGATCAGTCTCATCATAGAGACTAGATGCAGCCATAACATAGCAATCTGATGCAAAAGAGGCACTATGAGAGCCTGATCGAGTGCGATATGAAAAAGTTGCATCTAATTTGCTGTCACGCAAAGTTTGCACCAACCATTTTGGCATAGTTTTTGCCTCCTCAATATCAGCTCTCTCATCAACATGTGCATCATGTAAATCTGCATCAGAAATGGGATGATCTGCATCATCACATGAAACTTGCAAAGGTTGACAAGTTGCCTCATGAGGACTAGCACTAGATTGTCCACCTGTAAAAAGAGGCAGCAAAGTATCATACATGTCCTTGGAGCTAATAGATGTCTATGGATGATACAGACGATAGCCCTTACTTTCAGAACTATACCCAACAAAAATACATTTTACTGCTTCATCATCTAATTTTCTGCGATGTTGTTTGGGCATATGCCAAACAACCAAAAACACATAGATGATCAGCAATTGGTTTGCGTTCATGCCAAGCCTCATATGGAGTGATAGACTGCAACACTTTAGTGGTATACTTGTTAAGTACATATGTTGCACACATGACAGCCTCAAGCCAGAAACTATGTGGTAAAGCTTGACTCTTGACCATACACCTGGCCATCTCCATGAGTGACCTGTTCTTTCGTTCAGCAATTCCATTCTGTTGAGGTATATACGGCACTGTACACTGGTGTTTTATCCTAGGTTTAGCCGAAAATGCATTAAAATCAGAAGACATATTCCCCCCCAATCAGAACAGAGGGTGCCCATTTTACATGCTAATAGATTTTCAGCCAAGACCAAAAATTGTTTGAAGCACATGAACACTTCAGACTTTGCCTTCAATGGATATACCCATGCATGCATGGAAAAATCATCGATAAAAGTCATGAAGTAAAGGTAATTTCCAAAAGAAGGTGTCTACATAGGACCACAGACATCACCATGTACAAGATGCAATTTCTGAGTAGCCCAAACTGAACCATCTTTTGGAAAGGAGGAATGTTGCATTTTTCTCAAAATACAGCCTTCACAAACATGTTTTCCAGGTGCCTCAAGTTTGGGCAAAGAGGACACCATTTCAGATTTCTGCAGGCATAGCAAACTAGCAAAATTCAGATGACCAAAGCGTGGATGCCAAAGCTTTGCATCTGATATAGCCTGAGAATCATGTACCACATGCCAAATCATTTACAGATCTTTCATAGTCTATGAGCTTATACAGCCCATGACATAAAATGCCAGAAGCAATAATCACGTCGCCATTTGACAGATCATGAATTGTACACCTGTCTCAATAAATTTTACAACCAAGCCAATCTTGGCTAATACAGAAACTAATAATATATTTTTCTTGATCCCTGGCACAAACAAAGCATCTATCAAAGTGAAAGAACTACCATCAACAATAGTCAACATGATCTTACCAACTCCCATAACAGGATAAGAGGAGTTGTTGGCACATGTAACAGTATTCCCTGTAGGGGCAAGCTCAAGTGAAGAGAAGAAACTGTGCTGTGAGGTAATATGTTCGGTCGCCCCACTGTCAAAGTACCAAACATCTAAGTCTACTGCAGACATGCACTCTTCATGAGAAGATGGGTCAAAATTGCAAACAGTAGTGAATGACCATTCTTCTTCCTGCACAAGATTAGCAAACTCCCTTTTTGGTGTAGAGGCTTCTACAACAACCATTCTAGCCTCTTTCTTCTTTGCCTCTTTAGCAGCCAGTTTTGGACAGTTCTTAAAAATATGATCATTTCTTTTACAGTACTTGCAAAACAGTTTTTGCTTTTTAAATTTTTTTCTCATCTTTATCTTGGTTCTTTGAATGTCGAGCATTTGTAGATTTTTGCTTACTAGTAGAAGAGCTCCATTTTCCTTTGCCCTTCTGACTAGCCAGGAAAGTTGGATCTGCAACACGCATAATGGACCTATTCTGTGTGAACTGATCTTCCTGCAACAGAACAGAGACTAACTCTTCAAATGAAAAGGCATTTGGATTGCCTTTCATCATCAACCGAAGAGTAGAAGCAAAACTCTGATATGAATCAGGAAGAGCATTCAGAACGATCTACATAAGTGAGCTATCTGGTATAACGTCATTAGCAAAAATTAACTGTTCCTTCAAGTCTTTGATCTTTTTTAGGAAACTATCCATGGAATCACCTTCATTCATGTGCTCACTCTCCAACTGGTTTCGGAGGTATGCAACAGGAGCCTCATTCCTAGCTTGGTACAATGTGGTAAGTGTGTCCCAAGCATCCTTAGCTGTTTTGCAAGAACGCCATGTTAGGAATAATGGCATGTTTAACAGACAAAGCTATCAATGCATATGCTTGGGCATCTTGGCAATCCCAACAAATCTGCTCTACAGGAGGTCCAACAGAAACCGTAGCACGAACAGGAATATGCAGAATATCATCATCTTCGACACCTTCTGCATCAGCTTCAGTACCTGTAGTTGCAAGTGTGAGAGGACGTTTTTCAACACCCTGCGCAATGTTCCATAGTCCTTTTGCAACCAATACATGTCGCATCATATAAGCCCACAATGGGTAGTTGGTACCATCCAACTTATCCTCAACAACCAACATACGAAATATATCATTGCTTTCAACCATGGCCGGTGAATAAAATACCTTGACGCAAAAAATTGACTATATCTCAAAAAGTTGAACGGAGTTGCCGAGACGAGTTCTGCTAAACCTGTAGCAGACTTCGAGATGATTATACTGGTGAACAGAAACAAGTATATACCTTTGGCACAAAAAGACAAAATAGCCTGCACAAGCACTATGATAGTGTGTTTGGAGGCCGAAACAAGCTCAGATCGCGATTTCGATACCACATAGCAAAGCTATTTTGATCTCGGAAACACGCTAAGTATGTTCACCAAGACTCGTACGATTCTGAGATTGCAACCAGAGAGGTGTTGACGACGCCCTAGATGAAGCGGTGACCTTCTCTGATACCAATTTTTGGAGTTAGACGTCTACGGAAGCATGCGAACAACACAAGGAGGAAGAAGAAGCTTGGAGCACAACACACAATACTGAATGTATTTCTAGAGAATGTACAAAGATAAGTAGCCCATTAGGGTAACAGGTGTATGTTCAAGCCGGGGGGAAAAAACCTCCTAAAGAGGGAAAAAAAGTGCCCCCGCGGTCCTAGAGTGTTCACACACATCACTACCTAAATATATCAACATTATTCACAAAGCTTCAAGAATTTATTGCATAGGTGAAGAAAGGATGGGAGATTCTCTTCGAATAGAGAAATAAGATAGAGAAAACTATCCTGCTTGGTCGATGAGGATGGAAGCTCATCTTATGAGCAGAGATTTGATAGGGTACATCACAGGTGAAGAAGAGAAACCAGAATTTAGCGATCCTAGTGTTCCAACTAGGGAAGAGCTCTCAGATTTGAAGATATGGATGAAGAAGGAGGCTCAAGCAAGGAGCATTATTTACATGGGAGTCAATGATTACTTACTACCTCACATTAGAGGACTTTAAAGTGCAAGAAAGTTTCGCAATCTATTTCTGATTATATAGCAAGGATGAAGGGCATTGCAAATGCATTAGGAGTAGTTGATGAAGATATTGAAGAGGATAAATTGTTTAGACAAATTCTCACAAGTTTGAGAGGAGATGCGAAGTGGAAGCCTTTCATTCTATCCACTGAATTGTCACTAGATAATTTCACTCCTGATTTGAATCAATTGCTAGGACATATGCTAGCCTTTGAGTAGGATGTCAAAGGTGATGTTGATAAAAGTATAGGTCAAGCAATGTATTCAAAGGACAAGAAGAAGATTAACAAAGGCAAGCAACAATTGAATGAAGATGAAGGCATTAATAGCCAAGCTGACTTCCTATGAGGAAGAGGTGGTGGAAAAGGAAGAGGAAGAGGCAGAAGTAGTAAAGATGGTGTCAGAAGAAGGATTCAACCGTAATTATGAATGCAACTTGTGAAAGACAAAGTGAAGATCAAAGAGTCTTCTACATTGATTCACGATGTAGCAATCACCTGAGTGGAAACATAGCTTTGATGAATGATTTGGAGAATAAAGTGAGTAATCATGTAGTTCAAACAGGTGATAACAAAAAGCATAATGTGATGTCCACTGGATCAGTAAAAGCCAAGGATGGAGGCACTCTTTTGAGGAAGGTTTTGTATGTTCCTATAATTCCAAAGAATTTGATAAGCGTAGGGAAAATTGTAGAGAAAGGTTATGAGGTTCACTAATGATGGAGTTTTTGTGGAAGACCCTAGCAATGGGTATAAACAAATTGTTTTAGGGAAGAAAGAAGGAAGGCTCTTCACATTGAAGATTCAAGGTAATGTTGGTCATGCCTTGTTCACTTATGGAGGACACAAGATCTCTGAGTTAGATGTTTGGCATAAAAGGCTTGGACATTTCAATGAAAGAGATATTGAGGATATGATTAACAATGGTTCAGTGCTTGTATTACCAAATGTTGCAAGTCAACACATGACATAGAGATGTGAGGCATATCAATTAGGTAAGGCTCATAAGCAATCATATAATAAGCATGGTTTCATGTATTCAGAGAAGCTTGACTTGGTGCATACAGATGCATGGGGACCATCAAAGGACTTTAGAATTAATGGTTCAAGATATTATGTGATTTATGTTGATGATGCTACCAGGTGGATCACCATATATGTGATCAAAGATAAATCAAAGGTGTTCAATACATTTCAACATTATCATGTCTATGCAGAGAGAATCACAAGGAAAAAATTAAAGACACTAAGGTCAGATGGAGGGGGAGAATATTTCTCTAATGAGTTCAGTGATTACTTGTGGAATGCAGGTATAAAAAGGGAGGTTACTTGCAGGTACTCTCCTCAACAAAATGGTGTAGCAGAAAGGAGAAATAGAACTCTTGTTGAGTTTGCAAGGTCAATGATGAAGGAGAAAATTGTCCTAATTATTTGTGGGATGAGGCTGTAAATACAGCAACATACTTGGTTAATAGGCTACCATGTAAAGCTTTGCAGGGTATGACACCATATGAAGGTTGGTGGGGGTAAAAGACCTACCGTAGATCATTGCAAAGTGTTTGGATGTTTGGCTTATGCATGTGTGCCATCTCACTTAGAGGCATAAATTGGAACCTAAAGCTCAAAAGTATGTGGTCATTGGTTATGATGATAAGTAGATGGTTTATAGGTTGTGGAGTCCATCTACAAAGCAATACCTTGTGACAAGAGATGTTACATTTGATGAGCAAGGTACTTGGTATGCAGGTACAGTTAATATTAATGCAGGTGATGAAGAAACATTGAACCAGAAGACAGGTAAATCAAAGGTTCAAATATTTGATGAAGAATAGTACAATGAAGTACTAGTTGAAGTTGAAGAAATGCCAAGGTTTGATCTAGAATGTGATGAACCAAAAACTTCAAGAAGTTGAGAACTCAAAAGATCATCAAGGCACAAATGGCAACCTACAAGGTATAACTATGATACTGCATTCTTGACCACTAAAGATTAGGCTTATATGGTGAAAGCAGATGAAGACCCTTCTACATATGAAGAGGGAAAAGCTAAGGAAAATTGGGAGAAAGCTATGCAGGAGGAGTATGATGCATTGATGGACAATGAGATATGGGATTTGGTTCCTAAACCAAATAGTGAGAAGATCATTGGATGCAAATGGGACTACAAGACAAAGAGGTATGCATATGGAAGTGTTTCTAGATATAAAGCTAGACTTGTTGTGAAAGGGTATGCTTAGACATACGGTATAGATTATGATGAGACTTATAGTCCTATGGAAAAGATGACAACTATAAGAACTCTCATAGCTATTTTTGCATGTAAAGGTTTAAAAATATGTCAATCAGATGTGAAGAATGCTTTTCTAAATGGTTACATTTGAAATGATGTTTTCATGAAGCAACCAGAAGGTTTCAAGGATAAAAGGTATCCAGAGTATGTATGTAAGCTCAAGAGAGCTTTGTATGGTTTGAAGCAGGCCCCAAGGGCATGGAATTATAGACTTGTTGTTTCAATTCATGCATTGTCCTAGGAAAGAACATTGGATTGTAGGACAGAGGGTGCTAAGATACATTAAGGGTACACTCAAAGAAGGTTTGTATTATGATTCACATCAGATACAAACGTCAAGATACATAGTGATAGAGATTGGGTAGAAAAATCTTGATGATAGGAGATCAACCTATGAGTATCTATGTTATTTGGGAGATAAGTTAATCTCTTGGTGTTATATGAAGCAACATAGAGTTGCTTTGTCATCCAAATGAAGAGTATAAAGATATGGTTGAAGCTGCAAAGGAGGCTATATGGTTAAAGACTCTCATGAAGAGTTTTGACATCATTCAGAGTACACCCACTATTCATGGAGATAATGTGAGTTCGTTGTATCTTGTTGCTAACCCTATATTTCATGCCAGGACTAAACATATTGAGATTCAATATCACTTCTTGAGAGAGAAGGTGATTGATAAAGAAATTGAAGTCATGCATACTTCAACAAAATATCAAATTGCAGACATGTTAACCAAAAGCTTGGATGGACCTAAGTTGTAGAGGTTCAAAGACATGGCAGGTATAAAGAAGATGGAGAAAATCATAATTGATGATTGAGGGAAGCTATTGGTGTAGGAAAATAAAAAATTGATGATTTGGACAAAGGATTGAAGTGAAATAATAAAGCAAAGATCAAATTCTGAGGCTTGAAGATTAGTGCATGGTTAGAAGATGAAGACTTGTATATACATGTACATTAACCTTTAAATTAGTTCAAATATACCTTTGTAATGGTGACAAGTATGTACATATATCCGTATATATACAAGTATAGATTCAGGAAATAAGAGAGGAGAGAGATATAGACCAAGTATAGATGAGTAGAAGAAGAATGTATGTGATGAATGAATAAGATTCATCAAATCAGTTGTTTTCATGAGAATAGAAGAAAACTTCTGAAATCTAAGTGGCGATCTTTTCTCCATCTCTCCTTCTGTGGTTGATGATTTCATAAATCCCTTTGTTGATGTCTAATCTATAGTTAATGCATCTCTTTACAAGTTTTGAGAGTTTAATTGTAATCAGGCTAGGAGAATTCTGAGTAGGAACATTGACATGTGTAAATATGAAGAAGTGAAGATAGAAACATGTGCAATCCCGATGGTCAATGTTTTGATCAGATCTCCCTCCACAGTGTAAAGTTTTCTACAACTAAACACTCATTCTTTAAGTTGAAAGGTAAGCTACTTGTGGCTAAAAGCATTTGAATAAACGGGATTTAATTTGGAAGAAACATGCATTAGAAGTTGCACGTGTCAAAGTTGACTACACAGAAGAGTAGTTTTAGACATAGGTACATTGTTTGAATCAAATCTCAAGATCTATTGAATCTTTTTAAGAGATTTAACTTGGAGAAGGTGCAAAAAGTTTAGGAAACACCTTGTATAAAGATCCATTGAAAACTTTACACAGTTGATTAGTTAATGAGTGAATTTAAGTGCAGGAGACATTTCTGGATTATTAGTTTCTTCATAGTTAGTGCAAAGTTTGATAATGTGGCATTGGTCTTCTAAAATTGGTTGAGGTTTTGAGTTGTTCTTGATATAGAGGTGCTCTAACATCAAGGATAACTTTTTCTTTTGGAGATTAACACTCTCCATCATACAAGTGGGCAGTGGACCTTGTAACTATGCCCAAAAGCAATAATGACATGAGATACATAGTACTTGAATGTGACGACTTCACAAATCACATAGAATGTCGGGCACTTCCGTCTAACACTACTTATAATAAGTGCCTATTCCTTTTAGAATAAGTGATATCCATATTTGGATAGGTCGAGAAAGTAGTAGTAGATCAAGGTGAGCTAGATGCTAGAGAAGGGAGAGAATTTTTTGATCACCATGGGATTCGCTTGTCTCTCATGACAACTTACAACCTAGAAGGAAATTGTAAGATTGAGCAAGGTCCTCCTTCTAAAGTGAAGGTGATGTCAAGAGCATGCCATGGAGATATCGGGCAATGGCCAAGATACCTACCATTTGTTTTATGGGCCGATAGGATGACATATACGAGAATGAATGAATTTATGCCAGCTAAACTCATGTATTGTCAAAAATCGATTTTTCCTATACACACTTAGATAATAGATTGGATGAGCTTAGATTGAGAAGACAGTTTGTCAGGAGAAGATTTGTTGACTTTAGGAATTAAATAATCAGAACAAGGGAATGAGAATATAAAAGAAGCCATTAAAAAAATAAAAGAATCACATCTGAAAAATAAGATTTATTTCAATAGGGGACATCGAATTAGGCCATGATCAATAGAGTGTGGGGATTAGGTACTTGTTTATGACACTATCTTTTAAACCCAATACGGTGCATGATAAAAATTAACTAAACAATGGTTTGGTCCTTATGTTGTTGTTTCTATTTTTTCTATAGGTACCTATGCTTGATGAGAGTTGGATGGCACTCCCTTGAGAAATAGAATTGCAGGAAAAAAAATTAAGTTATTCAAACGAAGAACAAGCAGTGACTACGAGATACATCAAGAATTCTTGGACGAGGATGATACAGATAAGAATTGACAAAAAGAATAATCAGGTGAAATATTTTCAACTTAAACTCTATTTTCTCATGTGAATATATGCATTGCATTTTTGCATGTAAATAAATATATTAAGATTTGCACAAATTTAAGAAAAGTAGGATTAAGATAGCAAACATCTATTATGGATTCGTGTGAAGTATGAAAGACTAGAAATGATATAAATAGATTCAGTGAGCGAACTAGAATTTTGGGAATGAAAACTTGGGATGTGATAGTATGCTTAAAATAAGTACATGTATCTGCTATTAGTTTGAACACTTAGTGAGTAGGATTCTTTGAATCCTACTATTTATTTCCTATGAGATCCTACCTACAGATAGATTATGAATTAAGAAAACCTGCATGCTCAAGCGAGCATGATATGTACATGCATGTGTTGTTAGTACACTACGATGGGCTAGTATGGAGGTGGAACAACCTTGATCAATTTGATCAAGGCCACTTGCTAATGCTAGTTTTGCCATAGGCCTGACCTATATGTTTTCATACACCTATATGGGTCAATAGGTAGGTGGAGTCACTCTATCCGGGTGGTCAAAGCCACATGCTGAAATCGGTTTCATATAGGACTGAGGTTGTGTGTCGTGCACTATGTCAGGTTGGTAGATAGGTGGAACAAACTTGGTCGGGTGGTCAAGTCCATGAGTCGCATTTTTGGCATAGGCTGATTTGTGAAAATAAAAATAAAAAAAAAGAAAAGGGCTGAGCTAAGATGAAGAGAAAAAGAAAAGAAAAAGGAAAAATAAAATAAAATTAAAGAAATGAAAAAGGTTTGATGGAGAGTTGGTCGGTATGAAATAAATGGGGGGAAACAAAGTACAATCTTATAAAGTGAGTTAGTAGAGATTAGTATATGATAGTGCTTAGGATAAGTTGTTGGAACTGAACAGGTCAAATGAACAAAAGATCTATGAAGCCAAAACTTTATTCATATGATTGCTTATCTGATTGCAGAAACAAAAACATAATAAGATGTATGTGAAGCTTGTATCTACTTATTTCTCTAGATTTGTTCTAAAATTCATGAGCTTTCATGAAATACACATATATTTATTTCTAATTTCTAAAAGTAATTGGCATTTATCCATGACAATTTGATACTTGTGTATGTTTCTTGACTTGATCTACAGGTTGGTTCATCAGGACAATGTGTAGGTTTGGTGGGGGTAAATGTTGGAAGGATTTCATCACTCCGACCCGCATTCAAAACAATTAAAAGTTTTTCTTCCAAGCTAGTTATCTCTAAACTCTCAAAAATATGTTTTATGTGAGGTTTTGATTTGACTAGTCTCTCTCTTTAAGTGCCTGCAAGTTGAAGATCCTCAACATATGCTCTTATCAACACACGAAGAGAAATTTGTTTTTTTAGTTAAACCTTTTATATATAACGCTCAGTATCTTTAGGTATTGTGTGATACCCTATGTATATACCCTAAGTGCTTCAGTATTTATATGTGCTTATGCATGTGTATGAATGTGTATTGATGTAATATGTATAGATAGGAGCCACTTGTGCTTATGCATATGTGACTGTAGGTATATATGAAAGTGTGCACCTATGTGAGTGTCTAGAAGCTTTGGTATTCTAGTGATATGTATGCAGATATGGATATGAGCCTAAGAATATGTGAGCATACCCTAGGTACCTGAGTGATGTGTGTAGGGTACCCCATGATTTTGTAGAAATTATCCTATCAAAAAGAGAATTTTACCATGTGCATATGTGCTTATGTGAATCCAATATAATTGAGCATGTACCTATATGTATGCATATGTATTGATGTTGCATGCATGGAACTTTCTTATGGAACCTGAAAACAAAATTTTGGACTAACATCAATTCTTCTTTCTTTTCACCTTGATACTAATATTTGTGAATTTGTCACTTGTATAGATGTTTTGGATTAATGGGTTACATGTATAAGCTTATGTGCATCTGAAGGTGTTTACAAATATATGTATGAATACATAATTATGTATATGCCTATATGATGTGTTGTGGATATGATATGTGAATAAAGGTCTATGTGTATTCAATTATGTGGGTGTTAATTATGATTATGAATGAGTGAGAAACTTAAATCCTAAAACCTACTGTATGTGTTTTTCAATAACAAAACATCTATTGAAATCAAAACCTTAATCTAAATATAAATAAAAGTATGAAAGAAAACATTAAAAATAAAAACGACAGAAATCAAATAAAAAACATGTGTATATATGTGAGTTAAGTGTGTTCTTAGAATGTGTGTATATATGTTTTTCGTTTTGGTGTGCGTAAATATGAATAAATGTGAATTAATACCTTGTTTTATATAATAATATTAGTGAATCTAAACAATAAAGGATAAAGAAAAAGAATTAGTCAAAAGGAAAAGTAAGGTAAGCATACGTGTGTGTGAGTCTAGGTGTGTGTCTATTTCTATATATGTGTGCGTAAGCATAGTATGTATTCTAAAAGATTGACATGTGTGTATTTACTAAAAGTGGAGTGTTTGCATGCATGCATATGCTACTCTTGTATGCATATATCTGTGGCTAAAATATGATTTTTTTTAATGTTTTTTTTTTTGCTTAAGAATACTAAAGAGCACTGATATAGACAAGAATTACGAATGGGAAGGCGGAGAGAGTGCATAGAAGATCAAAGCTGGAGTCCCTCAGAACCTTCTACCTTGAATTTTCTTGCAGATGAAAATTAAAATTTATTGCCTTAGAACTTAAACTCTTGTATAAGTTGGGTTTAATATATTAGTTTCATTTCACATGAATGTTATCACCTCATCAAAATCAAACTTGAAGGATGTATTATAAGCTACACTTAGAATTACATAAGGTTACTTTGTGTATCTATTTTGATTTTCATCTCATCTTTATATTACCAATTTATTTAAAAAGAAAAATCTTGTACGTAATGAAATGATGTCTGTCATATGCTTAGACCATTAGGACATAAACGAAAACCTTCTACAACATTGGTATCACATGTAAAGACCTAAAGCACACTAAAAAACAACCTGCATGTAGTCACACAGTAAGACCATTGTAAAAAACTAGAATTGATCCACCCGGTGGTACTCTTTGCATGCTCGACAATGCGGCATGATTTCCAGCCATTTCCATTGATTAGTCATACTCAAGTAAAATGTGCATTTAGGAAAGGATACAATTCATGCATTATTTTTTTTTTAGTGTCATAATTGATTATACTCATACACTTTTGATGCACATAAACCTTTCGTAACTACTTATAGGGATTGTTTTATGTCTGATTATCCCTCTGAACTACCACAATCTTGAGGATCCTTTGACCATAGCATAGACGTTATACCTGGTAGTTATCCTCCTCGTAAAGCACCTTATAGCCATGGTTGACGACACCAAAAGGACATAGAAAACCAATTGAAGAACCTACTCCACAAAGGACTTAAAAGGCCTAGTGCTTCCCCATTTGGAGCACTATTTTTGTTAGTAGAAAAGAAGAAAAAAAATTATTGAATGTGCATTGATTATAGAGCCTTAACAGGATCACAATAAAAAATAAATACCATATTCCTTGAATAGATGATCTGTGAGCATGAGAAGCATCCTACAATAGTTTTTCATTCGTTACAAGAGAACACACTTTATGCTAATCCTAAAAAGAGTTAATTCCTTCAATGCAAACTATAAGATGTAGAATATATTATTTCAAGTGAAAGCATGCATGTGGATCCAAAAAAGATTAAAGTTATAATAGAATGGCCTACACCACGTTCAATCAATGATTTTTGTTCTTTTCTTGGGTTGGCTAGTTTCGATAGGATGTTTGTTTGAAATTTTTCTTATTTACCATTGTCTCTTACCTTATTATTGAAAAAGAAAATAAAATTTTCATGGGGAATTACCCAAAAACAATCCTTTGAAAAACTCAAACATGCACTTTCACATGCACCAGTTTTACAGTTACATGATTATTCACAACCATTTCATGTCGTTACCGATGCTAGTGGTTTAGGAATAGGTGTTGTTTTACTGCAAAATGATCATCCCATTGCATTTAAGAGTAGGAAGTTTAAGCCTTCAGAAAAGAATTATAGTACATATGATAAAGAATTGTTAATATTTGTGCATGCTTTGCAAAGTTGGAAACACTATCTTATGGGATCTAAGGTTTTAATCAAAATAAATCAACAAGCTAATAAGCATTTATTAAATCAGCCATTAATCTTTGATAGACATCTTAAATGTGCTTCATTCATTCAAAATTTCCACCCCATGATCCAATATCAAATTGGTAAAGCTAATGTCATTGTCGATGCGCTTAGCCAAGTTCCTTCATATTTTCTTGTTTTGCATAATACTTTTGCCATCCAAATTCATTCCTTTCAACAAATGGTTTCCACTTATGCATCTAATTTGTATTTCTCACATGCATGGCATGACTTCAACAATGCTACACCTTTATATGATGAACACTATACATTTTATCATGGTTTACTTTATTTTCAGCATAGATTGTGCATAAACCAAGCTTTTAAAGATTTTTTCATCAAAGAAATGCATGAACTATCTTACATGCATCATAGAAGTATAGAAAGTACCATTTCGTCTTGCAAAGATTTATTCTCTTGGCCCCACATGGAAAAGGATATTGCACATTATGTTTCTCAATGCACTGTATGTCAGCATGTAAAACATCATCATGGTAAACCATTCGGATTATTAATGCCATTTCCCATTCTAAACCAACCATGGGAACATATCTCTATGGATTTTATCATAGGTCTACCTATCACTTGATCACATAACAATATGATTTGGACAATAGTTGATAGGGTTAGTAAATATCAGTATTGAATGTCTTGTAGAAAAACTTTGTGTGCACCTCAAGCTGCATAATTATTCATCAAATGTGTTTTCCCACATCATGGAATTCGTGAAGTAATGTTATCTCATCATGATGTTTGTTTCTGCAATCATTTTTGGTTTGCCTTATCATAGCATTTTGGTTCTAGAATAGATTTTAGCTCTACATTTCATCCTGAATGGACAAAGTGAGGCTACAAACAGTACTATTCTTGATTTATTGCATTGTTTTTCATTAGAAAGTCCCACTAACATGGATGAAAAGTTTCCATTGCTTCAATTTTCTTATAATAACACTACACACACCACTACTGGTTGTGCACCTTTTGAAATTGTTTATGGTAAAAAGCTTCCCACTCCCATGTCACTCAACCAAAATGATATTTTAATGGCTGATTCTATTGCTCAAGATCACATTTCTATACTTCACGATGTTCACGAACACATTAGGAAAAGTCAAGAACATTATGTACGTAATATCAATGCAAAATGATTAGCCAAGGAATTCAATGAAAATGATATTGTATGGTTACGTATTATTAAAAAACATTTGAAAAATATTTTGCAACATCCTAAAATTAAACTTGCACCATCCTATTATGGACCGTTTTGCATTATACAAAAAAATAATGATAATTCATTCAGATTAGATATACCATAGCATTGGAATATACATAAATCTTTTCATATTAGTTTACTTAAACCATTTAAATGAGCTTTACCACTCACTCCACTTCTTGATGACCTTGCTTTAATTGAAGAACAATATGAAATCTTAGTTCCTCAAAAAATAATTGATCATGATGTCACTACTATGCACAAAGGTACTTAGCATCATCAATATTTAGTTAAGTACAAAAATCACTCTATTGAAGAATGTCAATGGACACATAAAACACAATTAACATCCCATTATGATCACTTAATTTCTACATATCATACACATACACATTAATGTAACTCCTCCATGAACATTTCCATGCATGTGTTTTTACATGGAACATACTTATTTCTTTTAGTGATGAAACATCCGATTGTCCATCCATGTTTATTTTTATTTTATCAACTCAGGGGCATGTTATGAATAATGAGGGTTCTTGAGAGTACGAAAGGCGTGAAATGACGGACATCAATAATCTGATTTATAATTTATATAGTTTGTAAATAAACCCGCATCGAGGGTTCTATTTTTAGAAATAGTTAGTAAAGTAGTGGTTAGAATAAGGGTGGTTGTAGACCTTGATTTCTATTATTAAAAGCAAAGGCTCTCTACAAAAGAGACCAAATTTTACTCTCACACATGCTTTTTGAAGATGCTCTCATGTAACCACTTTTTTCAACATAATAAAAAAAATGCTATAAATACATGCACTCTATGGACTTCAAAAACAAAGTGCATGGGGGAGATTGCATCCATTATTGCATTATATCTTGTTTTATTGTGTATCTATTTTCTCTTTGTGTTTTTAGCATTTATAACCTCTATGTGCTCGTGAATTAAGATCCTGATAATAGAGAAGGTCAATGGTGAAGAGTATGCAAGAAGACATGGAGAAAATGCAATTTGTAGATGGACTCAGATTGCTAGGAAAAGTGGCATGAAGGTAGAAGATGTAAATTATTCTCAAGAGTTATCACTTTAGCATCACTTGTTTTTTCCAAATTTCTATTTTGGGAGCCATCTCGACCTCTTTTTGAGCCCATAAGGTGGCTCCCAAAAAAACCAAGTCGGTTTGCAAAACTCTAACTTGCATCATGTTAAAAAAAAGCACATATTTCGGATCTAGAATTTCAAGTGATTCTGTGTACTATTGATACATGAAAGAAATGCTTTTCTAAGATCAAACTAGCACGTCAATGTGTCACAGTGTTGAAGCAGAAGTACTCCTTGTAGAGTTTTTGTAGTGTTGTGAATTGCCACAAAAATGGCAAATGTAGATGCAATGAGTCATCTTAGGAGTGATAAGCTGGACAAGAACTACTTCCATGCTTGATGATTCAAAATGATGAATTTTCTCGTGGGGAAAGGTTGTTGGAAGTACATCGAAGGAGAGAACGAAAATGATCTTGAGGTACCCGAGAGGAATTGGACTATGGACCTGTTAAGAGCATATGAGGAATGGAATCAAGGAGCACGAAAGGTAATGTATAGGCCATTTGTTATCATACAAGATAGTATGATTGTGCACATACAAGATGCCAAGACTTTGAAAGAGGCTTGGAACAGTTTGGTCACATTTATGAGACCAATACAAAGGCATGGAAATTGCAACTCAAGAATGAGCTACATACATTAGGGAAAAGGGCATGCCGATAAGTGACTAGAACTTGAAAATCAAAAGCATATGTGACTTACTTGCATCTATTGGCATGAATATAGATGATGATGATAAGGTGGAAGTATGCCTTTGTGGTCTAGTAGCTGCATATGAGCAGTTTAGAACATCTATTCAGACTAGGGAAAATACTCCAAAATTTGTTGATTTGGTGTCCATGTTGATTATTGATGAAAATAATCTTGGTGAGGACTCAAACTTCCAAGAAAACCTAGATCTTAGCAGATATTTTACTTTGGTAGAGGAAGAGGTAGATGTAGGGGCTTTAAAAGTGGAAGAGGAAACAATAATCAAGACCAAGTTCAACATCAAAATCCTTCATGAGATAGAGGACAATTTAAAGGCAGGAGGAGCCAAAGAGGCCGTAGAAATTTTTAGAGAAATGATTTAGGTAATGATAGTAAAGGATCTTGGAGTGGTAAACCTAGACACTTTTAACATGATTGCAGGTTGAAGAATCAAAATAACAAAAGACATGAAAAGAACTATACATTAACAAGTGTAGATGATTTTGAGAAGCTGTTCATGGTTCAACATCACATGATGAATATGATGTCTACTAAATGTTTCAAAATTCAATGATAATTTCTGGCATGTTGATTCAAGTGCTTCAAATATCAAGTCCAGCCATGTAGAATGGTTTAGTACTTTGCAAAAATTATGAGTTCGTGGATATGTTGAAACAATTGATGTGCTGCATGTTCTAGATATAATAAAGAATCTGGTCTCAATTGGACAAATGGTTAACCACATATTACAACTCAGGTTCAATGCTCATGTGATTTATGTAGAAGAGTACAAACAAGATGGATGATTGATTGCCAAAGAATACAAAGTGTGTAGGATGTTCATCTTAAATGTGAAAACTCTTGAAATGAATGCAACCATGTTTGCAAAAGGTGCAAGAGTTATTACTGATATAGCGATTTGGCAAAACAAATTGGACATGCAAACTTGCAAAGGCTGAAATTGATATAGTCAAAGGAGATTGTCAATGGACTACCAAATTTCAAAGTTGTGGAAAATGCAAAAGGAATGTGCAACATGTGAATTCGGTAAATAGTCAAAAGCATCATTTCTACATGACAATCATGTTAGTGAGAATGTGCTAGAAATAGTACATACAGATGTTTGGGGTGCTGCAAAGACAATATCTATGGGTGGTTGTAGGCTTTATGTTACTTTCACTAATTACCATACACAAAAAGTATGGGTATATTTCATGAAAGAGAAGAGTGAGGTGTTCACTCACTTCTTGAATTTTAAGAATATGGTGGAAAAGTAGAAAAGAAATTATATTGAGACATTAAGGTCTAATGGAGGAGGTGAATACATGTCAAATTAGTTTAGCAACATTCTTAAAGGTCATGGAATTTGACATCAATTTTCATGCAGGTGAAACCCACAACAGAATGGCATTGTTGAACACCAAAATAGAGATATTATAGAAATAGAAAGAACCTTGATGGCTAAGAAGAAGATGCCTCATTGTTATTGGTAAACGATGTGCACACTACTGTATACATCATGAACAAAACTCCAAATGCTATTGTATGTCAAGTTACACCTGAAGAGACGTTCACAGTTGTTGAAGGCAGGGAAATCTAGAAGATGAATGATTAATTTGAAATATGAAAAATGGGTAAACATAGATATTATCTAGTTAGATATATCGTTTTGGTTTATTGGATTTTAATAAAAGAAAAAGAAAAAGACGATTATGTGGAGATAGAAAAGGACATGTCGTGAGAAGGAAGAAGAAGATGTTACAAAAGGAAGGCACGTGATAACCGTAGAACAAGAAGATGTTACAAAAGGAAGGCGTGGGACAACTGTAGGAAGAGAAGCTCTACTGACAGTGATGTCTGGAGGATCGGAGAACGAGTTCTGGAGAAATCATAATGTGCGCTGTGTTTGATGGAATCTTGTGGTGCAATCAAGTATGATTTATGAAGTTCTAAGACTTACAAAATTTATAATTGCGGCGTATCATCAATCTAAGAAAGAAACAGAAGAATGTCTGCGAGGCATGAGTTCTTGTTTGTAATCTTCTATTTTCCGCTAAGTCAAATAGAGTGATTCAAATTATTTGAACAGTAGCGCATTGAAAACTTGTGTGCCTGTGAGCGTGTAAGAGTCTGTTAATCTTCGAAATGTGTAAAATCTAGAAAGAGACTGTGCATTTCTGAAATCGGAAAATTACCGTAAAGTTATCGAAATGGAAGAGTTAAGGTGAACTTTCAAATATGAATCAGGTGGAATCTCTATGAATGAAGACCAGTGCAAATGGAGAAATGAGTAATACTGATTTTCTCTTTATTTAGATGTTGTGTTGAACCACTAGAACCCTCAACACAATTGGTGATCCTATTGTACGGTTGATGCAGCCTCAAGAAATGCATGAGGGGCAGGCGCAACAATTTTGGTAAAGTAAATTTTACGAGGGCACAAGCAAGAGCAACGAACGTGGAGGCATCTTCAGACTTTTACGAGTGGTACGAGGCCGACGAGCAAGAAGCTCTGGGAACTGAAGAGGAATAGGGGGAAACAGGTGCAGTAGAGGCAAGGTTAGTGGGTGGCATACTTGGAGCGTTATTCCTCACAGAAGCAATTGTAGGGGTAAGAAGACGACTCCTGTTTGACCCACTCGCAGGGGCGATCGATCAAAGCACTAGGCGCACACCTCAACCACAGCGAATGGCTCAACCACCTCCTAATCCTAAGGTCAAAGCAGCTCATTTTAGTGGAACCTCTAAGGAGGATGCTGATTGCCATGTGGCTCAATTCGAAATAAAATGGACAGCGAATGGATATCCAACCATGTATGGTGATGATATTAAGCTTCAACAGTTTGCAGCCACATTGGAAGGACGAGCTATGAGCTGGTTCAGTCAATATGACATTGCCCATTTTGCTACGTATGATGATTTAAAAATAGCATTCTTGCAACGATTTAGAAAAGAAAAGACGCCTTCTGATGTATTAAGGAAGTTGAGGGCCATCAATCAAAAGACCATGCTGGTGGAAGACTACGCTCAGAAGTTTCGGACCCTAATGGAGAGATTGCAAGGTAATGAACGACGTACTGATGAGATGTTGGCAGGATTTTTTTTGAAAAGATTACGGAGCACAATAAGACATGTGATGGCTAGTGTGGACATTGCAAATGGCTTTGATGTATTAGTATTAGCAACGGTGCGTGTGGAAAGAAGGTTTGGACGAGCCAAAAAGAAGCAGTCTGATTCTGGTTCAGAGGTTGAATCGGATTCAGCAACGGAGTCGGGTAAGAGTTCGAGTGATTCTGACACTGACGACCATGATGATGAAATAGTGAAGACAAAGCATCGTAAGCATAAAGCTAGGCACAATAAAGAGGAGGAATGGATTAATAAGTTAAAGAGACATGGTTATTCTATACTAGCTCCAAAGGAAAAATGATTTTGTGATATCTGTGACAAAGAAGGACATACCACAACTCAGTGTTGGTATAACTCTAAGCATAGAGGGCAAGGTTCTCAGCAAGACAATCGGAATCTCAATGACGTAGCGGCTAATCAGGCTATTCCTATCCAAGGGCGAGGTAATGTTCAGAGACAGTAGCAGGTAAGACCTCCATGGAGAGATCAAGGGAATCAGCAAGGGAACAACCAACAAGGCAATCACCAAGGTTGACCACCAAGGGTAATGCCTTGTGAATATTGTTCGGATCCTGATCATTGGATAGGGCCGAATTGCCCTTTGTGGGTAAAGCATCGTGAAGAAAGAGGTATACCTGTCATTCGATATAATCATCATAATCAACAGGGAGAACATCAACAATAGGGGCAGCAGGTGGCTCAGGCAAATGCCATGCTAATAGAATGGCCAGAGCAAGCGGATAGAGCCCATGATGCACTCGGTACATCTGATCGAATGCACGTTAAGAATAATAACAAATGGCAGTGTGATTGTAGACAATGTGGGAAAGGTAAAGAGGTTGAAGTGTTGGCGGTTACAAGATCAAGGAATAAAGGCCCTATTGATTGGCAAGAACAAAGGCAAATCTGAGACAAGGTTTTGAAGCAGGCTCGAGAGGAGTCTCCTAATCAGGCGAGTTGTGGAGGTCAGACTGAGCAAAAACTAGGTGTGAAATTGATACCTCCCGTTTTGGAGCGGGATAAGGTGCCGAGCCAGCAAGGCTTGGCAAATGATTGGTTTGATGAAATCATTAGCTCACCGTTACAGTTGTCTTTGGATCAACTGTTATCTTTGGTACCTGTGTTTCGGGAGAAATTGTTGAAAAAGCTACTTGGATATCATGCAGAGCCCAAAGTTAGGTCGATCCCTTCAATTTCGGCCAACAGTATTGATCCAGCAGATGTGGATTTTGTAGTACCAATAATTCAGGTGCAGTATAACCAGCGGCGATTTGCCGAAGTGTTGCTTGATGGAGGATCAGGAGTAAACATATTACCTGAGCATATTTTTATTCAAATGGGAAGAGGGGTATTGGCTCCAGCACCCATTCAGGTAAAGATGGCGGATCAAACACGAGTACAGCCGGTTGGCATTCTGAAGCAACAACAAATTATCATTTCCGGCATGACATTTATGGTCAATTTTGTGGTTATCCGAATGTCTGAGTCCGCGTATCCGTATGAAATGAAGTTAGGGAGACCTTGGTTTCGGCTCGCCAAAGTCAAGCAGGATTGGGGTTTGAATGTAGTAATGATTACCAAAGGTAAAAAGCAACTGACGATTCCTATGCGTGGACGAAAAAATATGTCGGTATAGGAGAAACCACTTATGGCTCAGACCATCAATTTAGCAGATGAGATTGAAGATGATGAAGAGGAAAAGTTTTTGCAAGCAAACCCAACGGTGGTGCCGGTATTAGAAGTCGATGTTGTAGGAGTGCTAAGTAAGGATCATAGTAGTGGGCCAAATACAGACGGGCCAGTTCCTGGTGAACAGGTGGCAGGTGCCCAATTACAAAAGATATTTGATCAACGTATAGACATTCCGGTGTAGCAACAGATGGAACAACACGAGGAAGAGATGATTGCGCGGGCAGAAAAGATGTATGATCAGAAGTATGCAGGTTCTATGCGGGTGAAGGAGGAGGAGCTTCAAGAGGTTAATTTAGGAATCGACGCTGAACCCAAGATGGTGCGGATTGGTAAAACATTGGAGGGAAAGTTTAAGGAGGATCTTATTTGCTTGCTTAAAGAGTATGTAGATGTGTTTGCTTGGGATTATACTCAAGTGAAAGACATAGATCCGCAGTTGCATCAACACAGGATTAATTTAAAGACGAATGCAGTACCTGTGGCACAGCAAAGATATAGAATGAATCCTAATTTTGCTAAACAAGTGAAGGAAGAGATTGATAAATTGTTGGCAGTCAGATTTATCAAACTAGTGAATCAGGTGACTTGGCTATCTCCTATCATAGTGGTCCCCAAAAAGAATGGGAAGCTCAGAATTTGTGTTGATTATCGAAAGTTAAATGCGGCAACGGTTACAGACCCGCTTCCTATGCCGTTTTGTGATGCAGTGTTGGATGCAGTCGCAGGCCATGAAATGTATAGTTTTTTGGATGGATTTTCCGGTTATAATCAGATGAGTGTGGCTGAGCAGGATCAGCATAAAACATCATTAATTACACAATTTGGTGCTTACGTGTTTACTGTCATGAGTTTTGGCTTGAAGAATGGACCGCCATCGTTTAATTATGTGGTGCATAAAGTGTTTGAACCTTATCTACAGGACTTTATGCAAGTATTTGTCGATGATTTTTCAGTCTTCGGTGAAATGATTAAGCACTTGCTACACCTAAAAGCATGTTTTGAAAGATATCGGCAGTTTAGGATGGTATTGAATCCATTTAAAAGTGTGATTGCGGTCAGAAGTGGTATTTTATTGGGCCATGTTATATCACAAACAGGGATGGCTATTGATATTAAGAAAAATGAAGCTATAAGTACAACTAAAGCACCGACCAACATTAAAGAAGTAATGCGGTTTGTGGGTCAAATTAAGTGGCATTCTTGATACTTGAGATATTTAGAAAACATTTCCTTACCACTGACGCATTTGACCAAGAAGGATGTTTCGTTTATGTGGGTTGATGCTCAAGATAAAGCGTTTCAGTTGTTAAAAAAGATGGTGTCAGTAGCACCCATTTTGCAACCACCCGATTGGTCAGTGCCCTTTCACATATTTGTTGATGCATCGGATGTGGCTGTACGAGCAGTTTTGATGCAGCAGAAAGACAAAGGATGGTATAGACTTGTCTATTATGCTAGTAGAGTATTGGCTGCGACTGAAAGAAATTATCCGGTGATGGAAAGGGAAGCTTTGGTGATGGTATATGCCCTTAACAAGTTTCGGCATTATTTGTTGGGCAATAAAGTAGTTTTTCATGTGGATCATCAGGATTTGGCTTATTTAATCAAGAAGCCCTTATTAACAGGCCGATTAGCCAGGTGGATGCTTTTGTTACAGGAATTTGATTTTGTGATTGTGCATACTCCAGGGAAAGAGCATGCGATGGCAGATTATTTTAGTCGATTGGAATCAGGAGAAACACCCACCGGTGCACTTGATGTATATCCGGATGCTGACTTGTTTACGATGCAAGTGGTAGAGGCAGATTCGTGGTATGATCAATTACTAATTTTCCTGACGGAGGGTGTATTACCACAGTATTTTACACCTGATCAGAGGAGGAAGTTTGCTCTTAAAAGTAGGCCGTATTTGGTTATAGCAGGGGCTTTATACAAAAAAGGGGTGGATCAGGTCATAAGGAGGTGTGTACCAGATTTTGAACAACCAGGTTTCTTACAGGAAGCACATTCAGGTTCAGCAGGAGGTAATTTGTCAGGGGATATTACAGGCAAGAAGGTATTGCAAGCTAGGTTATGGTGGTCGACGGTGTTAAAGGATGCGCATGAGTATGCTAAAGGATGTGTGATTTTCCAAAGGTTAGGCCAACCTAATAATTCTGATCGAATGATTGATCATCCGGTATTACCACTGGATCCTTTTCAAAAATGGGGCATGGATTTTGTAGGTCCAATTAAACCTACCATTCAGCGGGGTAACCGATATATATTGGTGGCAACCGATTATTGTACAAAATGGGTGGAAGTTGTGGCATTGAAGGATAATAAGGCAGCAAGTGTGGTGAAATTTCTTTATCATAATATTATGACCAGGTTTGGGTGTCCGATTGAGTTGGTGAGTGACAGAGGCACTCATTTCCTGAATGAGGTGATTTCAGAGTTAACAAGGATTCATGTAATCTTGCACAAAAAGACTACAGCCTATCATCCTCAAGCAAATGGGCAGGCAAAAAGTACGAATAAAACTTTAATGCGTATTCTTAAAAAATTAGTGCATGAAAATCAGAAAAATTGGGATTTGTTTCTTGATTCAACCTTGTGGTCATTCAGAACAGCATTTAGAGTGACAACAGGTATGAAACCTTTCCGATTGGTATATGGATTGGAGGCAATAGTACCTATGGAGTTTGTAGTTCCAAGTTTGCGGATTACGGCAGAGAAAATTTCGCTGGAGCTATCGGTTAAACACAGGAGTAAATATCTTTTACAGATTGAGGAAGATCGTTTGATAAGTGCATATATTACGGAGGTGATTCAAAGGCGGAGACAAGCCTAGGTAAATAAGAATGTGAAGTTTAAGTTATTCAAAGAAGGCAATTGGGTGATGGTGTATAATGCTAAGCTAGGACCCCATCCAAGAAAGCTTACATTGAGATACAGGGGCCCATATCAGATTGTGCAAGATTTGGGTCAACACACTTTTTGAGTGGTAGATGTGTTTGGCACATGGATGGACAAGCCAATAAATGGATTTAGGCTGAAATTATTTCAAGGGAAGCTGCCACATTTGGACTGGTTATCTGCTAATGTGGTGCAAGTCGTTCATAATCCATAACAACACTTCAGCAATGTTTGTGATCATCGCAGTAAAATAGTTTATTTCTCTACATTTTTATCTGTGGTACAGTGTTTTTTGACCTCATGTTGGTTCAAAACTACATTAAGTAAATTTTTACTATTACAATGGAGACTTGGTTTACAATTGCAGTTCAACAGTGTGCTAGGGGTTAGACCAGGGCCAATGATGGATAAGGAAGCGTTGGTGAATCAGGGTGTACAAACTAAAGAATATTCTGGTTATGCAAGTAATGAGGTGTTGGGAATAAGTATACTTAGTATTACGAGTCAGCAGATCTATAAGGAGCAGAGGCATCGAGGGAAATATGAAAAGAAAGCTAGTATTCAACCAATTATTATCTTGCAAAATACAATTTGTCAAAATTATATGATTGGAAGTTTTTGCATTACAAAATGTAGTATTGAGGAATTTAAATATCAATTTCTTATTCTTGAAGTGCTCATGATTGTTCAGTTCCATGATTGTTCTGGCATGCGTAGAAGATTTGTTAAGTGGGTTATTGATTTGTGGGGCAACCGATTGTTGATGATTTCTATTATTGAGTCGTATGAAGGGGTACGTGCATAAGTATGTCTATCATTGCAGTCAGTGGAAGTTCAAGAATTCGCACTTATGGAACAAATATTTTCAGTTCTACTTAATGGCTTTCAGGATAATACTTTTTCCTGCGTTTTCGGTGTTGGCGTCTGAATCAGGAGTCATGAGAGGGTGTATGAGAAAGAGAGGAGTTGTAGTGCGAAAGGAAGAAACCACAACGGAGGAGAGTGATAGTTCGTTACAGGAGGATGAAGATGAAATATCAACGCCATCTGCAACGACTAAGGTTGTGCAAACGTCTATGGAGCCATTCACAGACTTTAAAGTGAAAGTTGATACACAGTCTGCTCTGAATGAGAATTGGCTCAGAAGGATTGGGTTATTTCAGTTCGCTACGTTGCCATGGGAGCGCTGGAGATGCAATTATTATGCAAAGAGCCAGCTGGACATCATTCGGAAAACGAAGGGTGAATTAGCACTTCAGGTAAAATTTTCACTGGAATTAGTTGCAGAAATATTTCAATTGCCTATGTACAATGATGTAGTCATTCCAAAATGTTTCGAGGAGGCTTTGAAGAAAGACTTTGGACCCAGAGAAGGAGGACCGCAATACTACATGATGAAGAACACAAGTTATGTTCGAAGGGAGTAGTTAAAATGGTATTTGGAAAGGTTGTGTTTTATCATTAAATATGATTCTATGTCGAGGGAGAATTTTGCACCTCTGGCTTATGCAAAGGTAGGTGGAAAAGTAAGTTGGGCTCATTGGGTGTATGATCACCTACATAGTGAGATCTTTGTTGGTGATAGGTGTGAAACGCAATCAAAGAGTAGGCTATCAGCATATTTAGCCGCATTATTCGAGTTCGTGCAGCTAGTTGAAGGTCAGAACATAGTGTGGCCAAAGGAGATAAATTTTTGCATTAGGGGAAAAAATGAACCCTGCATGGGCCTTGTAAGGATCCCTAATTTTTAGGGATTAAGCTTAATTCTGTTCTTGTTTAAGAGGACAAAGTGCATTTAATAGGGCACTTTTTAGTAGGCTGGAGTAGGCTTTTTTTTAGGCTTCAATAGGCCTCTCTCTTTCTTATTCTAGAGAGAGAGAAAGAGAATCTACTTTCCACATCATCAAACTCGTACATGTATTTGAATAAAAAAACGAATTTTTTTAAAAAGTCTCATTTTCACTGTATATTAACTCAAAAGAGCCTATTTTTTAATATATATGTCAGAAGTCACTTTTTTGGGCCCATTTTCTAAAGTTTCTTTTAGAAAAAGTATAATTTTCAAACTCCCTCCAAAAGTAAGTGCCACATCATCAAATCCGTGACTATGCTTCCCCCAAAAAATGACTTTTTTCAAATTTCATCATTTTCAGCCATACTCAGTGGAAAAATACACTTTAACCCATACACATACAAGAAAACACATTTTTTGAGCAAAACCTATGCTTTAGACTCCCTTCCAACCGGTTTTTCATCTTTGTTTTTGATATTGTTGGTCATTAGCAAAGATGGTGTTGACATGTATCACAAACTTCACAGTAGAACGTCCTCATGCTCCTGCATCAACAAGTCTCCATGTTCGTGTGCCTAGAGAGTTTGCTCCAAATACACGATGCAACAATGATGCCAATTCTCAAAATGAACGTCGTGCAGCTGGTGAAAAAAGTATTGATCTTTGGGCTCATGGTTCACTCTATCCTCTTGATCCAATATCTCCTTACCATCCAACATTCCATAACCTCTCAACTTTACTTCAGTTCATTGGTGCGGGTGAAGCTGGACTATTAGGTTACTGCAAGAGATTATCTACACATTCACTTGCTACTGCTAAGTATTGGTTCCAACAACATCACATCCATCATGTGAGGGTGGTCACTTTAGAAAGCACAATCATATCTTTACAAAAACAACTTGCAGATTTGGAACAGGATACTGAAGCAAAACAAAGCACAATTTCAAAGTTAACTGCCAATCTCCAGCAGCTGAAAAAGACTCCACTTGGTATGAGACATAAGAAAAGATCATTGTCATCCTTTGAAGCTCTTTCAAAAGGTGGTGGAGCACGCAAACGACGTATATATGCAACAAGGTGAGTGTTTGTTTTACTTTTATATGTTTTAATGAAGATTTGTAATGGAATATTTCATTGTGTAGGTCGTTTATTGAAGACATAACTGCTTCATCAACAACACAAGACCAATTCAAGCTGATGAATAGCTGTATAAACACCAAAGAAATCACTTCTGCTTTAGACTCACGCATAGGAAATGTATTAGAGTTGTTGTTGAAGCTGAGTTTTCAAAGAAGTTAAAAAATCTTATCACAGTGCAAGATGTGCAGGCAATATGTGACGAAGCAGGCATCAGTAGAAATGGGTATACTGCAATGTACACCCTTCTCAGGCAAGCCTTACAATCACAAGGTATTTCTCAAAGTATATTTCCATGCCCATATAAATTGTCTATCAATAAAAAAACTTCAAATGAGGATGTGACTCGTACTATTGGACAATATTTATTCATAGAAGAAACTATGCCTGCCTCTATTTATCATCCAAATATTCCCAAGAAGCAATCAAAAATCCTATCTACACAAGGATTTACTTACACTAAATTCAACAATATATTTGTGGATCTTCAGAAGCTTCAACAAGCAATGGTTCACTTTTATAGTTCAACAATCAAAGGTACCCCTACTACATTTTATTTGGTGTTGAAGTTCTATTGCATTCAAGTGTCATATTAAGATAATGTTTTCTCTTTTGTGCAGACTGTAATGTTAAGTTAAAGTTCATACTGAAGCTTGATGAGTGTCAAATCATAAAGGGTCGGCGACTAGAAAGGTTGAGTGTGACGCTAATGAACGAAATTATGGACCATGCAATGAGTGATGAAACTTTAGGAGGGAGGGACCATTTGACTTACAGTGTGCAATCAGAGAGAGATATCTGGTGGTTAGGTGCTATAGAAGTTCCCAAAGAAACAAATAATGTTATTTCATGGATTTTAGTAGGACTCCGTGGATTACGGAAGTAATCTCTTCTCAAATACATGGGCAAAAGCTTTTTGTAGATGATATAGGTGATTTTGATGTAGAATGGCATTTGGGTGGAGACCTTAAGAGTATAAAATGCATGTTAGGTTGTAAACAAGGAGCATCTTCTCTCTATCCTTGCCCATATTGTACACAAGGTTACAAAGGATCTAAGAGACACTCTAAACATGCAAGGGCATTGACGAGAGTTGATGACTCTGAAGAAATTCATGAAACAGACTCATTGAATCACAGGGAATGGGAGATATCACTTTTGAGGTGTCCAATGTTACAGGAACCGACTCGTGATAAAATAAGCAATGATTGGAACCCCATTATCCCATTTCCATTAGTCAATGTTCACTTTTGTACTTTGCATGCATTCATGAGGATCTTTGATAGGCTTTTGAAGCTCCATGTTGAATATGCATTTGCAATGAAACCACTAGAGAGGTCTACAATAGCAATCCAGAAAATAGAAGATCTTTTGAATTCTATAGGTTGTCATGGTGGCCACGTATCTTTAGTTGTTAAGAAGTATGGTGAGTCTCAAGAGATTTTACAAGTTTCAATGACTGGGAAGAAGGCACGACGTTTCTTTAAAAAAGATGTGAATAGTCAAGATGATGGGAAATGGGAGCTTTGGAAGGACCTCTGTTCAATTACAACTGACAATGATAGTCAGGTTGATCTCATTAACAAGCGAAAGAAGGTTTGGTCATCGTTCGATCAATTGTTACATTTTATGTGTTTGGCTTCCACTAATGCTTCACAACGAGAATTATTCCAAGTGACTTTGAAGGAGTTTACACAGTCATTCATCTTATCTTGGGGAGAAAGCAACATTACACATTACATAGTAAGTTTCGCTTACATTTTTTTATTTGGTCTTAAACACTATGTGTATATCTTATTGACCAGATCATAGCATATTCTTTTTGCACATGGAGCATATTTTATGAATCGATATGGGTCACTGGACATTTTTAGTACACAAGGAATGGAGAAGTCACATTACAGGGCTAGAGGTGTTTACTTTAAAAACACTCGTCATGGGGGTGGTCTACTCCAATCAAACTATTTAGAAGAAATGTTCAATTGGTTCTTTCGTGCGACATTTGCTAGAAAATATGTAATGGAAAAGGCATGTGAGTCACAACTAGCAAAGATTACACGAAAGCTACAACATGATATTGCAAGAGAGAAGTGGATGTCATCGTCAGGACCCGAACATCATGCACAATGGCGTGCACAAAGAGTCCGCGAGGGTTCTGCTTGGAAATAATTTCCAAACTCTTAAAATGCATTATACTTTTCAAGGTTTTTATAACCCCTTTCACTTCAAATAAAATTCTACTATTTTTGTGAATATACTTTTAATGTCTTAAAACTAATTTTTATCCATTTAAATGTGAACAGGACAATTCTTAAGTGAAAGCCTATAAATAGAGGTGTCCTTCCTCACTTTACCACTTTACAAACTAAGAGAATGGAACGCACAAAGCAGACTGCTAGGAAGGATCATGTCGTCTACCCTAGCCATGTGCAAGGTACTCAGCCCCCAACATGGATGACATCCCACAAGAAGCGTCGAACCACAAGCCACTCTTCAAGACGAAACTTGGGTGCAGGGACACACTTGGGTAGCATTGCATCGCGGGGGGATGAAGGTTCACCAGAGAGAGATGTATCCCAAGAAATAAATTATTCCCCTTCTGCATCTCATGATAAGCCCCCAATCAGGACACCAATGAAGGCAAGGCCCAAACAACGAGGACAGAGACGAGTTGTGATTGAGACATCAAATTTATCGAGTTCCTCAGATGAAGAAAGTATAAATGAGCCACCATGGAACAATGATGATATCCCCATGAACCATCAAGTAACACAAGGAGGCAAGACACTCCCCCCAGGACAAGGACAAAGACCAACCAATGAAGAAAGAGAGCAAGGTCGGGCAGAGGAAGTAAATGATGAGGCAGGACCATCTAGGCGTCCTCCAAGAAGAAAGAAGAACTATCAACCACGTCGTAGACCACAACGACCACAACCCAACATCCCCCCAAATGCAAGAGCACCACAAAGGCGCAGAAAGCAAACCAGAGCCTTTGCGGAGATTCGACACTATCAAAAGTCTGTGGAGCTTCTGATTCCACGAAGGTCATTTGCAAGAGTTGTGAAGGAAGAGATCCAACGCTATTGCGCTGGACTTCGTATCCAAGGGATAGCCATTGAAGCTCTCCAAGAAGCTGCAGAGGCGTATCTTATATCAATGTTGGAGGACTCTAACCTATGTGCCATCCATGCAAAGAGAGTGACAATACAACCTAAAGATTTGCAGCTAGCTAGGAGAATTAGAGGGAATAACCATTAACCATAACTTGTACTCCCTTGTTTGGATAACCTTTTGTATATCCCATACGATGAATATTTTGTAAAACCCAAATGATGAATATAATCCTTGTCTTCTCATATTTGCTCTCCCAAATGTTTATCTCTTAGTGTACATGTTTTGAAGTTTATTTCTCCTATGTTTGTAGGTGTGTTTTTCCAGTACATCTTTGAAGTGTTTTTCATAGTTGTATCATTCTTTTTTCTGTACTTGTTGTAAGTGGTAATGCTATTTAATGCATTTCATGGCCAAGAAATGCCAAAAAAAGGCCTGCCACAGAAACGCGGGGATGGGCCCTGCAAAAGTTTTGCAGGGCCTATCCCCGCGTTTTTGTGGCAGGCCTTTTTTTGGCGTTTCTAAGCCATGAAAACCCATGCCATGCACATGGGGGCATATGATTGGCCTTGGCTAGAGTGCACTGCATGCTAAACTCCTGACCAATAGCTAAGCAATGTTTATGAACATACATGCACTGATTTACTGCTGCATGCTTATGTGCACCCAGAGGAGTCTTAATTTTCTCTAATTATTGCGTATAAGAAGAGTGTTCCACATTTCCCCAAGTGAAGGTGCTAATTGAGAAGATAGACTTGCAATACAGGTAACCTAGTGCATAGGATGGCCTAGGAATGCAAAAAAAAGGCCTACCACAGAAACGCGGGGATGGGCCTTGCAAAAGTTTTGCAGGGCCCATCCCCGTGTTTCTGTGGTAGGCCTTTTTTTTGCATTCCTTAGCCATTCCATGCATTTTGGGCAACACAAATTACAAGAAACAATGGAAAAAGACTGATTAAACTGTGCAAAAGTTATGAGATTGTCAAACCATAAAGATATAATAGATGGAATGCACATGGAAATTGGAAAAACAAAACATTGGTATTATAAAGTTTTTACAATTGGCTCTTGGCCTTGAGCCTCTCCACTACATTCTTTCTTCTCTGAAAAGATAGAGGCAATTGGTAAGTCAAAACTGATTGGGATATTAATTGAGGGTCTGTCAATCCAAGACCCAAAGCTATTCCTATTTGACCTAATATTTTTCCTCTAAAGTTAACTCTTAGGGTAGTAAGGGCAAGGGACTTCCTAACTAGAAATATACAATTGGTCCCTTGCATTATTGTAGATAGGCACAAAACTTTACTCAAGGCCTTCATACACCAAGTCATGAAGTGTCCTTGAGGGGAAAAGTCCTTGTGGATTATTACAAAATCTTCCTTTGGCAATTTTCCAATGTACTGTGCCAAGGAAGAGCCATGGCCCCGGGAAACACGGTCACCACAACTCCTTGCTGCAAATTTATCCACTTCAATTGTTTCCTGCACATAGACAATCATAAAATTAAATAGATACATCTTGTATGAATATGAGACAACCATAAATGTCAGTAGAGACTTACATCTTGAAGCCTGTCTTCATCCTCTCCTCTTCCCATTGCATCTAGTGGAATTGATGAATGGGCCATGCCACTTTGCTCCACAACAGGGGATGTTGGAATCTTCTTCTCCAAAATTCTTTCCCTTGCTGTGGCTAGATCTTCTTCACTGGCATCTTGGTTGGCATGGCTCAAAATCTCTTCACACACAAATGCAATGGTGTCTGCAGCTGATTCACCAAGTGGAATTGTTGCCTTTTCGATAATGTCAGAAGTGTTGTCCATGGGAACATCCAAGGTTGAGCTGAAAATACTAAGGCATTCGTCGAGGCGTAGACCGAATGCCTTCTCAATATCGTGTAGGAACAAAAATTCCTCTCCATCAACAAATACAACTGAAAACATTTCCATCTCTACCTCTGGTAGAGTGGGTTCCACGGGGTCTAAGTTGGAGGGTGGACTCTTCTGTGTACTGGCTTCCTTTAATTTGTCCACTACTCCTTGAGGAAATTCTCTGGAAATTTTTTGACTCTCTTCTAATAAGTTGAGAGCTTCTGTCTGGGGTTCCTTCTTGTCATCTACAAAACCCCCAGTAACAAGATGGGGTAGGTCCATGGGTGAAGGTTCGAGCTCCTCATTGACAAAAAAGATTGTTGTTGCTATGTAGGAAAGATATTTTCTTCCGATTTTCCTTTTCTTATTTAATTGTTTAATTAAGGGCACTGTGTCATCTAACAGGTGCCCTGAAGCCTCAGCAATTGCCATGAAATGCTTTAAGCGCTTCGCAAATGCCTCATCTCCTTTATGAATGTAAAAAAGCAGGTCACAGGGGACCCATTTACACTCATATGCTAGAATATCTATGGCATATCTTAAAATATAGAGTTCCATAAAATCTGTGATCTCATCGATCACATCGGAATTCATGGCTATTGTCCCTTCAAGATTAGGGACTCTACAGACTAGGTCATACAAATCCGTACGACCATTGTAGTCTGTAGTATCCAAAAACTCCATGAATAAATCTCGAGGAGATTTCATGGGAGTGGAAGTGCTAGCAGCCATTGCTTGCGCGCGAGATTTCTAGAGGCTTGCAGTCTGTGCTTTCTAGCTCTTTGAGAGTGCAAATGTGAGAAATGAGCACATAGAGCCATTTTTATAGCAGTTTCAAGTTTTTAAATTGACTGGGCCCACTTTTAAAAGTATAGAATAAAGAAGTGCAATTTCAAAAAATGAGTTTCGGATGACAAAATAACGCACAGAAAAAACATGAGCAACCACATTTCAAAGTGGTGAACAGAATTTTTGACATTCCAAAAGTTTTGAAATTATCATTGCAGAGAATAAGGTATATACAGTATCTAACATGAATCAATGGTCCTACTTTTTAGAAGGTTCTTGAAAGTGCAAAAACCATGAGATACAATGACTAGGGCCCAAGAAGTGACATTAGCAGGTTGCAAAAGAACTATGACAATGAGAGCTCTGTTCCATCTTTGCTCCAATCTACAGGGACTTTCATTTTGTATTCCATTCTTCTGCCCACCTGTAATCAATTTGCAACAAATTGAAGTCATTAAAGTAAAATAAACAATAACAAAAAGATTACTTTAACAAAAACATGAAACATTTCTCACCTTATGTCCTTGAATTTTGAAGATGGATTGAGTTAGTCCTTCAAACCCCATAATCATCAAGTGTTCTCTCAGATTAGCCAAGGTCCAATGATTATTCACTAAAATAGTTTCTGTTTCATTGTTGGGCAATCTAAGCTTTATTTCAAATGAATGCAAAGATCCCTCTGAACTTTGAAATGGTATCCATTTGCCAAGTTTGCACATCCAACGATCATAGTAGAATCTGATGTATAATGAAGTACGTTGTTTCAAATATCGAAATGCTATACCTGTTCCACCTATTTTACAGAGATATTTATCACCTTTTGCAATTCCTTCCATCAAACCCCAATTTTCACCAAGAAGACTTTCAACTTGCTCATATGTGATATCTTTACACATGAACATGGTGGAAGTCTCTTGGAATGAGAATCCTTGGAATAAATATACAAAACAATGAATGGGAAAAGACCAGTGCAAACCTACAGACCTAGACACTTTTGTGAATTTCAAAGAGTTATGTATATCCATTACCATCTTTTGCTTCAAAGATGATACAGACCATATATCAGGTTTTGGCCACTCCAAGCTAAGAAGAGAATGTACTTCAATTCTCTCTAACCTTCCAAAACCAGTCATTGTAGAGGGTACAACATATCTATGTGTGTAAAAGAAAAATCTATCATGGTAAAGTTGAGCAGGAGATATATTTGGAAAGACTAGTGCACCAACATCTGCATGCAATGCCTGGAAAGTACCTGTAAGACTATGAAGTGGTTGCTCTTCCACCAAAGTAGAAGGAAATACATCTGAAACAAACAAAAACATATCTAAATAGTTCAGAAATATATCCGACACAAGAAAACATAAAATATTGTAGAGTAATACTTACAGTTCACAGGATATCTCATACTACTAGAGTTTTCAAGTTTCATAGTTGCCATTGTAAAAACATGTTGTACAATAGCAACCATCCCATTGTCTCTATGCTTCTTGATGCCAAGTAACTTTCCCTTCCAATGAAGATCTAAGTTTCCACGATCTCTAACTCGATGAGGCCCAACTCTAGAGGGTTGCATGTACACCCATGCACCTTTGGAGTTCTCATGTTATAGCCACTGCCCATCTGTGGCTTTGATATTGTGACATCTTAATGTGAGGATTTCATCTTTTGGTCGCCTAGAAGCTTTAGATGTTGCCATTGAAGCTAAAGGTCTTCAAGCTACAACAGTAATTCGAGATAGGAGATGCAGGTAGGTTGGAGTGTAGAAACAGGAGCTTCAATGGTGTGCTACAGAGTGAAAGTAGTGGGAAAAGATGACTTTTTGGGACCTGGGTAGGAAAATGTGAGGTTTAGGAGAGAAATAACTCTTTTTTGAGTATTTTTGAAAAAACTCATTTTTTTCAGCTCAAAACATGCACGGATTTTGAATTTGGGGTCAAAAAGAGTACTTTTGACCCTAAAAAGTAATGGGGGGTCCATTTTCAGGTGTTATGATGAGTTTTTTAACTTTTCAGAAATTTTGAATTTTTGGGCCCAACTGAGTTACGAGATTCATTCTCTCTCTAGAGACAGCTCATTAAATAAGGGAGAAATATGTCCCCTCTCCACCCTTCAGCCAAGTATTTTATAGGGCATAGACTGTGGCCACCACCCTCTTCTGATTGGTCCATCACTAATCACTCCTTAATCTAAAAGGCCCATTCAGGGTTCATTTTTTCCCCTAATGGTGGTCATCAAATAATGAGTCGAGAGCAGGAACAGCTAGCAGCTAAAGAGGTAATGGATAGACCTTCAACGATGTGTGAAGATCTTCTCTGCACAGGTTATATTGCACAAGAGCTGAAACCGGTTAGTCAGACGGTTCAACCTGATGTACGAGAAGCAGGGGTACAGGAGGATATTTTGTTGCAGGTGCTAGATGGTATTGAGCAGCCGAAAGCATTCAAAACAGTTTTTAAGTTGTTTAGAAAGAGAAGAAGGGAGGAACAGCTACAAGCAGTAGGTGAGAAAATGTCGAAGGATGTTAACATTTCAGATTATGATGTATCAGGAATGAAGAAGAGGTTGCAGGAAATTTCTGATTTCTTAGTTTTGCAAGAGGAAAGATTGTATTGGCATGAACAAACAAAAATACTTGTTAATGTGGATGATTATTAGTCTTTGCAAGAGAAGACTAAAACACTTCAGGAAGCGTTGGATGAGAAGGAATTGCAAAAGGACAAGATGCAATATGTGATAGATTTGTCTAGTATAAAGTAGTCTATGCAGGAATTTGAAGAATGGCAGAAGTCTATGAAAGCACAAATTCAAAAAGAGATGGTGGATTTTTCAGTATTAAATGCTGCTTTACAGGAGGAACAAGTGATTCTTCATTCAAGAATACAAGTTTTGCAGGAGTTGGAAAAGCAGATGTTAGCAGATGAAGATGTCGAATTAGATGCTACATTAATAACAAGGTCGGATATAATAATATTGAAGCAGCAACTCCATAAGTATGTTCAAGACATTTGGAATGTTTTCCAAAGTCGTTGGCTCAGTATGTTTAAGCTTCAGCTTGAACAGGTCCAGACGTGCTTTGTGTCCAAGTATGAGAAAGATTTAGTATGTGTAATTACAAAGCAAAAGAAGCAAATTGAAGAACAAATATATATAATTAAGGAATTGCAGGAACAGTTGTTGCAAAGGAAATTAGAAGAAAAGGTGGACATATTAATTGAGAAGAAGCAGTTTTTTATTGATGTGCAGACTTTCAGGAAAAGCAGGATGGTGCAGAAGAGGATGTCAATAGTTTGGAGAATCGAAAAATGAAGTAGAACAAGTGCATACTTTCAAACAGTTGCAGGAAATAATTTTATATGATCAAGGGATTGTCAAATTCGAGTCTAATTTTTAACAAAATTACCCACCAGGCTGTGCCAGGTGTTGAAGGCAGGGAAATCTAGAAGATGGATGATTAATTTGAAATTTGAAAAATGGGTAAACGTAGAAATTATCTAGTTAGAAATAAAAAGAAAAAGACGGTTATGTGGAGATAAAAAGGGACATGTCGTGAGAAGGAAGAAGAAGGCGTTACAAAAGGAAGGCGTGTGACAACCGTAGAACAAGAAGACGTTACAAAAGGAAGGTGCACAACAACCGTAGGAAGAGAAGCTCTACTGACAGTGATGTCTAGAGGATCGGAGAACGAGTTCTGCAGGAATCATAATGTGCGTTGTGTTTGATGGAATCTTGTGGTGCAATCAAGTATGATTTATGAAGTTCTAAGACTTACAAAATCAGTAATTGCGGCGTATTGTCAATCTAAGAAAGAAACAGAAGAATGTCTGCGAGACAAGAGTTCTTGTTTGTAATCTTCTATTTTCCGCTAAGTCAAATAGAGTGATTCAAAATATTTGAACAGTAGCGCATTGAAAACTTGTGTGCCTGTGAGCATGTAAGAGTCTGTTAATCTTCGAAATGTGTAAAATCTGGAACGAGACTGTGCATTTTTTAAACCAAAAAATTACTGTAAAGTTACCGGAAAGTTACCGGAAAGTTACCAAAATGGAAGAGTTACGGTGAACTTTCAAATATGAATCAGCTGGAATCTCTGTGAATGAAGACCAATGCAAATGGAGAAATGAGTAATACTGATTTGCTCTTTACTTAGATGTTGTGTTGAACCACTGGAACCCTCAACAACAGGTAAAAAGCCAAACTTATCACATATGAAAGTTTTTGGTTGTATTACATATGTACATATTCTAGATGAGTTGAGGATGAAGCTTGATCCAAAAGCAGAAAAATGTATCTTCATTGGGTACTCCCTTGAGCTAAAGGGATATAAATGTTAAAACTCATTCACATGATAGCTAAAGGTAATCAAAGATATGGTGTTTGATGAAATGTCAAGCATCTTTGTAGATGCCAAAAATGGATTTATTCTTGAACCAAATGATGAAGAAAGTGCTGAAAAATCAAGTGCAAAATCTCCAGTTTTGAGTGGAGCAGATGCATCACCAAGTAATACTTCCAACTCAAATCCAAGGAGTAGAAGATTGTGTCGAAATTCTAATCAAGTGAATTCATAAAATACATTTAAGGAAGGCAAAGAAGAGCTCTCTTCTTGTATTAAAACATGTATAGGCTTTGAAGACATTGATGCTAAGTATAGAGGTGCTACAATGGCAACATGTGAGGCAGCATACAGTTAGCACATAACCTTGCTTTTCATGCTAGTAAACAAAGCATTTCAAGGTACATTATCACTTCATCAAAGAGAACGTATTAGCAAGTGATTTTAATTTTGTTTATGTGAGGACAGATGAGCAGGTTGCTAATTTTTTTGCTAAAGCACTTGGAGCAGAGAAGTTGAAGAAGTTTCAGAAGATGCTTGGATTAGAGGACATGACGTTGAGCTTAAGGGGGAGTGTTGAGATATCAAGCTCAACAGGTGATGATCCAAGATGACACATATCACTTTTTTATTTCTCTAACATGTATAGTGATCAGGACAGTATTTGTTAGGAATACTTCATCAAGCTTTACTAGATTTATCTACCACGAGTCATGGCACATTTGTTCCTTGCTAGCTCACTCATTCCTTCATGCAAAACTTTTTTCTTTTCAGATGAGGTGGTAACATTCATGATTGTAAAGATGAAATGAGAACTGATATAACAAAATAACCCTATACAAATTATGTAAATTTAAGTATAGTTTTAAGACAGTCTTCAAGTTCTAAGACAATCTTCTAAGATAATTCGTTTTAATTCTCATCCCCTAGAGAAATCTAGATAGGAAGACTCGAGATGTTGCTGCTTCAATCAGGCTCTTATGGGTGATTCTCTTTCTCACATGTGGTTGCTATATTTTGGTGCTTCTTTCCATGTGATACCACACAGAGAATGGTTCTCTAATTATGCAGCAAAGTCTCTTGGTACCATGAGACTTGGAGACTCTTACCAGTGTGAAGTTGTCAAGATTGGAGATGTGGTTGTGCAATTCATGGATGATTCAAAGTTTACTATGCATAATTTATGCCATGTACCTCAGTTATCACATAGTCTGATGTCAGTCGATCAACTTGATGACCTTGGTTACAAGGTGGTTTTCTATGCTTGGTGCTTTCGCATATCAAAGGGAAATATGGTTATTGAAAAAGGAAGCAAAGTTGGCTCACTTTATCCTTTATTTGTATCATAGAAAGAACACTTGATAGTTGTTAGTGAACAACCTATGGCTTGTATTTAGCATAATCATTTGGGCCATATATCACATCGTGGAATGGAAAATCTTTCTCGTTTTGGCTACTTACATGTGTTATCTTTCTCTGATTTTTCATTTTGTGAGCATTGTTCATATGGAAAGCAAACTAAGAATGTGGACACGACATGCATTGAATCTTCAAATTAAGCTTAAGATCTCATTCATATAGATGTGTATGGTCGTATGCCCATAAGGTCATTAGGTGGTTCTCTTTATTTTGTCACGTTCATAGATGATGTGGCAAGAGTATTCCAAGCATCATTGGTTATTCTATATGAGGGAATGTGAGGGATAATGGAATGCATGAAAAAGGTATCAATGCATGTGCCCATGCATCTTTACCATCCCAATGTAACCATGAGTGGAGTAGTTAGCATTCATCAGGTAGTTGTATGTGAAAATCACGCACGCATCACGAGGCAATGCGAATAGAAGGAATGGGCATAGATTCATTGATAAAAATGTGTACATATATAAGGTGTTGGGGAAGATTCACACCCTTTGAAATCTCCTATCCACCTCACCCCTTCAATTACACCTTTGAGCACACATTTCTTATTCCATTATCACTTCAACCCACTTTATAATGCAAGTGCAAATATGCCACCTAACACTGGCATGCACAGTGGATTTGAAGCCACACATGAAATACCAATCCTGGGCTTTCTAAATGCTTCTACCCTATGAAGCATTATCCACGAACCAATGTGCATGGCCCAAATCCATGGTATGGAAGGTAAAACAATGCCCATACAAGTTCAAACAAATTACATATATGAGGGGAAAAGTATAGTGCCTGGGAGTATGCCAAGATATACAATCTACTCGTCATATATATTACAAACCACCCTTCCTAGATTATGCTTCTATATGAGAATGTAAAAAGTGGCTGGGTGATTCCTCATCATAATTTACATCCTTTCTAAAGGGTTAAATACATCATGCAAGAATACATTTTGAGATACATCAAGAGCCATTTCATGGGATACAAATTATGAATTTGACTCCATAAAAGTGAGTCATGCAATATAATAAGAATCCATATGCTTTCTTTAGAATCTGCAATCTTTATTTTATCATGCTCAATATGCTCCATTTCAACATGCTTCATATCATCATGCTCCATGTATACTTTATTTTGCTTCAAAATTTGGAGTTACACATGAAATCTCTCAGCATCATCAATGAAAATACTCCATATCAATTCATCTTTGTGGTAACCTAGAATATGCACAAATAAGCAAAAGCTTCCACCAAACATAAACATCATTAGTACATGAGGAAATGATCCAATCGCAAAACTCCATAGCACAACAATGAGATAATACTCACATGAAGAATGAGAACATGGATTAATATGCATCATATTCATCCCACATGCATTTACCCAATCAAAAATCATATAAATAATGACACACTTCAAAGCTATCATTTTTGTAGTATGCTTTGGAAAACTACTCATGCTTTCCTTATGAGGTGATTTTCCTTCACAAGTGAAATAAAAATCAAACATAAAGTGAATTGGGTGGGCTAGGATGTTTCGTGAATGCAAAATAGTGTTTTCCACAATCATCAATCCATTTTGCAACATGTGTGCTAACATAAATACTGCTTTTCCCCTCATTCCCTTCATTTCTATGCATCACGAAGGTGGAAAAAACATCATTATCTTTATCTTCTTCATCATGACACCTTATATGCATCAAAAATGGGTGTGACAACATCATACAATACGCAATCATGCTTATATATGGCTACCATAATAGTATGTAATTGTGTATCATCAATGCATTCCTTTTCATTCAAATCATCATCATCATAATAAGCATCAAAGATAGGTAATGAATCAGGCTTTGCATCATATAATATGGCAATTTCATCATCATCATAAGTATCAAAAATTTGTGGAGCATCAGGATTACATAATGTTCTAACATATGTTTTTTGATTTTCAGTAAATAGTGGCAAAAGGTGAGCAAGTGTATCTTCTTTTCCATCATCAACATGTAATGAATCAATGTATGAATGTGGTTCATCTTTTTGTTCACAATAAGCATCAAAATATGGATCAAGATATTATGTATCTCATCATCATGCATCATAGTGGTTGTTGTAGAAAATTCATTTGTATGCATGGCTACATTCCTCATTATTGCCAAACCCATAATCATCCAAACTCATATCAATAGCATGCATATCATCACAAATCAATACCATACTATGAGTATGCTCATCAATAAGATTGCTTTTAGGATGAATTTTCTCATGTAATGAACCAATATTAGAGCAAAATGTGTAATTCACACACAATTCATAATCTTCTTTTGTTACTTCCTTTAATGTAAGTACATGTACTAATATATCCTCATGTGTATCATTTCCATTGTTTTGGGATTCGAGGGGCTCATGCATACATGAACCAGTTTTTTCGTTCTTTCTAATATGCACTCTTAATTCAAATGGTAAATCATCATTTATAATGTAGGTAGTGTGCTCTATTCTTACTTATAAGTCCCCATAAATCTCAATAAATCAATCTAACAACCCTGGTGGCATGCATGTATAATCCCATAATGATGGATTAGCTTCATATTCACCCTTTTCCTTTTCAAAGCGCTTTTACATATGCAAAATCCATTCCAAAGTGTTGTCCCATTTTTGCAACCAACACTAATTTCTTCCCAAAGTATGACCCATGCAAAAATTAATTCTTCAAATGTTCTTTTAGCACATAGTGGTTTACATCCACTCACACATGAATTTTTTGAACCCCAAAAACATGCATCAATTAAATGATCTTCACTATGGCACAAAAGACAATCTTGCACAAATTTATGGTCATCAATAATTATGTGAATTATGTATGTTTTAACCTATTCCCACAATCCCTTGATTATGCTCATGCCATGTAAGAAGGTAGAAAAAAAAATCAATTCATACCCAATGTTTCGATGCCATACTCCCATAGTGTAATGTGGGAATGTTTTGGAAGGTGTCTTAGTTTTTATGTATGGAAGATCGCCCGAAAACTCCACTATATACTCGTGTGTCCCCTTTTGTCAAACAAGAAATGGATAATTTATGCTTTAAAGTGTATGGAACACACTATGCACAATGAAAGATGCTCATGGAGGTGCATAAGGAGTGAAGAAAGAATGATGAGAATGATATTTGCATACTCCTATAATAGATCCAACCCCATAGCTCCCTTATTTTCTCAAAATAGCTATCTCTCCTCATGCCATTCCTAGGAAAAAATAATGTAAATTAGGAGTAGAAATAGAGACAAATACCATCATGGATGTTTGAGGGCATGGAATCGATTCCCACAGAGAGTGTTACCATGCATGCATCACCATCCTTTGATGTCAACCAAGTGTTGATGTTGTACCTCTAGCGCTACCGAGGAGATGATTCTCCCCGAAAATATTCAAAATTATGCATCCGTAGTTTGGTTGTCATATGTTGCAACAACACCAGCACCAAGGTCATTAGCGAGCTCCATTATCTACATCATCATCTTGATCACGTCTCGCCATCGTCATTCTTATCTTGTGCGGTAGCCGTTGTCAGCCAGACCATCGTAAGCCTTAGCTTCCCAATAATTAATCAGGGCCAAAACTGCAACGGATGAATGTAGGAAACAAGTAACATTGTGCGAGGTCGCTTGGATTTGGCATCCGAGCATGCCTTGAATCCGAAATGTGATTGCATGATCTCGGAAAAGGTCCATGCCTCACCTGTTCTAATGTTGTCCTGGAAGCTTGAGGCTGATGCTGAGAACATAGCGCAACACTATGAAGTCCTCAGTGAGCACCTGAGTCGCCGCCCATGCACATCTTGATCAACCAGTAGAGTGAGGATGGACTGTCATGAAGACAGTGCCAGATGTAATCGTGAGCGCAAGAGTTAGCGTTCATCTGAAAGTTGTATGTGAAGACAATTATGCATGCATCACGAGACAATGGGAAAATAAGGAATGCACATAGATTCATTAATAAAAATGCATACATATATAAGATTTTAGGGAGGTTCGCAGCCTTTGAAATGTCCTCTTCAATTCACCCCTTCAATTACACCTTTGAGCAGGGATTTCTTATTCCATTGCCACTCGAACCCACTTTATAATGCAAGTGCAAATTTGCCACCTAACACCGACCAAGCTTCTCTACATAAGGTGGAATAGGATAAAGAAACATGAAGATCATTATCTTGAACTCCACATGCATCACTTGTTGCCATAATATTTGTAGATGGAGGAGGAGATATTTCAACAACATGCATAATGCTTCATAATCCTTTTTCAACCAATATATGGTCCATAATATATTTGCACACCGGGTAGTTATCCAGCTTATCCTCAACATCCAACATAGAAAATTTATCATTGCTTTTAGCCATGAAGAGTGATTGTATCTTGATGCAAAAATTGATTATTGCTAAAAAAAAAGTTACTATACTAACAGAGTAAAGGTTCTTTGAAGTCCTAGAGAACCTTTAAGATTTCCTAGTTGCAAAGTATTTTAGGTATGCCTGAGGGAGCTCTTGACTTACCAAAACAAAGGTAAAAAGGCCTCATGTCATAAATGTTGCCACTCTTCAACTAATGCTTCATTTCCATCCCATGTCAAGAATTCATAATGATCTTTTTCCACATATCTCTTTTAAGTGTCTTCAATACTTCTTAAAAGAAGAAATTTCAATTTCCATAGCAAACATGCTTAGAGGTAAAAAGACCATATGCACTTATTTCACTGTTGCATCTGTAGCAAGCATCCGATATACAAAACGAAGATGAATATCCGTAGCATATATTGAAACTATGCCATCTTAATATAAGGGTTGATCCGTTAGGCTACGAGTTCTCACATCCTACACAAATCTTTATTGTAAGTACTGGGAGTTAGGAAATGAACAGCTCTTCATAAAATAGTGGTATCCTGGTCCACAAACAAAAATAGAACATAGACATGTACGATAATTTGTTATAGACAGCAACGTGCGACGCGAACATAGTGCATAGTATACAAAGAACAATAGGACATAGACATGTACGATGATTTTGTTGTAGGCAGCTATGTGCACCGCTAATAGAGTGCAGTTAGAGGCTTGAATTCAATTATGAACATGATTGCTTGCTCAGGTGGTGTATTCATAAATCAGATCAATTATGCTTAGAAACAATTGCATGCCGCAGCGATGTTACATTCATAAAAAATCTAAGGAAGCCTTCTAAGCTCAAAGACATAGCGTTCTTATTGAGCGCCAAGTCTTTGAACTATCAAAAATCTAAGGAAGAGTTTTTATTGATCGTATTTGGAATTCACTCATTTGGAGAATCAAATAAAACCTTCTAAGCTCAAAGACTTAGCGTTCTTATTGAGTGCTAAGTCTTTAAACTATCAAAAATCTAAGGAAGAGTTTTTATTGATCGTACTTGGAATTCACTCATTTGGAGAATGAAATAGAACCTTCTAAGCTCAAAGACTTAGCGTTTCTATTAGTTGAATGCAGATGGGCTTACCAACGAGAAGATCTCGCATCAGCAATGAGCTCAATAATTAGAGAAAAGATTAGAAAGTTGGTTGGATGATAACTACAAGTTGTCACAACATGGAATGTACAGGTGGGAATAAGCACGTATAAATTATGTCTTCAACCTCACCGCCAGGGTACTTTGTGTTGTGTAAAAACCTTTGAAGGGCACTCAACTCGAAAGGATCACCGCCATTAGCTTAAATGTTGACATACAATTGCTCCTCCGAGCTATGTCGACCAGGGTTTCCTTTTATAATCGACCAAGTTTACTGCCCACATCAAACGCTATTCTTGCTGCCTATTAGAAACTGGATTGCTATTCCATTGGTACGGGAGTGTTCAATGAAATCATTGTAGCCATGGAAAGATTAAACAAAATCATGTTTTTTGTTCAGAAGCCTAGCCATGCACCGATTTACCGTGGACTTCCTTTTGTTGAATCGCTCGTCACACAAATCTTTTACTGCTATTGTCAAGATATATATGCATGATTGAGGTTAAGGATCCAATTTATTGTCTCATGGATCAGAACCAAAACACTACCACCAAAGGCCAATCACGATGTCATCTGATCATAGGATTCGCTAAGTAGACTCCCATGATTATGATCTACTAACAAGGTCTGAGACTATAAATCAAGTTATACTAGTTAGGGTTTGTCTAAACATAGGAACATATCACACAGATCACTGATACCATCATAAGAATTCTTACTCCATTTAGGCACTTCCATTCTAAATTGCATTCTTGAGGTTAAGAGTGTGCTTTGTATTCGACTTGTCCATGGAGAGATCACTGATACCATCATAAGAATTCTTACTCCATTTAGGCACTTCCATTCTAAATTGTATTCTTGAGGTTAAGAGTGTGCTTTGTCTTCCACTTGTCCATGGAGAGATCACTGATACCATCATAAGAATTCTTAATCCATTTAGGCACTTCCATTCTAAATTGTATTCTTTAGGTTAAGAGTGTGCTTTGTCTTCCACTTGTCCATGGAGAGATTACTAATACCATCATAAGAATTCTTACATTTTAAATTGTATTCTTGAGGTTAAGAGTGTGCTTTGTCTTCGACTTGTCCACAGAGAGATCACTGATACCATCATAAGAATTCTTACTCCATTAAGGCACTTCCATTCTAAATTGTATTCTTGAGGTTAAGAGTCTGCTTTGTCTTCCACTTGTCCATGGAGAGATCACTGATACCATCATAAGAATTCTTACTCCATTTAGGCACTTCCATTCTAAATTGTATTCTTGAGGTTAAGAGTGTGCTTTGTCTTCCGCTTGTCCATGGAGAGATCACTGATACCATAATAAGAATTCTTACTCCATTTAGGCACTTCCATTCTAATTGTATTCTTGAGGTTAAGAGTGCTTTGTTTTCGACTTGTCCATGGAGACATCACTGATACCATTAGTAGAATTCTTACTCCATTTAGGCACTTCCATTCTAAATTGTATTCTTGAGGTTAAGAGTGTGCTTTGTCTTCCACTTGTCCATGGAGAGATCATCATAAGAATTTTGACTCCATTTAGGCACTTCCATTCTAAATTGTATTCTAGAGGTGGCTTCCACTTGTCCATGGAGAGATCACTGATACCATCATAAGAATTCTTACTCCATTTAGGGACTTCCATTCTAAATTGTATTCTTGAGGTTAAGAGTGTGCTTTGTCTTCCACTTGTCCATGGAGCGATCACTGATACCATCATAAGAATTCTTACTCCATTTAGGCACTTCCATTCTAAATTGTATTCTTGAGGTTAAGAGTGCGCTTTGTCTTCCACTTGTGCATTGAGAGATTACTGATACCATCATAAGAATTCTTACTCCATTTAGGCACTTCCATTCTAAATTGTATTCTTGAGGTTAAGAGTGTGCTTTGTCTTCCACTTGTCCATGGGGTTTTCAATGGTCAACGCAGAATGGAGTGCTTTTTTTAAAGAAGCGTTTGAGTGATGAGGAAATCGATCCCTTCATGAAGGTGGTAAATATTGCGGTGACAAAATCTGCTCCATCAATCTATATTAAGTGGAGTCTTTGTATTTAATTTCCATGTAAGAGAAAATCTCATATCTTCATTGTTGCACCTGTGCTTATCCAATGGCGGGCGCTGCTTATTGAATGGCAAACCTTCCAGGGGCGTCTGCTTCCGGAGGCGTCTTCAACCTTGTGCACCCGCGTAAAGAGAGTTTCTGTAAGTTTGAGAGCGATACCTGTGCATATTCAACATCATTATTACATATATATTATTCAGGCACTTTTGGTATAAAGGCGGTAACTCACATTCAGATTCAGCCTCTCCAGGTTGCAGCAACCATACAAACTTAATATCTGGAGACTCATAGAAAGGCAGGAAAGAGTCGTGAGCGCTGTGCAGCCATTGAGGTAGAGCTCCTGCAAGCAGGAAAGACCTGTAAAAGTCACGAACGACTGTCAGAAGAAATTCAACGCACAGGAAAAATTATTGAGAGGATTCCTAAGTGTACTCAGATTCTACGCTTCTTAAAACAACAATTACATATGCCAGACTTTTATTTTTATTTTTATTTTATTTATTTATTTTTAAGACAACACAGAAAAGATGAATAAAAAGAAAAGAAGAAGATACAGAGCCCGAGGGCCGGGGGAATTCAAGATGTTTTCAATGAACATCATAAGTATCTACCGTACCAGAAGTGGAAAAATAGAGTTTTTGCTCTGTACTCTGCTAGAAGTATATGCCAGACTTTTAACGCGAATGAACCAACCACATACTTTATGTTCAAAAGTAACACACTCACGTCCATTCCCAATTCATTGACTCATGAAGTGCATACTCGGCAACTTACTACTTGATTATAACATGATCGGTGCTTGGTTTACACTCTACATCATCATCATCATCTTCATCCATGATTCTGTAGTGATGTAATCAATTGCATCAAGTTGCTGTAATTTGGCAAAGCTACATAACATGATAAAGTTAAAGTTTTCTAAGTATTAGCCAACATCGGATAACCTTCGATAATGATATTGATTTCTTTCAATGTTAGAGGGTTGAGTGACCCCTCAAGAGCGGTGTCGTCAAGATTTTCTCTCCTCTCTCATTCATGAAGGCCTACAAGAAACACATTTGGTGAAGGTAGCCAGAATTCCTTGAGAAGTCCAAGATGCATCAAAGATGTCAAAGGGAGTTCACATGCAAACTTTGGAAGAAATCAAGCAAATCTAGGGTAGCGGTCAAAGCTGGTCAAATTTTGAAAATTAGGGCAAAAATTTCAATATCTCCAAATCAAATGCAACTTCTTATACTTGTAAAGACTATTAAAGGCATTCTATAGCCCAAATTTCACATGTAAATGGATTTTCTAGCACATTGATATGCCATGTGCATTTTGAAAAAATGTAATTTTTCCACTTAGACCCTACAAAATCTTGTATAGGAATTTTTGTTAGCCATATGGTTTGGCATGTATAAAGATCATATGTGTCTACATATTTGTACAATTTTTCAAGGCTATCAAAGCTTCCTAGAGACCTTAATGCCACCTTGCAAGCTTCCAAATGTAGTCAAACTTATACAAAGGAGATTCAGATGGGAGTTTCTTCTATATATTCCTAAAGGAGACCTTTCAAAACATAGGCCTAGAAATTTTCATCTTCATCAAAGGATATTTGAAGGGTCAAAGAGCACAAAATCCAATTTTCAAGGTCACCGCAGTTTCCTAGAATAAGAAAATTGAAGGCTTGAAGGGTTGCTAGATGGCAAACAATGATTGAACCATGTTGTACGGTCAAGATGAGCTCATATTCAAGGGTGGAGATGCACTAAAGCATAAAGCAAGGAGGATCCACGAGTTTTTTCACCGGATAAGCCTTTTTTTATGATAAAAGATCAATAATGTAGAGTTTGTCCAAAAATAGTAGTTTATCTTATCCAAATTGGTGTCAGCATTGATCCAACCGTCCAGAACAGCCCCAGATCCAATGGTGGAGAATGAAAGCGCCTATTTTCCTTCCCTTTTCCCTAGATATCATATAAAGAACCAATCCTAACCATCCATTTGATAAATCCAATGGTTGTAATCAAAAGAAGCTGATCTTAGGGTCGAGAGTTGATTTCTCTAAATCCAAGGGCCCAAATTCATTCAAAAAACTATATAACCCCCCCTCCAAACTCCTAGAGCATCATTCTTAGGCATCCATAGGGCCCTTGCTAGACATGGTTTCCTTAAGACGATCATCTTCAGTTGAGCGTGTGAGGATCCAAGGTGGGTTAGTAAGAACATTGTTCCTAGATTCAATTTTTAGACTTCCTCTCTAGGATAGACTCATAAAACCATTTTCTCTTTCTTTGCCCACCCTCAGTGGAGTGTGTGAGTGAGTTAGAGCTAGTTTTATGTGTCTTATACTTCTTTAGAAACACATTACGATCCTAGAAAGACATAGGGTCAATGAAGTGGAACCTATCCTCTTACGTGTGACATTCGGTTGAACTGTCATGGTGAGAGGGTCGTGCGGACCACCATTGACTAGTAGAATGCTTAGCTTGACGCATCACAACATTCATGTATATGTTTGTCATAACAATATCTTCAAATTCATGTCTCATGTCTCTTATCTCTTTGTCTCTTATATGTTTTGACATGTCACCTTCTATCTCTTTCTATGTGTGAAAAGGCTCTGCAGTATTGAGTTGAACCATTGAGGATGATCCATTAAGGTTGAGAGAATAATTTTCTATTCATTTTTTACATCATGACCCACATGCATTCATACAACCCACAAAAACCCATGCTTATGAATTGATTTTTTGAAAGTGTATAAGAAGCTCCATTCGTGGACCATTCTTCCTTTCAAAAGTTGATTCATGTGTGTGTTTTTCTTTTTGTTCTCATCATGCATACATCCACAAGAACCCATGGTTATGAATTGATTTTCGAGACTGTATAAGAAGCTCCATTCGTGGACCATTCTTCCTTTCAAAAGTTGATTCATGTGTGTGGTTTTCTTTTTTTTTCTCATCATGCATACATCCATATGTTCCACTTGCATAATTAAATCATGACATCTCTCCTCCCCATACCCAATTTCATCTTCACCTTCACATTTTTTATCACAAAGACCTTCCAACACTCACTAGCTTCATACACTCTGCATGTACCGTGACCGGACCCGATCCACTCGGATTGCGATCACCTCCACATTTCAACCCGACGTGAATCGCTTCATGGTATTTGCTTTTGATCTTGTTGGGAGGTTGTGATCCATATTTTTTGTTTCATATTTTTCACCCTCATCATTCTTGAGTGTTGCATTGGATTTCTCACAATATCGTGCACATCTTCGTCGTGAAGTAAATGCATTTGTGAGAGATCTAGAACATCGTGCATCACTTGATTATTCACATAAGATGGAGGAAGGATTCAAATACCTTATTGATGAGAAACTAGGCCAAAGAATAGTCTCCTCTATGTTGAGAGAGAAGGGAAAATTCAATGGCATCAATATTACAAGCTACTTAGATTTGTTTGAAGAGGAAGCTATGATTTTTGGTCTTCCCAAAGATCTTTTGATATCATTCTTTTAACGAACTGTTGATAGCTCTATCACAAACCGTGTCACTCAATATGATAGTCTTCATTAGAGTGATTTGGAAAGGAGATGCTCAAAGAATTCTATCTTGAAGATTATAGCCAACATAATGGGATGGATTCTTATGATGGGTCAATTCCCCAAACCCTAGTAGCTCTATTACTCACTTACAAAATGAGTATGTTAGATGCTATGAACAACTTCCTGATGAGGATAAGATAACTTTGGAACCTGATCTTGTGATCAATTTTCTTAAGCTTCTTCATCGTGATACTTGTAGGGAAGTTGAATGGTGATTAGAAGTTCCAGATAAATGCTATGGTCTTACTAAAAATTGGAAAAAAGTGCATAAAGTAGTAGAGGTTGTAGCCCATAGACATCAAAGACAATCCATGCTTTATGAGCAAAATAGCCTTCCTCAAGCTAGCCTTCCACAAACTAAGGAGCAAGTTAGAGAACCATCCCATGCTATGCTTTTTCACTCTACTCCTATTCCTCAAATGATGGAGCCTACTCAAGGTTTTAAAGTAGAGCCAAATAAAAGTATAGTTGAACAATCTCAAGTGGAAATTCTCACTAAGCAAATGGAAAGTCTTATTGCTACACAATCAAATTTGGCCAAGACTATAGATGCTTTACAATCAAATTACATCAAAACTTTTCAAAATCAAATGAGCGCAATGTCTTCTCAAGAGCCTAATCAACATGTTATAGCTCCCAATGAAAATCCACAAGTAGCTCCTACTCAAGCATATCAAGTTCCTCCAATGCATAATCCTTCAATGCAAAATCCTCATCCTATGTGCAAAATCCTCAAATGTATCAAAACATATATCCCCAACCTTCTCAAACAACTTCTCAAAATCTTCAAAATCAAAATTTTCAAAATCATCAACCGTATACTATGGAAGCTCCTCTTGCACCTCAAGTACCACATGTTGCTCCCCAAGCTCCTCAAATACATCAATTGCCTTATCAAAACCCTAATTATCCTATTCAAGCAATTCCTTATCAACAAAATACTCAATTTCAAATTCCCATCAGCAGTTAATCAAAATCCTCAAAATCAAAATGGTTTTGTGCATGGTCCGCGAAGGTTTCCTTGGTGTGATTCGTTAGAGCAGTTTTTGAGAGATTGTGAACTATTGAAGGCTGCTAAGGAGCAACGACTACTGATAGACATAGACAAGAAAATTTGTGACTATCAATCTAGGCTACCTTTGCAAGGAAATTATGGTAAGAGAGGAATGAAAAAACACTATGAAAATATAACCATAACGGATGTAGGAACTAGAGGAGTGAAACTAAAAGCTCTTGATGAACAAGAAATAGAATCAAGTAAACCCACAAAGGAAGTTGAACTTTTCGTAGAGGCTTTAGTAAGAGCACGATGGATTAGGAGAATAACAACTTGGTGTTGGAGTTAGACGTCTGCGGAAGCACGCGAACAGCACAAGGAAGAAGAAGAAGCTTGGAGCACAACACACAAGACTGAATATATTACTAGAGAATGTACAAAGATAAGTAGCCCATTAGGGCAATAGGCGTATATACAAGCCGGGGGAAAAAAACCTCCTAAAGAGGGAAAAAAGTGCCCCGGTAGTCCTAGAGTGTTCACACACATCACTACCTAAATATATCAACAAATCCCCCCTAGGAGTGATGCGGTGAACAAGGAGCTGGCACTCATGTATAAGGAAGTGCCAAGCTATGTGGAAATCACTCCACAAAAGGAAGTAAGCCCAAAGCTTTGCGGAAAGCTTCAAACTTCTCCCTAGGCAGAGCCTTCGTGAAAAGGTCTGCAATGTTCTCCTGCGTGGGCACATATGCCAAGCTGATCTCCCCAGCAGAGAACCTCTCCCTGACATAGTGATAATGCACCTCAATGTGCTTAGTGCGAGCATGGAACACAGGGTTCCTCGCAACTGCCAATGCGCTCTGACTGTCAGTGAAGATGGTGGTGGCAGAAGACTGGCCAACACCCAAATCAGCCATAAGGCGTCTGAGCCACACACACTCAACAGTCGCTGTGAAAGCTGCCCTATACTCAGCCTCACAACTGGAAGTGGCCACAGTAGGCTGCTTCTTGCTCAACCAAGATATACATGAGCTACCAAGCATGAAGCAAAAACCACTGGTGGACACACGAGTGTCATAGCAACCAGCCCAATCTGAGTCAGAAAAAGCATGCAAATCTGGCGGTAGTGATCCCCCCTTGGGATAAAACAACCCAAGTAGCCGAGTACCACTCAAGTAGCGAAAGATGCGCTTAACCGCTTTCCAATGCGTGACTCCTAGGCAATGCATGAACCTGCTCATCTGTGAGACAGCAAATTGAATATCTGGCCGAGTAATGCATAAGTAAATCAAGCATCCAACAGCCTGCTGATAGAGAACAGCATCAAATGCATCTCCAGCATCATGAAGACTCAATCGTAAACCTGTCTCCATAGGAGTGGCAATAGGCTTACAGTCTTCAAGGCCAAAACGCTACAATAATGTGTCAATATATTTCGTTTGACACAAAGCCATTCCACCATCAACGTGCATAAACTGAATGCCAAAATAGTGATGCAAATGCCCCAAATCGGACATCTCAAATGAGGCATGCAAATCAGCCTTAAAATCAGCAATATGTGTCTCAATAGGACCAGTGAGCAGCATGTCATCAACATAGACAACAATGATCAGAAGCACATCATTAGCACGCTTAACATATAAGGTGCTTTCAGTTGGACTGTTCGCAAAACCATGTGCAATCAGATAGGCATGTATCTTCTCATACCAAGCACGTGGTGCTTGCTTTAAACCATATAACGCCTTCTTTAACCTGCACACCTGGTTTTCATGCCCTTTCTGCACAAAGCCACGGGGCTGAAAAACATACACTTCTTCATGCAAGTCACCATTCAGAAATGTTGTTTTAATGTCCAACTGATGTACATTCCAACCATGATGGGCTGCAAGTGCACAAATGCTCCGAACAGTAGTCATACGGCATGTAGGTGCAAAGGTCTCATCAAAATCAATGCCTCTTTCCTGCGCATAACCCTTTGCAACAAGCCTAGCCTTATACCTGTCAACTGTACCATCAGGTTTACGCTTCAGCTTGTATACCCACTTAGTGCCAATGGCCTTCTTGCCAGGAGGCAAGTCACATAAAGACCATGTACCATTCTTCATTATAGCATCATATTCAGATTGCATAGCAGCCATCCAATTTTCTGAATTTTGTGCTTCATCAAAAGAAACAGGCTCATTCTCATCACAGAGACTAGATGCAGCCATAGCATAGCAATCTGATGCAAAGGAGGCACTATGAGAGTCTAAACGAGTAAGATATGACAAAGGTGCATCTAATTTGCTGTCACGCAAAGTCTGCACCAGCCATTTTGGCATAGTTTTTGCCTGCTCAATATCAGCTCTTTCATCAACAAGTGCATCATGTAAATCTGCATCAGAAATGGAATGATCTGCATCATCATATGAAACCTGCAAAGGCTGAGAAGTTGCCTCATTAGGACCAGCACTAGCCTGTCCACTTGTAAAAAGAGGCATCAAAGTATCATACATATCTTTGGAGCTAACAGATGTCTCCTTAGTACATGAAAGCAATGGCTGAATAGCATCTTCCACAAAGACAACATCACGGCTAACCAGAATGCGTTTAGTTTGTGGATGATACAGACGATAGCCTAACTGTACCCAACAATAATACATTTTACTGCCTTATCATCCAATTTTCTGCGATGTTGTTCAGGCACTAATGCATATGCCAAACAACCAAAAACACGCAGATGAGCAACAGATGGCTTGCGGTCATGCCAAGCCTCATATGGAGTGATAGACTGCAATGCTTTAGTGGGACACCTGTTCAGTACATATGCTGCACACATGACAGCCTCAAGCCAGAAACTATGTGGTAAAGCGTGACTTTTGACCATGCACCTCGCCATCTCCATGAGTGACCTGTTCTTTCGTTCAACAACTCCATTCTGTTGAGGTGTATACGGCACTGTACACTGGTGTTTTATCCCACGTTCAGCCAGAAATGCATTAAAATCTGAAGACATATATTCCCCCCCTCGATCAGAACGGAGGGTGCCCATTTTACATGCTGACAGATTTTCAGCCAAAACCAAAAACTGTTTGAAGCACATGAACACTTCGGACTTTGCTTTGAGTGGATATACCCATGCATGCCTGGAAAAATCATCAATGAAAGTCACGAAGTAAAGGTAATTTCCAAAAGAGGGTGTCTGCATAGGACCACAGACATCACTATGTACAAGCTGTAATTTCTACGTAGCCCGAACTGAACCATCTTTTGGAAAGGAAGAACGCTGCATTTTGCCCAAAATACAGCCTTCACAAACATGTTTTCCAGGTGCCTCAAGTTTGGGCAAAGAGGACACCATTTCAGATTTCTGGAGGCATAACAAACTAGCAAAATTCAGGTGACCAAAGCGTGCATGCCAAAGCTTTGCATCTGACATAGCCTGAGAATCATGAACTTCACATGCCGAATCATTCACAGATCTTTCATAGTCTATGAGCTTATACAGCCCACGCCATAAAATGCCAGAAGCAATAATCACATCGCCATTTGAGAGATCATGGACTGTACACCTGTCATCAATAAATTTCACAACCAAGCCAATCATGGCTAATGCAGAAACCGATAACAGATTCTTTTTTAATCCCTGGCACAAATAAAGCATCTGACAAAGTGAAAGAACTACCATCAGCAGTAGTCAGAATGATCTTACCAACTCCCATAATAGGATAAGAGGAGTTATTGGCGCATGTGACAGTATTCCCTGTAGGAGCAGGCTCAAGTGAAGAGAAGAAACTGCGCTGCGAGGTAATATGTTTGGTCGCCCCACTGTCAAAGTACCAAACATCTGAGTCTACTGCAGACATGCACTGATCATGAGAAGATGGGTCAAAACTGCAGACAGTAGTAAACGCCCATTCTTCTTCCTGCACAAGATTTGCAGACTCTGTTTTTGGTGTAGAGGCCTCTGCAACAACCATTCCAGCCTCTTTCTTCTTTGCCTCTTTAGCAGCCAGTTTTGGACAGTTCTTTATAATATGATCATTTCCTTTACAGTACTTGCAGAACAATTTCTGCTTTTCTGATTTCTTTTCATCTTTATCCTGGTTCTTCAATTGTGCAGCATTTGCAGATTTCTGCTTACTAGTAGAAGAGCTCCATTTTCCTTTGCCCTTCTGACTAGCCAGGAAAGCTTGATCTGCAACACGCATAATGGACCTGTTCTTCCTGGACTGATCTTCCTGCAACAGAACAGAGACTAATTCCTCAAATGACAAGGCATTCGGATTGCCTTTCATCATCAACCGAAGAGTAGAGGCAAAACTCTGATATGAATCAGGAAGACCATTCAGAATGGTCTGCACAAGTGAGCTATCTGGTATAACCTCATCAGCAGAAATCAATTGTTCCTTCAGGTCTTTGATCTTTGTATGAAAATTGTCCATAGAATCACCTTCATTCATGTGCTCACTCTCCAACTGTTTTCGGAGGTAAGCAACACGAGCCTCATTCCTAGCCTGGTACAAAGTGGTAAGTGTATCCCAAGCATCCTTTGCTGTTCTGCAAGAGCGAATGTGAGGAATAATGGCACGTTTGACAGACAAAGCTATCAATGCATGTGCCTGGGCATCTCTGCCATCCCAACGAATCTGCTCTGCAGTAGGTGCAACAGAAACAGCAGCACGAAGAGGAATCTGCGGAATATCATCTTCGACACCATCTTCATCAGCTCCAACACCTGTATTTGCAGTACCTGTCGTTACAGGTGTAACAGGACGTCTTTCAACACCCTGCACAATGTTCCACAATCCTTTTGCAACCAGTACATGTCGCATCATATAAGCCCATAATGGGTAGTTGGTACCATCCAACTTATCCTCAACAGCCAACATACGGAATACATCACTGCTTTCAGCCATGGCCGGTGACTAAAATACCTTGATGCAGAGAATTGACTGTATCTAAAAAAGTTGAACGGAACTGCCCAAACGAGTTCTGCTAGACCTGTAGCAGACTTCGAGACGCTTAAACTGGCGAACAGAAACTGGTATATACCTTTGGCACAAAAGGACGAAATAGCGAGCACAAGCACTGCGATAGTGCGTTCGGAGGCCGAAACGAGCTCAGATCGCGATTTTGGCACCACAAAGCAAAGCCTGTTTTGATCTCGGAAACACCCTGAGTATGCTCACCAAATTTCGTGCGAATCTGAGACTGCAAACGGAGGAGTGTCGACGGCGCCCTAGAAGAAGCGACGACCTGCTCTGATACCAATTGTTGGAGTTAGACGTCTGCGGAAGCACGCGAACAGCACAAGGAAGAAGAAGAAGCTTGGAGCACAACACACAAGACTGAATATATTACTAGAGAATGTACAAAGATAAGTAGCCCATTAGGGCAATATGCGTATATACAAGCCGGGGGAAAAAAACCTCCTAAAGAGGGAAAAAAGTGCCCCGGCAGTCCTAGAGTGTTCACACACATCACTACCTAAATATATCAACACTTGGGAGTCACAGATAGAAGATCAATCTCTTATTTCTCACATATCCAATGTAGAAGAAAAACGAAAAAGAGATGAAGTTGAGCCTAGTGAAAGAAGAGTGACTCGAAAACAAACCCGAGAGGGAATAGAAACAATCATAGAGCAAGGAGAAACATCACAATCCAAAGATAAAAAAACAAGAATCACAACCCAATGAACAAAAACAAGAGGAGAAACAAAAAGGGGAGAAGAGAAAGCAAAGAAAAACAGAACCAAAGCCTTTAGATAAATAAGAACAATCAAAATAAACTGAAAACCAAACACAAGAACATGAACAAAAACAAGATCCTAAGCAAAAACAAAAGAAACCAAAGAGAAAACCTAAAGCCATCTGGATTTCAAAAAATGAGAGAAAAATAGATCCTATGGAGATTTTATATGAGATTTTGCTGAAGATTCAAGTGACTATGTCTTTAGAACAAGTTTTCTCTATTGCAAAGCCTATTTTTAAAGATAACTTTATCGGCCTAATTAAAAGGAAGAGGTTTTCGCTTAATCTAGATACTGAGATGCAAGATTCTCTAGATCACGATCAAGCTCTGAATGAAGCCTTCAACTTTGATGAATCTGATGAAGAGGACTCTGATGATAATGAAGTAAATGTTAATAAAAATTTCTTAGGACAGATTCAACCTGACCATGAAAATCATGAAAACAATCCTGAAAGTCACTTTAGAAGGAAATTTTGGTTTAAAGGTACATCAGAGATGCATGTTAAAATAGAGAAATGATAAGAAGGCTCTAACTGTAAATGCATTAGTAGATTGTGGCTCCAAAATCAATGTGATTTCAAGAGATGTCTATGATAAGTTTTGATGGCCCATAGATAAAGATTGTGGATGGCATATGAGAACTGCATATAATGGTGTAGGTACCCTATATGGAGCTTGTGCTAGTGTGCCCATATACATAGGAGGAATCACAGAAGAGTTTCACTTTTTTATTCAAGATAATTGCTCCTATGAAGTTCTCTTAGGTCAACCCTTTATTTATGAGAGTCGTATGGAAACTAAAGCCATGGATGATGGGTCTACCTATGCTAGAATTAAGTCTAAGATCACTTTAAGTCATGAGGGTAGGAGTGAATCATCCTAGGAATCGATTGTCAATTAGAAAGAAACCTATTGTTACTCAGGGTCATGAGCATGCTTGTAGTGATTGTGCACCTTGATTCATGTTCGGAGCTACATATGATCAAAATTTTGGATAGAATCAATTGTTGAGCACAACGATGGACATTGGTTTGAGATCTCGCAACCAACCAACTTGTACAATAGTTTGTCACTTTGTTTTCCATATTCTCGATTAGATTTTCTTCATAAAAGTCAATTGTCCAAGTCCTTTATCCAGAAAACCCAAAAAAATTATAAAACCAACAAAATCATGGAACATGATGAGAACATTGAGCATGTGATTGAGACATCTCATTGTTTCTCTACTCTTGAGGAGTTAGAGTTATGTCTTCAACAAAATTCTAGTTCCCATATTATTCTTCTTTCTTCCCTTGATGAGTATGCTCTAATCCAAGAGTATGCTATCAATGTTGACAAGTGCTCAAAATTTAACCAAACACATGATGCCTTAGTTGAAACAAAGTACAAAACTATAGATAAAAGAATCAAACTCATAGCTCAACCATTACCCCAAGGAAGCAATGAGAAAATTATTGATGTGAAAAATGATCCGATTCTTTGGGATAAGAAAAACATAGGACATACATTCACAGATGAGACAATCAAACATGTGAAAATTGGTAGAGATGATGAATTTCTTTTGCCAGCAGAGAGAGATAAATTTGAGAGAGTCATATGTAGCCATGGAAAAGCCTTTACTATGTAACCTCATGAGATTGGTTGCATAGATCCTAAGCTAGTTGCACCCATGAAAATATTTACTATTCCACATATTCCATGGAATCTTCGCCCTATACAAGTTCCAAAGGCTCAATTACCTGAGCTAATGAAACTACTTAAGGAGAAGATAAACATGAGAATTTTAGAGCCATCTTTTGCACCTTACTCAAATAGATGGTTCAGTGTGCCTAAAAAGAATGGGAAACTATATTTTATTCAAGATCTCCAACCTGTCAATAAAGTCATCATAAGGAATAAGACCCATTGTAGATGAGTTTGTTGAATCATTTTCTAGACATTCTATTTATTCAATGGGTGATTTATATTCGAGATATGACCAATTCAAGTTAGCAATTGATAGTCATGACATAACCACAATGAAAACTCCTTTAGGCTTAGTGCCAATGTGTACTTTACCTCAAGAGCGACTAATGCATTAGCTCATATGATGAGTCCTATGAATATGGTCTTATATGCTTTTATCCCTCATATAACCATGCCATTCATTGATGATATTCGAATTAAAAGGAGTGAGGAACGTGTAGAGGACATTACTTTAGATTCATCTAGATATCGTAAATTTGTTCTTGACCATATCTCTGATTGTGAACGGATATTCCAATGATTTGAAGAGGTAGGTCTCACATTTTCCATAGAAAAAACTGTTTTTGATGTCAATGAGGTTCTTATTATTGGAAATTTATGTGGTCATTATGGTCGAAAGCCTTACCCACAAAAAGTTGATGCCATTAGCAAGATTTCTGAAACATGTAACAACGTGAGTGAGGTGCGCAGATTTCTTGGTGCTTGCATCTTTTATGTTATTTTGATCCCACACTTTGCTCATGTTGTTGATTGTCTCTATGACTTGTTAAGGAAGAAACAAAAATTTATTTGGACTGAAAAACACACATAACGGAAGCACGCGAACATCACAAGGAAGAAGAAGAAGCTTGGAGCACAAACACACAATATTGAATGTATTACTAGAGAATGTACAAAGATAAGTAGCCCATTAGGGCAATAGGCGTATATACAAGTCGGGGGAAAAAAACCTCCTAAAGAGGGAAAAAAGTGCCCCGACGGTCCTAGTGTGTTCACACACATCACTACCTAAATATATCAACAAATCCCCCCTAGGAGTGATGCGGTGAACAAGGAGCTGGCACTCATGTGTAAGGAAGTGCCAAGCGATGTGGAAATCACTCCACAAAAGGAAGTAAGCCCAAAGCTTTGTGGAAAGCTTCAAAATTCTCCCTAGGCAGAGCCTTCGTGAAAAGGTCTGCAATGTTCTCCTGCGTGGGCACATATGCCAAGCTCATCTCCCCAACAGAGAACCTCTCCCTAACATAGTGATAATGCACCTCAATGTGCTTAGTGCGAGCATCGAACACAGGGTTCCTCGCAACTGCCAATGCGCTCTGACTGTCAGTGAAGATGGTGGTGGCAAAAGACTGGCCAACACCCAAATCAGCCATAAGGCGTCTGAGCCACACACACTCAACAGTCGCTGTGAAAGCTACCCTATACTTAGCCTCACAACTTGAAGTGGCCATAGTAGGCTGCTTCTTGCTCAACCAAGATATACATGAGCTACCAAGCATGAAGAAAAAACTATTGGTGGACACACGAGTGTCATAGCAACCAGCCCAATCTTGAGTAGTAACCTCTTCTTCATCCTTTGCTTTACCTTTCTCATTTTTCTTCTTATTCTTTGCATACATAGCTAAACTATATCCTTTATCTCCATCTGATTTCAAGTCTTGCTCAAATGTGAGCATTAGTCCAAGCATTTGATTCAATTCTGGCACATGATGATTTAATGAGAGTTCAGTTGAGAGTACAAAAGGTTTCCACCTTTCATCTCCTCTCAACCCTGCAAGTAATTGTGCTATCAACCAATGATCTTCAATATCCTCATCAGTAGATCCAAGGCTATCTGCCAAGTCCTTCATCTTAGTGACATAATCACTAATGATCTGATTTTGCTTTCTCTTAAATGTGGTGAATTCTGACCATAAGCTAGCCTTCCTAGCTTTAGTAGTGTTTTGGAAGTGATCCTCCAAGGCATTCCATATATCTTCAGCTGTTTCTAATCCTCTGATATGTGGTAACAAATGATCTGTGATAGTGCTATATATATAAGCCCTTGCACTTGCATCTCTCTTCTGCCATAGCTTCAAAGCTTCTAGTTCTTCTTTCCTTGGTTGACTCTCATCTTCAAATTTAGGCTTTTCTTCTTCACCTGTCACATATATCATTAGATCCTTACTCATAAGTAAGGCTTCCATTCTCATTACCCAAGCAGGATAATTATCTCTGTCCACTTTGTCAATAGATACATGATCTGCCATAGTCTTCTTGCTTCTGCTTCAACCTATGAGTATACAGTTAAAGAATGGAACCTTTTGTAGATCTTTACCCTTGAGAATAACTTCGAAGTACTCCTCTGATGTCTTTTGTTGTTGAACACCTCAGCTTTCACCTTCTTTAATGGAGAACTCTTCAATTCCTCTTGTATCTACTCCTCCTTTCACTCACGAGGACCTTTCTGCTCTGATACCACTTGTTGATGTGTGAAACATCATAAGAACTAAGCTAAAGTGGTATTACAATACCTCCATAACCATCATTAGCTTAGCAATACTCTAAACTTGAGAACTTTATCACTGAACTTAGTGAATTTCAAAAATTTACTTCTCAGCAATCTGCGCCTTTTCTTCAAGCTTCAAATCTAATCTGTATTAGCTTGATCTTTGTAAATTCTTTTGATCACTTGCTAATAGAAGTTCTTGCTAATGTTAAGTAACACATATCAAGCAAAAATTTCAAGCAATAACTTCAAATTCTTTTGAATTTACTCCAACATTTGCATTATATCTGAAATGTGAAAAATGACTTCATCGATTTGACATACCTTCACTGTTAGACTCATTTCTCCGAGTATGCGTCCCATTTTGTAAATATCTTTTGACCAATTGTAGTTGAAGGTAGTAGCTTCAAAATGATCTATCACGCATTAAAAACTTTACACTGTACTGTCAGATCTGACCTTAAGAAGATCAGGGAAAAGTGTGCCAGAAAACTCGTAACTGTCAACTAACTTACACACTGATGTGAAATCACTTAGAACTCAATGTACAATAGGAATTCGATCAATTCCTTTTACACAAACATGTATTAACTATCAGAGAGAATGTGTACAAAATGGCTTGGCCTCATTCTGCTCATAGCCACAGAAAACTCTCATATACTGAGTAGTTCATCCTCAACATCTCTCTCAGAAAACCCGACTTTTCTCTATTCACTCAAGGATTACAAAATTGAGTTCCTCTATCATTTTTCAACTCAAATTAACTTATATACATCTAGTTTACATACTCCTAGACTCTAATTCGTAAGTTTTGAAGTTCTATGTCAAGACTAGACTTCTAATTTTGCACTAAATTACAAGAGTGAATTTGTCCCTTCACTTAGGCTTAATTTTCTGAGTGCTTTGTCTTCACTTCTCCTTGTCTTTCTTTTTCCTTCATATATCTTCATATATTCATGTCTAATTAGTGAGTGAAGTCCCAACATACATATAATCCATGAGCATTGAACCTGACTTGTAATCCCTAGTCAACCATTTGTCCAATAGAAACCAGATTCCTTGTTATATTTGGAGCATGCAGCACATCAGCAAGATGTTTTACCTTTGCGTCCTCCGCATTTCTGCAAACTACTAAACCATTCTGCATGACTGGTCATGTGATTTGAAGCACTTGAATCAACATACCAGAAATTATCATTCGATTTTGAAACACCAGCAGACATCGTATTCATCATGTGATGTTGAACAATAAACAGCTTCTCAGAATCATCTGTACTTGTGGATGCATAGTTGTTTTGCTAGCTTCTGTTATTTTGATTCTTCAACCTGCAATCACGTTCAAAGTGTCCAGGTTTACCACAATTCTATCACGAGGAAGAAGATAAGGAAGAGTGCTCACACACACACTCTCGCTCTCAAGGAGAAGCATACACACAGATTGAGGCAAGGAAAAATGATCTTCTTCTTCTTCTTCTATTACATAAAAGGAATGTACAAGAATGACATGAAAACAAGAGTACAACAAGTGCAATATATAAAGATCAATACATAAGGGAAAACCTAATGTTCGTGAATGAGTGAGTTGGCAAGAAAAAAATGTGCCATCAATCTCGGTAAATAGATCTAATAAAGCTCAATGAAGTATCCGTGATGTATATCAGCGTGACCACTATACATGTCAGAGAAATGAAAACGTGGTACGTGTCATCCTGGATCATCACATGTTGAGCTTGATATCTCAACACTCCCCCTCAAGCTCAACGCCATATCCTGTAATCCAAGCATCTCGTGAAACTTCTTTAACTTCTCAGCTCCAAGTGCTTTGGTGAAAATATCAGCACCCTACTCATCTGTTCTCACATAAACAAGATCAATATCACCTGCTAATACCTTCTCTTTGATGAAGTGATAATGTACCTCAATATGCTTTGTTCTAGCATGGAAAACAGGGTTCTGTGTTAACTGTATGCTGCTAAGATTATCACAATAGATAGTGGTAGGCTTTTGCACTTCCACACCTAAATCTGCAAGTAACATCTCCAGCCATGATGCCTCACATGCTGCCATTGCAGCACCTCTATACTCAGCCTCTGTACTCGACAAAGCATTAGTAGGTTGCTTCTTACTGCTCCATGTAATAGCTGCACCTCCAAGTGAGAAAAGAAAGCCACTAGTAGATCTTCTATCTGGAGTACTACCAACCCAATCTGCATCGGTGTATCCATGAACCTGCAAGTCCACACTTGCTTTATAAAACAATACATAATCCAAAGTAGCACTCACATAATGCAGAGTGCGCCTCAGAGCATCCAAATGTGGCTTCCTAAGAACTTGCATAAACTAACTTTCAAGTCCAACAATATAACTTAGATCAGGCCTTCTAATTGTGAGATATATAAGACTTCCCATAATTTTCCTGTACATAGTAGCATTTTCCAATGCTTGACCTGATGTAGTATCCAATTTCAAATTCTGATCTAATGGCATAGAAATTGGCTTTTAATCATCCATACCATACTTTTGCAGCATATTCAAGGCATATTGCCTTTGCGACATCCATATACCTGTTTCTGTATGTATAAACTCAATGCCCAAGAAATAGTGTAGCACACCAAGATCTTTCATGTCGAATTCCCGCATAAAAAGTTTCCTTACCTCTTTGATGCTTTCTTCATTATCACCACCTACAATGAGGTCATCAACATAAATAGCCACAATAGTGATGCCATCATCATCCTTCCTTGCATATAGTGAGTGATCTGCATCACACATAGAGAACCCAATAATGGTTAAGTTATCAGCAATCCTTGCATGCCATGGACGAGGGGCTTGCTTCAACCCATACAAAGCCTTTTGCAACCTACAAACATATTCTGGATGCTTTGAATCTTCATATCCTTGTGGCTGGTCCATATATACTTCTTCTTGTAACTCACCATGTAGGAAAGCATTCTTCACATCCATCTGATGCAAAGTCCATGCTTTTGTTGTAGCTAATGCAACAAGTGTTCTCACAGTAGACATTTTAGCTACAGGGATGATTATTTCCTCATAATCAATGCCATATGTCTATGCATAACCTTTAGCTACCAATCGTGCTTTATACATGCTTATGCTACCATTAGCATTATGCTTTACCTTGTAAACCCATTTGCAACCTATGGGTTTCTTTCCTTGTGGAAATGGAATCAGTTTCCATGTATCATTTCCATAAAGTGCAGCCATCTCCTCATCCATAGCTCTTTCCCAATCTGCATTACCAATTGCACCTTCAAAACAAGAAGGTTCAGCATCTTGTATTACCTTTGTCATGTAGGCACAATGGCGAGCCATGTAACTAGCATATGTCAATCGTTGCACTGAATTACGCATCATCCTAGGTCTTCTTGGTCTTGGGTCACTTCTTTTTGTATCATCTCCATGTGCCCTTCTTACTCATGGCATCTTCACAGAGGGCAATCCAAGTTCCTTATCAAGACTCTTTTCTGAACCACTTGAATCTTCATCGACGTCTTCAAAACCTGCACCTATTTTACTACCAGCAGAAAGCTTTTCTTTACCTTTCTTGGATGTATTTGATGAATTTTTGGACTAAAATTTCCATGCAATCTTCCACTCCATGGATTTGAGTTGGAATGCTTGTTGATGCATTCGGTCCACTCAATACTTGTTATTCTGCACTTGATTTTTCAGCATTTTCTTTGTCATTTGGTTCAAGATTCAAACCTTCTTTGGCATCTACATACAAGCTTGACATTTCATCAAATACCACATCTCTGCTCACCTTCACCTGTCGTGTGAGTGGGTTATAACATTTGTACCCCTTTTGCTCAAGGGAGTATCCAATGAAGACAATTTTTTCTGCTTTCAGATCAAGCTTCGTCCTCAACTCATTTGGAACATGTACATATGTAGTCCAACCAAAAACTTTCAGATGTGATAAGTTTGGCTTTTTACCTATAAACTTCTCTTCAGGTGTAACTTGATGTACAACAGCAGTCAGAGTTCTGATCATGATGTATACAGCAGTATGCACAGCTTTTGCCCAATAACAATGAGGCATATTCTTCTCAGCCATCAAGGCTCTTTCTATTTTTGTAATATGTCTATTTTTGCGTTCAACAACGCCATTCTATTGTGGTGGTTACCTGCATGAAAACTGACGCCAAATTCCATGATTTTTTAGAAAATTGTTGAACTCATTTGACATGTATTCACCTCCTCCATCAGATCTTAATGTCTGAATGTACTTCCATGTCTGCTTTTCCACCATAGCTTTAAAGTTCTGGAAGTGAGTGAACACCTGGCTCTTCTCTTTCATGAAATATACCCATACTTTGCGTGTATGGTCATCAATGAAGGTAACATAAAACTTGCAACTGCCCATAGATGTGGTCTTTGTTGGACCCCAAACATCTGTATGTACTACTTCTAGTACATTCTCACTTACATGCTTGTCATGTGGAAATGATGCTCTTGACTGTTTACCAAATTGAGTTGTTGCACATACCTTTTGCATTTCTGCAACTTTGAAATTTGGTAGTCCATGGATAATCTCCTTTGACTACATCAGTTTCAGCCTTTGCAAGTTTGCATGTCCAATCTGTTTGTGCCATATCTCTATATCTCCAATAACTCGTGCTGCTTTTGCAAACATGGCTGCATTCATTTGAGGAATCTTCACATTTAAGGTGAACATCCTACCCACTTTCTTTCCTTTGGTAACCAATCGTCCATCCTACTTGTACTCTTCTACATATAATCCATCAACATTGAACCTAAGTTGTAATCCCTAGTCAACCATTTGTCCAAGAGAAACGAGATTCTTTATTATATTTGGAACATGCAGCACATCAGCAAGATGTTTTACCTTCCCGTCCTCCATAGACAATGCTATGTTTCCTGTATGGTTGATAGGATATGATGTATCATCACCTGTTTCAACAAATCCAGGAAGTGTCATTTTTTGCAAACTACTAAACCATTCTACATGACCGGTCATGTGATTTGAAGCATCTGAATCAATATACCAGACATTATCATTTGATTTTGAAACACCAGCAGACATCGTATTCATCATGTGATGTTGAACCATAAACAGCTTCTCAGAATCATCTGTACTTGTCGATGCATAGTTGTTTTGCTACCTTCTGTTATTTTGATTCTTCAACCTGCAATCACGTTCAAAGTGTCCAGGTTTACCATAATTCAAGCATCCTTTACTATCATTACCTGAATCATTTCTTTGAAAATTTTTGCGACCTCTTTGGCTCCCCCTGCCTCAAAACTGTCCTCTTCCTCCTGCATGATTTTGTTATTGACCTTGGTCTTGGTTAGTGTTTCCTCTTCCACTTCCAAAACATCTACCTCTACCTCTTCCTCTGCCAGAGTAGAATACCTGCTCATAAGTGGCCTTTCCTTGGGAGTTTGAATCATCACCAAGATTCTTTTCTTCAATAATCATCAAAGATACAAGATCAACAAAATTCGGAATATTTTCCCTGGTCTGTATGGAAGTTCTGAACTACTTATATGTAGCTCATAAACCACGAAGGCACACTTCCACCTTATCATTATCATCTACATTCACGCCAATAGATGCAAGTGACTCACATATGCTTGTGATTTTTAGAGTGTAGTCACTTACCGACATGCTCTTCTTTTCCAATGTATGCAGCTCATTCTCGAGTTGCAATTTTTGTGCCTTTGTATTAGTCTCATACAAAGTGACCAAACTATTCCAAGCCTCTTTGGGAGTCTTGGCATCTTGTATGTGTCCAATCATGCTATTATGTATGCTAAAAGATAGCCAATACATTACCTTTTGTGCTCCTTGATTCCATTCCTCATATGCTCTTAAGTAGTCTGCAGTCTGATTCCCTTCTAGTAACTGTGGAGCATTTTCATTCTCTCCGTCGATGTACTTCCAATAACCTTTCCCCATCAGGAAATTCGTCATTCTCAATCTCCAAGCATGGAAGTTGTTCTTGTCCAGCTTATCACTCATAAGCTGAGTCATTCCATCTGTATTTGCCATTTCTGCAACAATTCACAACACTGCAAAACACTACAAGCAGCATTTCTGTTTGAACACTGTCACACTAAACGGAGGTCGAGATGGCTCTGAAACTTTGATCTGACAAAAACGATTGACCCTAAAGGGATAACTCTCAAAAATATTTTGAGGTCTTCTACCTTCACGCCCACTGTCGTAGCAAACGGAGTCCGTTTGTGAAATCACATTTTCTCCATGCCTTGCCACATAGTCTTCACCGTCGCCTTCTCCAGGATGGCTCTGATACCATGTCACGAGGAAGGAGATAAGGAAGAGAGCTCACACACACACTCTCACTCTCAAGGAGAAGCACACACACAGATTGAGGCAAGGAAGAATGATCTTCTTCTTCTTCTTCTTCTATTACATAAAAGGAATATACAAGAATGGCATGAAAACAAGAGTACAACAACTACAATATATAGAGATCAGTACATAAGGAAAAACCTAATGTCCGCGAATGAGTGAGCTGGCAAGAAACAAATGGGCCATCACTCTCGTTAGATAGATCTAATAAAGCTCAATGAAGTATCCCTGACATATATCAGCGTGACCACTATACATGTCAGAGAAATGAAAAACTCGTACGTGTCATCCTGGATCATCACATGTTGAGCTTGATATCTCAACAAATTCTAGCATCCTTTACTATCATTACCTGAATCATTTCTTTGAAAATTTGTACGACCTCTTTGGCTCCCCCTTCCTCGAAACTGTCCTCTTCCTCCTGCATGATTCTGTTGTTGACCTTGGTCTCGCTTATTGTTTCCTCTTTTACTTCCAAAACCTCTACCTCTGCCTCTTCCTCTGCCAGAGTAGAATACCTGCTCAAAACTGGGCTTTCCTTGGGAGTTTCAATCCTCACCAAGATTCTTTTCTTCAATAATCGGCATAGATACCAGATCAGCAAAATTCAGACTATTTTCCCTGGTCTGTATGGAAGTTCTAAATTTCTTATATGCAGCTCCTAAACCACAAAGGCACACTTCAACCTTATCATCATCATCTACATTCACGCCAATAGATGCAAGTGACTCACATATGCTTTTGATTTTTAGAGTGTAGTCACCTACCGACATGCTCTTTGTTTCCAATGTATGTAGCTCGTTCTTGAGTTGCAATTTTCGTGCCTTTGTATTAGTCTCATACAAAGTGACAAAATTGTTCCAAGCCTCTTTTGGAGTCTTGGCATCTTGAATGTGTCCAATCTGCTATTGTGTATGCTAACAAATAGCCAATACATTACCTTTCATGCTCCTTGATTCCATTCCTCATATGCTCTTAACTGGTCTACAGTCCGATTCCTTTCTGGTAATTGTGGAGCATTTTCATTCTCTCCTTCGATGTACTTCCAATAGCCTTTTCCCATCAAAAAATTCGTCATTTTGAATCTCCAAACATGGAAGTTGTTCTTGTCCAGCTTATCACTCATAAGCTGAGTCATTCCATCTGTGTTTGCCATTTCTGCACAATTCACAACACTGCAAAACACTACAAGCATCACTTCTGCTTGAACACTCTCGCACTACGACGTGACTGTTCGATCTCAAAAAAACACAGTTTTCGTGTATCAACAGTACACAAAATTGCTTGAAATCTTGGATCTCAAATATATGAGTGTGAGCGAACACAACGCAAGTTACAATTTCTGAAACTGACCTGGTTTTTCTGTGGGCCCCATCTTGCGAGCTCGAAACAGAGGTCAAGATGGCTCCGAAACTTCCATCTGACAAAAACAAGTGACCCTAAAGGGCTAACTCTCGAAAATATTTTGATTTTTTCTACCTTCACGCCCATTTTCATAGCAAACGGAGGGCGTTTGTGAAATCGTGTTTTCTCCACGCCTTGCCGCGTAGTCTTCACCGTCGCTTTCTCCACGAGCTCTCTATAGCCACGCTGGCTCTGATACCATGTCACGAGGAAGGAGATAAGGAAGAGAGCTCACACACACTCTCTCACTCTCAAGAAGAATCACACACATAGATTGAGGCAAGGAAGAATGATCTTCTTCTTCTTCTTCTCTTACGTAAAAGGAATGTACAAGAATGACCTAAAAACAAGAGTACAACAAGTGCAATATATAAAGATCAATACATAAGGAAAAACTTAATGTCTGCGAATGAGTGAGCTGGCAAACAACAAATGTGCCATCACTCTCGGTAGATAAATCTAATAAATCTCAATGTAGTATCCCTGACATATATCGGCATGACCAATATACATGTCAGAGAAACGAAAAACTAGTACGTGTCATCGTCAATCATCACATGTTGAGCTTGATATCTCAACATGGTTGTCATTGGGTTCTTGATTTTCACATTGAATTGCTTGGTTGATAACCTCATCTAAAGTATTTACATGTGGAATGGAGAGTAATTCATCCTTTATTTCATTTATGAGACCACTTTGAAATTGATTAATTGAATATTCTTCTTGATATATGGATCCTTGAAATAAATTTCTAAAGTCTGATGCAAATTCTACAAATGAGAAATCACCTTGTTGTGGCCTCGTTTTTAAATCTTGGAGTTCTTGATATACATAATTCACAATAAATTCCATATTTCTGAGTATGGATATGGATTCCATCATTCTTGACATAGTCTTGATGGGGGGAAGTCTTGCCAAAATATCAGTCGAGCACTAGATTGTGCTCTTTGACTACACTAAACAAGATTTTGGAATTATACTTTCGATTAAACAAGATTTGGAATTACACTAAACAACCTTTGTCATGTAGGCACAATGGCGAGCCATGTAACTATCATATGTCAATCGTTGCAATGAATTACCCATCCTACTAGATCTTCTTGGTCCTAGGTCACTTCTCCTTGTATAATCTGCATGTGCCCTTCTTACTCATGGAGTCTTCACAGAGGGCAATCCAAGTTCCTCATGAAGAATCTTTTTTGAACCACTTGAATCTCCATCAACATCTTCAAAACCTTAGACACATATTTTACTACCAGCAAAAGATTTTCTTTACCTTTCTTGGATGTATTCGATGAATTTGCTCAACTAAAATTTCCACGCAATCTTCCAATCCATGGATTTGAGTTGGAACTATTGCTTGGTGATGCATCCGGTTCACTCAAAACTTGAGATTCTCCACTTGATTTTTAGCATTTTCTTTGTCATTTGGTTCAAGATTCAGTCATTCTTTGGCATCTGTATAGAAGCTTGACATTTTATCAAACAACACATCTCTGCTCACCTTCACCTGTCGTGTGAGTGGGTTATAACATTTGTACCCTTTTTGCTCAAGGGAGTATCCAATGAAGACACATTTTTCTGCTTTTAGATCAAGCTTTGTCCTCAAATCATCTAAAACATGTACATATGCAATATAGCCAAAAAATTTCAGATGCGATAAGTTTGGCGTTTTGCCTGTAAATTTCTCTTCAAGTGTAACTTGATGTACAACAACACTTAGAGTTCTGTTCATGATGTATACAACAGTATGCAGAGCTTCTGTCCAATAACAATGAGGCATATTCTTCTCAGGCATTAAGGCTCTTGCTATTTCTACAATATGTCTATTTTTGCCATCAGCAATGCCATTCTGTTGTGGTGTGTACTTGCATCAAAGTTGATGCCAAATTCCATCATTTTTTAAAAAACTGTTGAACTCATTTGACATGTATTCACCTCCTCCATCAGATCTTAATGTCTGAATCTACTTCCCTGCCTGCTTTTTCACCATAGCTTTAAAATTCTGGAAGTGAGTGAACACCTCACTCTTCTCTTTCATGAAATATACTGATACTTTGCGTGTATAGTCATCAATGAAGGTAACATAAAACCTGCAACTTCCCATAGATGTGGTCTTTACTGGACCCCAAACATCTTTATGTACTATTTCTAGTACATTCTCACTAACATGCTTGTCATGTGGAAATGAAGCTCTTGACTATTTACCAAAGTGACATGCTGCCCATACATTTTGCATTTCTGCAACTTTGAAATTTGGTAGTCCATGGACAATATCCTTTGAGTGCATCAATTTCAGCCTTTGCAAGTTTGCATGTCCAATCTGTTTGTGCCACATATCTATATCTACAATAACTCCTACACCTTTTGCAAACATGGCTGCATTCATTTCAGAAATCTTCACATTTGAGGTGAACATCCTACCCACTTCTTTTCCTTTGGCAACCAATCTTCCATCCTGCTTGTACTCTTCTACATATAATCCATCAACATTGAACCTGACTTGTAATCCCTGGTCAACCATTTGTCCAACAAAAACAAGATTCATTGGTATATTTGGAACATGCAGCACATCAACAAGATGTTTTACCTTTCCATCCTCCATAGATAGTGCTATGTTTAGTGTATGCTCAATAGGATGTGATATGTCATCACTTGTTTCAACATATCCAGGAACTGGCAATTTTTGCAAAGTACTACACCATTCCGCATGATAGGTCATGTGATTTGAAGAACCTGAATCAACATACCACACATTATCATTTGATTTTTAAACACCAGCAGACATCATATTCATCATGTAATGTTGAACCATGAACAACTTCATAGAATCATCTATACTTTTGGATGCATAGTTGTTTTGATGCCTTCTATTATTTTGATTCTTCAACCTGCAATCACGTTCAAAGTGTCAAGGTTTACCACAATTCCAACATCCTTTACTATCATTACCTAAATCATTTTTTTGGAAATTTCTGCGACCTCTTTGGCTCCCCCTGCCTCGAAACTTTCCTCTTCCTCCTACATGATTCTGTTGTTGACCTTGGTCTTTGTTACTGTTTTCTCTTCCATTTCCAAAACCTCTACCTCTACCTCTTCCTTTGTTGGAGTAGAATACCTACTCAGAATTGGGTTTTCCTTGGGAGTTCGAATCCTCACCAAGATTCGTTTCTTCAATAATGAGCATGGATACCAAATGAACAAAATTCGGAATATTTTCCCTAGTCTGTATAGAAGTTCTGAAATGCTTATATGCAGCTCCTAAACCACAAAGGCACATTTTCACCTTATCATCATCATCATCTACATTCACGCTAATAGATGCAAGTGACTCACATATGATTTTGATTTTCAGAGTGTAGTCACTTACCGACATGCTCTTTTTCTCGAATGTATGCAACTCATTCTTAAGTTGCAATTTTCGTGCCTTTGTATTGGTCTCATACAATGAGACCAAACTATTCAAAGCCTCTTTCGGAGTCTTGGCATCCTGTATGTGCCCAATCATGCTATCCTCTATGCTAACAGATAGCCAGTACATTACCTTTCATGCTCCTTGATTCCATTCCTCATATGCTCTTAACTATTGTGCAGTCCGATTCCTATCTGGTAGCTGCGGAGCATTTTTGTTCTCTCCTTCGATGTACTTCCACTAGCCTTTTCCCATCAGAAAATTCATCATTCTGAATCTCTAAGCATGGAGGTTGTCCTTGTCTAGCTTATTGCTCATAAGCTGACTCATTCCATCTACGTTTGCCATTTCTGTAACAATTCACAACACTGCAAAACACTACAAGCAACAATTTTGCTTGAACACTCTCGCACTATGATGTGACATTTCGATCTCAGAAAAACACATTTTTCGTGTATGAATAGTCCACAAAATCGCTTGAAATTCTGGATCTAGAATATATGAGTGTTTGCGAACATGATCCAAGTTATAGTTTTTGAAATTGGCCTAGTTTTTCTATAGGCCCCACCTTGCGCACTCGAAATGGAGGTCGAGATGGCTCCGAAACTTCGATCGAACAAAAACAAGTGAGCCTAAATGGATAACTCAAGAAAATATTTTGAGGTCTTCTACCTTCATGCCGATTTTCATACCAAATGGAGGTCATTTGTGACTCGCATTTTCTCCATGCCTTGCTACGTACTTTTCACCGTCAATTTCTCCAAGAGCTCTCTACAGCGAACCTGGCTCTGATACCATGTAACGAGGAAGGAGATAAGGAAAAGAGCTCACACACACACTCTCACAATCAAAGCAGCACATATTCAGATTGAGGCAAGGAAGAACGGTCTTCTTCTACTTCTTCTATTACATAAAATGGAATGTACAAGAATGACCTAAAACAAGAGTAAAACAAGTGCAATATATAAAGATCAGTACATAAGGAAAAAACTAATGTCCACGAGTGAGTGAGCTGGCAATAAACAAATGTGCCATCACTCTCGGTAGATAAATCTAATAAGGCTCAATGAAGTATCCCTAACATATATCAGTGTGACCACTATACATGTCAGAGAAATGAAAAACTGATATGTGTCATCCTGGATCATCACATGTTGAGCTTGATATCTCAACACCTCCTAGGCCTTGAACATCATGTCAAAGCCTTCTAGTGTTGGATCTGCAAGAAGAGACCCTTGTTGTGGTCTAATGACAATGGGTGGTGGGGTGGGATGAGGTGGAGTGGATGGAGTTTCGGCATGCGAGGGGTTTTGAGATGCAAGGTCTTCTATGTTTGTTTTTGTGTCTTTCAGGCTTTCTTCTAGTTCTAATAACTTTTTATTCTACTTGCAATTGGCCTCTCCCTAGTATCCTTCCATGTTCTTGTTTTTCTCTTACTAGGCTCTCCTGATTCACTTGACTCTGATTGTTCAGCTGGCTTATCCTGTTTTAAGGCTTGTCCTCTAGTGATCGCTTGTATAGGAGCCACATTACTACTACTAGCTCTTGAATCGACCACTAAGCCTACCACATTAATGGGTGTAACCTTGGGTGCACTAGAGGAGTTTCTTGGACAATCTCTAGGGAGATGGCCTTTGCTACACTAAGGACAAAAGCCTTGTATTGTGTTGTTTTGTCCTTGACCTAGAGTTGGTGAATGTGGACATTCACGAATGAAATACTCGCCCTGACATCTGAAACATGGTCCTCTAGGGGCTTGTGGTCTTACTTGTCTTGCTTGGGGCATGGGATTAGGATTTTTGTACATGTCATTGGAGTATTCTGGCTCCCAATTTTGTTCCATAGGTGGTGCCTCATCTTGATACGAGTAAATCACACTATGCTTAGGTGACTTTGTGTAATAAACTTATGGACTGTCTTCATGGGAGTAGTCTGAACTATGAGCATGAGAGTCATTTTCTAGAACCAACGGGGTTAGTGGCACCAATGCTCTATTAGGTTTCTCCTTGGCCATCGCATACTTAACTGGAATCACTGTGGCAGGAGCTGGTGGTTGGTTTCTTAGGACTGATTGTGGCCTATATGGTGCCTCATATTGTTGTTTGGGTCTATAATATGGTTGTTGGTATTGGCTCTGATACCTACCTTGTTGGTAAGGTTGTTGATAATTTTGTTTGATAGCTTGCCTATTGTATCGACAATCTTGAACCGTATGGTTTGTGTATTTTTTCTCAATAGTAGAATATGGAGCAATCGTTTTTCTTACATGCTGGTTTTGCATTGGGTAGATGTTAGCCATCTGATCCCCTCCGCAGGTATAACATCGATTCAATGAGGTGACTCTTGGTGTTTGTCTATTTTGCACTCCTAGCTTCTTGGCAACTTGCTCAGCTATCTCATCTATTTTTGTGGGGATTCACGAAGTATGACTAGAAGAACTATCAGAATCCTTATAGAGTTTTGACAATCTTATCTCATAACCCAAGTTATCTTCTATGTCAATGTACATCCGCACACACTCTTCTCTATCTAGGCTCTTTCAAGTACACATATGATCTTAACTTTGTGCTTAGTAATCCATCTAAAAACAAAGCCACTTGTTTGGCTGGTATGGGTAATTCCAGCATAGGGCATCTTTCTAAGTACTCTATGAACCTTCTTCATGCTAGTTGCACTGTTTCTTGGGGTGTCTGCTTGAAGTTGTGGATCAAGGATGATGTGTTATGCCTCATACCACTCATGGAAAATTCTACAATGAATTCTTCTAGCAGTTGACCTATATCTCGATAATTACGACTGTTCAGTGGTTTAAACCAAGCTAAGGCAATGCTCTTAAGAGTCAAACCTAATGCCTTGTACTGGTTGAACAAATCCTCAACCTGTTCAGCTCTTAACACTTGTTTGAACTCGGCCACATGATCATAAGGATCTCCTCAACCATCAAAGTAATTTTTCATTGTCTTGACCACTTGAGAGGGTCTCACGGTTCTTGGGTGCTTGCGGGGTCTGGGCAATGGAAAAACATATTCATCACTTTGATGTCTTTCTGCTTGATGTCTCTCTCTTTCATGTCTTTCACCTTCCATTCTTGATCTATCTCTACCCACATTGTGTGTAAAGCTTACCTGAGGCCTTTCTCTAGTTCTTTGCCTCTAGGCTTCATGAGCCTGGGATGATCCTACTCCTTGGAGGCCATGGGAAACATTGGACCTTGGTGTATGCATGCCTGTCATGATCGATTACCAAGAACATTTTGTCTGACATGTTATCCAGGTAGGCAACTTTGCCTGGTGTCTCAAGATCCTTGATCTCGTAGATGATGACTATGCGCAATTCGCTAGATTGATCTGGCTTGAATCTACAAAAGGCTTCCTTTGTTTCTCTATTTAAGAATAATTTCATGCTTTTGTAGTCTTGAGGGATCCAGTCTAGAGTGATCACTCTCGTCAAAACTAACTTACCTCTAGGAGTCTTGGGTTCTCATCCTATATCTCCTTGCTCTAGGTCCCCTATCTAACTCTTAGGAATGATGTTCCCAAACTCATCTGACCTCTCTAGTAAGTTGGTGACCACATACATGGTTCCTTCCTTATCAATGTATGAACCCTCTTTGAACTTAACCACTGGGTATTCAGGTCCAAAGGGTTGATCTGGATTTTTGAGTTGGACCACTGATTGCCTTAGGCCATCCTCATAGATGCAAGCACCTAATTGGTTAGTCCAAATATATTCCAACTCTGTCTTATAGGGACCTTTTGGTGTTTGTGGATAGGCAGTTCCTGAGCCCCCTATAGGTTTCCCCATACTCAAAGACATTTCTGAATCACTTGTGTCAGAGCTTAGTACGTAAGGATAACCACTTAGTTGTTGTGCCCAAGACTTAGCTGTATGGTTGACACTTGCCTGAGAAGATCTAATGCTTTGTCTCTCCTTGCCTAGGTGTCTACGAGATCTCAAGTTCATAAGCTTTGGTTAAGAGTCCAAAATTTCCCCTTGGTATGGTTCAAAATCCTTTGGGGTCCCCTTGGTTTCCCAATCCCACCTGAGGGTCAAATTCAAAGAAGTCTATCTCAAAATCAACGCGAGCTTTCCAATGCGCTATAGAGCTCAAAAAATGGACTTTTTGATGAAAACGTTATGTCAAATCAAGCTCCTAGGGGTCAAAATATGCAAACAGGAACTTTTGGAAAAATCGTGATTTTGGAGGGTCTAAAAATCGCGATGCTGAGCTCTTATGAAATGAGGGATCATGAAAATTGTGATGCTAAACAACTGTAAAAATCAGGATTTTGTGAAATCATGAAAATTGCGATGCTGAGCACTTATGAGAATCACGATTCTGAGCAATCCCCAAAAAATACGATTTTGGCTGAAAATCATGAAAAATACGATTTTGGTTGAAAATCACGAAAAATTTGATTTTGATTGAAATCTATAAAAACGAGATTTTGAGTGCGAATCATGAAAAATGTGATTTTGAGTGAGAATCGTGAAAAATCTGATGTTGAGAATGATCAGAAAATTGTGATTTTGAATGAAAATCGTGTTTTTGACATGAAGATCGCGATTTTCAATGAAAATCAAATCTTTGAGAGTCCTATTCTGAGAAAATCGTGATTTTGTACCCTAGTGAAAATCGTATTTTGAAAATTGTGAAAATCAAGATTTTGGATGAAAGTCGTGTTTTTGAAAATTGCGATTTTTGGAGCCAGCTTGAAAATCGTATCTTCTCATAATCGTGTTTTTGACTTAAAATCATGATTTGGGAAAATCGCAATTTTGAGGCAGCTAAAAATCGTGTTTTTTCTCAAAATCATGTTTTTGCTCAAAATCGTGTTTCTTGATATGAAAATCGTAATTTTGCCTCAAAATCGTGTTTTTGAGAATCGCCATAAAATCACGCTTCTAAGGGTTTAGGGTTTTTGAAAAACTTAGAGAATTGCGATTCTGAGAATGACCTCAAAATCATGTTCTCTTCAAAAATCTTTTACGCGGGAACTAGAAAAATGCGATTTTCAAAAAATTTGAAGTTTCACAGAATCGCGATTTTCATCACAGAATCACGATTTTCTGAGATTTTTGGCCGGAGCTTCAAATTTCAGCGCCGAGCAATACAACCAAAAACTTTCAGATGTGATAAGTTTGGCTTTTTACCTAGAAACTTCTCTTCAGGTGTACCTTGATGTACAACAGCAGTCGGAGTTATGTTCATGATGTATACAACAGTATGCATAGCGTCTGGCCAATAGCAATGAGGCATATTCTTCTCAGCCATCAAGACTCTTGCTATTTCTGCAATATGTCTATTTTTGCATTCAGCAATGCCATTCTGTTGTGGTGTGTACTTGCATGAAAACCGACGCCAAATTCCATGATTTTTTTGAAAATTATTGAACTCATTTGACATGTATTCACCTCCTCCATCATATCTTAATGTATGAATGTACTTCCCTGTCTGCTTTTCCACCATAGCTTAAAAATTTTGGAAGTGAGTGAACACCTCAATCTTCTCTTTCATGAAATATACCCATACTTTGCGTGTATAGTCATCAATGAAGGTAACATAAAACCTGCAACCACCCATAGATGTGGTCTTTGCTGAACCCCAAACATCTGTATGTACTATTTCTAGTACATTCTCACTAACATGCTTGTCGTGTGGACATGAAGCTCTTGACTGTTTACCAAATTGACATGCTTCACATACATTTTGCATTTCTGCAACTTTGAAGTTTGGTAGTCCATGGACAATCTCCTTTGACTACATCAATTTCAGCCTTTGTAAGTTTGCATGTCCAATCCGTTTGTGCCACATATCTATATTTGCAATAACTCCTGCACGTTTTGCAAACATGGTTGCATTCATTTCAGGAATCTTCACATTTAAGGTGAACATCTTACCCACTTTGTTTCCTTTGACTCATGAACCGTTTGTCCAACAGAAACCAGATTCTTTGTTATATTTGGAACATGCAGCACATCAGCAAGATGTTTTACCTTTCCATCCTCCATAGATAGTGCTATGTTTCTTCTATGCTCAATAGGATGTGATGTGTCATCACTTGTTTCAACATATCCAAGAATTGGCAATTTTTGCAAAGTACTAAACGATTCCGCATGACTGGTCATGTGATTTGAAGCACCTAAAACAACATACTAGACATTATCATTCGATTTTGAAACACCAACAGACATCGTATTCATCATGTAATGTTGAACCATGAATAGCTTCTTAGAATCATCACTACTTGTGGATGCATAGTTGTTTTGCTGCCTTCTATTATTTTGATTCTTCAACCTGTAATCACGTTCAAAGTTTCTAGGTTTACCACAATTCCAACATTCTTTACTATCATTACGTGAATCATTTCTTTGGAAATTTCTGGGACCTCTTTGGCTCCCCTGCCTCGAAACTGTCCTCTTCGTCCTGCATGATTCTGTTGTTGACCTTGGTCTTGGTTATTGTTTCCTCTTCCATTTCCCAAACCTCTACCTCTTCCTCTATCCGAGTAGAATACGTGCTCTGAACTGGGCTTTCCTTGGGAGTTTGAATCCTCACCAAGATTATTTTCCTCAATAATGAGCATGGATACCAAATCAATAAAATTTAGAATATTTTCCTTGGCGTGTATAGAAGTTCTGAACTGCTTATATGCAGCTCCTAAACCACAAAGGCACACTTCCACCTCATCATCATCTACATTCACACCAATAGATGCAAGTGACTCACATATGCTTTTGATTTTTAGAGTGTAGTCACTTATCGACATGCTCTTTTTCTCCAATGTATGCAGCTCGTTCTTGAGTTGCAATTTCCGTGCCTTTGTATTGGTCTAATGCAATGTGACCAAATTGTTCCAAGCCTCTTTTGGAGACTTGGCATCCTATATGTGCCCAATCATGCTATCCTATATGCTAACAGATAAGTACATTACCTTTCGTGCTCCTTGATTCCATTCCTCATATGCTCTTCACTGTTTTGCAGTCCAATTCCTATTTGGTAGTTGTAGAGCACTCTAATTTTCTCCTTCGATGTACTTCCGGTAGCCTTTTCCCATTAGGAAATTTGTCATTTTCAATCTCCAAGCATGGAATCTGTTCCTCTCCAACTTATTGCTCATAAGCTGACTCATTCCATCTCCGTTTGCCATTTCTGAAGCAATTCACAATACTGCAAAACACTACAAGCAGCAGCTCTGCTTGAACACTATCGCACTATGACGAGACAATTCGATCTCAAAAAAACACAGTTTTCGTGTACCAACAATACACAGAATCACTTGAAATTCTAGATCTAGAATATATGAGTGTTTTCAAACACAGCACAAGTTATAATTTCTGAAATTGACCTAGTTTTTCTATGGGTCCCAACTTGTGGGCTCAAAATGGAGGTCGAGATGGCTCTGAAACTTTGATCGAACAAAAACGAGTGACCCTATGCGTTCTTTCTCTTAATGTAAGTCTCCTGACCTTGATATTATTGAATTGCAGAGGCATTGGTTGCAATTCTTGAAACGTATATTATGGAGGGATTGAGATAAATTCGTATTCTTGATCTCAAGTAGAAATCTTCTTCTCTTGCTTTCTCTCGAAAAACCTATTATCACACTCATTTGCTTCATTCATGAATTCATTTAGAATGTTTAGCTTAGGCATGGTTAATATGAGTTCTGATCATCACATATGTTCTTCACATCAATGTTTGCACTTCATCTCTCCTCAAGGATCAATGATTGAGAAACTTGGGCAAGACCATCTTCATTCTTGAGCACATCTACATCTTGAGCTTCGTTGTGATTGAATTCTAGATTTTCACATTGAATTGCTTGCTTGATAGCCTCATCTAAAAAAATTACATGAGGCATGGATAGTAATTCATCCTTTATTTCAATTATGAGACCACTTTGAAATTGATTAATTAGATATTCTTCTTGATATATGGATCCTTGAAATAAATATTCTTCTTGATCTAGAGCTGAGCAGTGTCCTTGTTGTGGCCTCCTTTGTAAATCATGGAGTTCTTCATATACACCATTCAATTAATATTCAATATTTCTGAGTATGGATATGGTGTCCACCATTCTTGATATGGTCTTGATTTGGGTAGTCTTGCCAAAATGTGAGGGGAGCACTAGATTGTGCTCTTTGATTACACTAGACAAGATTTTGCAATTATACTTTTGATTACAAGATCCCCCACATAAGGGAAATAATACAAGAATATGTAGTTGATATAAAAAGTCCCACAACTTGGGATTGATAGGTATGGTAACTCAACTAGAGATTATACAAGAGATCCCACACCCAGGATCATAGGTATGAAACAAGATATCAAGATTACAACAACTCCCTTTAGGAAGATAAACTAGATATAAGAAATAACTCAACACGATCTCATACTAGGGGATTTGAATAGGACACAATAGGATGTCCAAGATATAAGATTAGACTAGACTAGACCAAGAGATAAGACTAGAAGTGGAATTAGAACTTGAAAGTACGTACTTGATGATCACAACTCCTTGAGTTACCAAGGCAGGCATTAGCAAGATTGAATATGAGAGTGGCCAAGCCCTCCTTATATAGGTGTTCAAAGGCAGTGCTCTATGGCAATTACAAATTGATGATATCATCAATCCAAAACATGACCTCTTGATATCGGAATGAAGCAAGAAGATTATTGATCTTATGTTATTTTCTTGATGCAATGGAAGCATTAGTTTCTCCAAATTCGGAATGAATCCTGAGATATTTGAAGTGGCATGGAATCTAAGGTTGAGTATGGTTTCCTTTGTGTCCATGATATCTAGAGGAAGAAGTATAGGTTGGCCACTCCCAATACTAGATAGGGCACCTTAAAATTACAAGAATATCACTAGCGATTGTCAGAAGAAACTTGAGTGCTTGAGTTGATTCGAAACAAATGATTTATGCACTTTCTATGGGATTTTCCCAAGAACCCAAACAAGCACCTTCATGGGGGATAACTTAGATACAAAAAGGAAATCAGCCTACACCTTTTTGCAAAGTGGAATGAATTATATCAATTGAAAGGCACCCCTTGGGTACTGTTTGCTTGGAGTGAGTCTCCCACCTGACCCATGACAATCTCAAGGAGCATTATTGGGCATCCACATCAAATGTTGGTTGAGCATGAATCTTAGTCGATCCATAGGGGACAAATCTTCTACATATTAGGTATTTCTATGGGATTCAACATTTCAATGGGTCAGCGATGCAATTGGGTTCTTTCTAAGCTTGATAACCAGCCGGCTTATTGGAACGTTATGAAGATCAATCAAGGGGTGTGTTTTGGTGGTTAACACATTCCTTCTTTCTTTGATTATTTACTTTCTCTCTTGCAGGAGACTCAATGACCAAGAGATTGTAAAATTGGAAAAAATCTACAAAAACTTTATTTGGATGGGAGATTCTAACACAAGGGGCGATACCCAAAATTAAATGGGCTACTTGAATAAGCCAAAAAGATCAAGGTGATTTGGCCATTCTAGACATTGAAGGAATGACCAATAAGCTAGTGGCAAAATGGTTAATTAAAGTAGGCAGCAATAGGGATGCCTCTTGAGCCAAATTGATTTCTAGAAACAAAAGAACTCTTAGACATATGGGCTTTCCAAGGTGGAAGGGTCTTGATCCTCTCAATCTTTTGTTCTCTCACTATCAAGTGACTCCAACAAGCTTGACCTTTGTTTTCTCCCTATAGAAGATTTGGAACAAGGTGAAACAATTTGTCACGATCAATGAAGATTGAGAGTGGGCTGTCGGTATTAGACAAAAATGATTTGATTTGTTTCTCTATCAAGGGCATAATAGGTGTTGACACTTGGAACCTCTAAAAATCTAGGAAGCTTTGGAACAAAGGTTTTTGTTTCTTGAAACATCTTTGGAATCAAGAAACATGCCAATGGATTAGACTTGAGGATATGGATTCAACTAGGATAGTGGACTATAAAGAATGGTTCATGTTGCAGAATAGATTGAATGCTTGGGAGTGCTCGAGGACCTTCTCCTTATTGGGCAACACTCCCCTAAGCTTGAGGGACTTAAGTGGCACAATGGTAACAATCTCGATAAAAGTTCCAGATTCAAGAAGAATGTGGACTTTTACATCACACTTAATATGCGGTATTGTCTTGTTTGGTCTAGTTTAAGATGGTATTTTAAGTTTCAATCACACTTGCATCCCGTTATCAAAGTTAAAAAATTGGCCCTTATGTGGGAGATCCTTCATCAATGAATGTGGACCAATGTAAAAACTAACAAAATTTATGAAGCTCCTCCATGGTGTAAATGATGCCTTCATGGAGATAAGTACTCACGACACCTCTTTTTTGCATGCCGCAAGTCAATGGACATGGAAGGCCCTTGCAAGAATCTTTTTGTTGGAGGGACAAACCACTTGGAGGCAAGCATTATTGGGTGAAACGATGTGCTCTTCCACTACATTTTGGAATGCTATAACGGGTGAGACCCCTCCAAAATTTGGAAAGGGAGATGTGTCCTTACTTTGGTTAACCCTACTAAAGAATGATCGATTGAAAAATCTATTTCCCAAAATTTGGAAAGGGATATGTGTTGCTTACTTTGGTTAACCCTACTAAAGAATTATCGATTGAAAAATCTATTTTCATTTTAGGAAAAAAAGTTCCAATCATAAGAAACCCATGCCTTTTAAACATCATAGAGTGTTTTTCGTTAAGAACAACAAGATTAAAATTAAGTAAGACCCCATGAGCGGGATGAACACGTAACCTTTTTTGTAATGGTTTTAGCGAGTTGTAAGCAACTCCAGTTTTGTGGGATTCTCGGGGTCTTATGGGTGCCAAGCCCATTCCCTTCAATAGTTGATCTTTTTAGTAATTCAATTTTGAGAGAGTAGCCCATTACCAAACTTCCTTTTGGAGAAAAAACTAGGAAGAAAAGAGGAATTCCTACTCTTGTCACACATGAGATAGCTAGCAAGGAGACTCTTGTCGAAAGGCACGAAAGAGCCATGAGGGCTGTGCAGTCTTGGAGCTAGAGCTCCTGCATGCAGGGAAGACCTGTAAAAATATCACTAGTGAGTGTCAGAAGAAACACTTATTTATGTGCGACGTTGGAGGCACACGAATAAAACAAAAGAGATACTTCAATTATATGTCCCACATGCCAAACAATCAAAGGAGATAATCCGACTTCATAGAATCAAGTAGGAACATCCATCAACTTGATACAATTCAGCCACTTCTTAGTCACCAAAAAACAATCGATACTAATTGGTGGGTGGTTTTCTTGATTTTAGGAAAGCTGGAGCTTCAAGTGGCAACTCAACCCATGTGTGTATGCCCCATGGAACTTTTTGCATTTTATGAAATATTATTATAGTGTATGGCTTTAAATTAAGCTAACCTTCTTGCATAGGTTCAGACCATCTTTATCACCCATGCCTCTATATGTAGAGAAACAAAGTCTTCACCAATGATCTATGTTCATAGAGATAGGTAAGTCTTGCTTTAAATTAAGCACAACTCTTGCTCATAGTCCAACCATCTTTAGGCACCCATACCTCACTGTCTAGAAAAACAAATTCCTCACTATTGAGCTATGTTCATAGAGAAAGGCTCCTAGTCCTATGTCCAATCCTAGTTTTTTAATCTCATTATTTGCATTTTTCTCATCAACTTCTTTCATCTTTCATCCTAGCTAGCTTACATGAAAGACTATATGAGTTTGATTATCTTTTGGAAATTTGACCTTTTATACCATTTTTGAATTCTCTTAACTAATGTGAATGAACCACAATACCTAGGTCACAACCTAGAAGAAGCTCCATTTCTCCCTATTTAAGTGAGGGATCAAGAACAAAGCAAGGCTTGTAGCCAAACGGTTTGCACAAGCCCAAGGTATTGATTATGAAGAGACATTGTCAGATGTGGCAAAAATGCCTACTATTAGAGTACTCATGATTGTTTCACCTTCCAAGAATTACAAGATATATCAAATGCATGCTGAAAATGCTTTTCTAAATGGTTGGATTTCATAGGAGGTGTACATGGCTCAACCTCATGATTTTGAAGACCAATGAGATGCTGAATATTTATGCAGATTGAGGAAAGCCTTGTATGGCTTGAAGCAAGCTCCTAGAGCTTGGAATCATTGGCTTGTCTCTTACTTAAAGGTTAAAGTTCTCATGGTAAGCAAGGAATATCCTTCCCTCTTCATGAAGAGGAGTCACTCAGAGGTGATAAACCTTTGTTTATATGTGGATGGCAAAATCATTACAAGAATTGATTCACATTGGATTAGAAAAATCAAAGCTCGAATGAAAAAGGAATTCAAGATAAGTCAATTCATGCACACTCCAAGGATGCATGCCGCACATGGAAGCAGCCAAGAGAATTCTGAATTATTTTAAGGGCACAAGCAATAAAGGGTTGTACTATCCATATGATCAATAAAGATTGAGATTGGGCTGCCGGTATTAGACAAAATGATTCTATTTGTTTCTCTATCAAGGGCATGAGGTGTTGAGACTTGGAAGCTCTAAAAATATAGGAAGCTTGGTCAAAGATTTCTGTTTTTAGAAACATCTCTAGAATCAAGAAACATGCCAATGGGTTATATTTGAGGATATGGACTCAACTAGGATAGTGGACTATAAAGAATGGTTCATGTTGTAGAGTAGATTGAATGCTTGGGAGTGCTCGAGGACCTACCTCCTTATTAGGCAACACTCCCCTAAGCTTGAGGGACTTAAGTGGCACAATGGTAACAATCTCGATAAAATTTCGAGATTCAAGAAGAATGTGGACTTTTACGTCACACTTAATATGTGGTATTGTCTTGTGTGGTCTAGTTTAAGATGGTACTTTAATTTTCAATCGCAATGGCATCCTGTCATCAAGGTTAAAAAATCAGTTCTTATGTGGCAGATCCTTCATCAATGAATGTGGACCAATCTAAAAGCTAACAGAATTTATGAAGCCCCTCCATGGTGTAAATGATGCCTTCATGGAAATGAGTACTCATGACACCTCTTTTTTGCATGCCCCGAGACAATGGACTATTGAGATATCAAGCTCAACATGTGATGATCCAAGATGACACATACCAGTTTTTCATTTCTCTGACATGTATACTGGTCACGTCAGTATATGTGAGGGATACTTCATTGAGCTTTATTAGATTTATTTACCAAGAGTGATGGCACATTTGTTGCTTACCAGCTCACTCATTTGCGGACATTAGGTTTTTCTCCTTATGTATTGATCTTTATATATTGCACTTGTATTCTTGTTTTTAGGTCCTTCTTGTACATTCCTTTTTATGTAATAGAAGAAGAAGAAAAAGACTCTTCTTCCTTGCCTCAATCTGTGTGTGTGCTTCTCCTTGAGAGTGAGAGTGTGTGTGTGAGCTCTCTTCCTTATCTCCTTCCTTGTGACATGGTATCAGGGCCAGCGTGGCTGTAGAGAGCTTGTGGAGAACGCGATGGTGAAGAGTACACGACAAGGCATGGAGAAAACGCGATTCACAAATGATCTCCATTTGCTACGAAAATCAGTGTGAAGTTAGAGGATCTCAAAATATTTGCGGAGTTATCCCTTTAGGGTCACTTGTTTTTGTTAGATCAAAGTTTCGGAGCCATCTCGACCTCCATTTCGAGCCTGCAAGGTGGGGCCCATAGAAAAACTAAGTCAGTTTCAATAATTCTAACTTGCTTTGTGTTTGGAAACAATCATATATTCTAGGTCGAGAATATCAAGCGATTCTGTGTACTATTGAAACACGAAAACTGTGTTTTTTTGGGATCGATTTGTCACGTCATAGTGCACCAGTGTTCAAGCAAACGTGTTGCTTGTAGTGGGTTGCAGTGTTGTGTATTGTTGCAAAAATGGCAAACATAGATGGAATGAGTGAGCTTATGAGCGATAAGCTAGACAAGAAATCCTTCCATGCTTGGAGATTTAGAATGACAAATTTCTTGATGGGAAAGGCTACTGGAAGTACATCGAAGGAGAGAATGAAAATGCTCCACAGTTACCAGAGAGGAATCGAACTGTAGAACATATATGAACATATGAGGAATGGAATCAAGGAGCACGAAAGGTAATGTATTGGCTATCCATTAGCATACATGATAGCATGATTGGGCACAAATAGGATGCCAAGACTCCGAAAGAGGCTCGGAACAATGTCGTAACATTATATGAGACCAATACAAAGGCTTTGAAATTGCAACTCAAGAACGAGCTGCATACCTTGGATAAACAGAGCATGTCGGTAAGTGACTATACACTGAAAAGCAAAAGCATATGTGACTCACTTGCATCTATTGGAGTAAATGTAGATGATGATGATAAGGTGGAAGTATGCGTTCTTTGTTTAGGAGCTCCATATAAGTAGTTCAGAACTTCTATACAAACAAGGGAAAATATTCCAATTTTTTCTAATCTAGTATCTATGTTGATTATTGAAGAAGAGAATCTTGGTGAGGATTCAAACTCCCAAGAAGCCTAGTTCTGAGCAAGTATTCTACTCTGGCAGAGGAAGAGGCAGAGGTAGAGGTTTTGGAAGTGGAAAAGGAAACAGTAACCAAGACCAAGGTCAACAACAGAATCATGCAGGAGGAAGAGGATAGTTTCGAGGCACGGGGAGCCAAAGAGGTTGCAGTTCCAAAGAAATGATTCAGGTAATGATAGTAAAGGATGTTGGAATTGTGGTAAACCTGGACACTTTGAACGTGTTTGCAGGTTGAAGAATCAAAATAATAGAAGGCAACAAAACAACTATGCATCCACAAGTGCAGATGATTCTGAGAAGCTGTTTATGGTTCAACATCACATGATCAATACGATGTCTGTTGGTGTTTCAAAATCAAATGATAATGTATGGTATGTTGATTCAGGTGCTTCAAATCACATGACCAGCCATGCGGAATGGTTTAGTACTTTGCAAAAATTGCCACTTCCTGGATATGCTGAAACAGGTGACGACACATCACATCCTATTGAGCATTCAAGAAACATAGCACTATCGATGGAAGATGGAAAGGTCAAACATCTTCGTGATGTGATGCATGTTCCAAATATAACAAAGAATCTAGTTTCTGTTGGACAAATGGTTGACCACGGATTACAAGTCAAGCTCAAGGCTGATGGATTATATGTAGAAGAGTAGAAGCAGGATGGACGATTGGTTGCCAAAGGAAACAAAGTGGCTAGAATGTTCACCTTAAATGTGAAGATTCCTCAAATGAATGCAACCATGTTTGCAAAAAGTGTAGGAGTTATTGCAGATATAGAGATGTGGCACAAACGCATTGGGCATGCAAACTTGCAAAGGGATGTGATTTGAAGCACCTCAAACAACATACCAGACATTATCATTTGATATTAAAAAACCAGCAAACATCGTATTCATCATGTAATGTTGAACCATGAATAGCTTCTTAGAATCATCTGTACTTGTGGATGCATATTTGTTTTGCTGCCTTCTATTATTTTGATTCTTTAACCTGTAATCACGTTCAAAGTGTCTAGGTTTACCACAATTCCAACATTCTTTACTATCATTACCTCAATCATTTCTTTGGAAATTTCTGCGACCTCTTTGGCTCCCCTGCCTCGAAACTGTCCTCTTCATCCTGCATGATTCTGTTGTTGACCTTGGTCTTGGTTATTGTTTCCTCTACCATTTCCCAAACCTCTACCTCTTCCTTTGTTGGAGTAGAATACGTGCTCAAAACTGGGCTTTCCTTGGGAGTTTGAATCCTCACTAAGATTATTTTCTTTAATAATGAGCATGGATACCAAATCAATAGAATTTAGAATATTTTCCTTGGTGTGTATAGAAGCTCTGAACTGCTTATATGCAGCTCCTAAACCACAAAGGCACACTTCCACCTTATCATCATCATCTACATTCACACCAATAGATGCAAGTGACTCACATATGCTTTTGATTTTTAGAGTGTAGTCACTTATCGACATGCTCTTTTCTCCAATGTATGCAACTTATTCTTGAGTTGAAATTTCTGTGCCTTTGTATTGCTCTTATACAATGTGACTAAATTGTTCCAAGCCTCTTTTGGAGTCTTGGCATCCTATATGTGCCCAATCGTGCTATCCTATATGCTTACAGATAAGTACATTACCTTTCGTGCTCCTTGATTCCATTCCTCATATGCTCTTCACTATTTTGCAGTCCGATTCCTAATTGGTAGTTGCGAGTATTTTCGTTCTCTCCTTCGATGTACTTCCGGGAGCCTTTTCCCATTAGGAAATTTGTCATTTTGAATCTCCAAGCATGGAATCTGTTCCTCTCGAGCTTATTGCTCATAAGCTGACTCATTCCATCTGCGTTTGCATTTTTGAAGCAATTCACAATATTGCAAAACACTACCAGCAGCAGCTCTGCTTAAACACTGTTGCATTATCATGAGACAGTTCGATCTAAAAAAAACACAGTTTTCGTGTACCAACAGTACACGGAATCACTTGAAATTCTAGATCTTAATGTAAGTCTGCTGACCTTGATATTATTGAATTGCAGAGGCTTTGGTTGCAATTCTTGCAACGTATATTATAGAGGGATTGAGATTAATTCGTATTCTTGATCTCAAGTAGAAATCTTCTTCTCTTGCTTTCTCTCAAAAAACCTATTATCACACTCATTTACTTCATTCATGAATTCATTTAGAATTTTTAGCTTAGGCATGGCTAATATGAGTTCTGATCATCACATATGTTCTTCACATCAATGTTTGCACTTCATCTCTCCTCAAGGATCAATGATTGAGAAACTTGGGCAAGAACATCTTCATTCTTGAGCACATCTACATCTTGAGCTTGGTTGTGATTGAATTCTTGATTTTCACATTGAACTCCTTGCTTGATAGCCTCATCTAAAAAATTTACATGAGGCATGGAGAGTAATTCATCCTTTATTTCAGTTATGAGACCACTTTGAAATTGATTAATTAGATATTCTTCTTGATATATTGATCCTTGAAATAAATATTGTTCTTGATCTAGAACTGAGTAGTGACCTTGTTGTGGCCTCGTTTGTAAATCATGGAGTTCTTGATATACACCATTCAATTTAATTTCAATGATTCTGAGTATGGATATGGTGTCCACCATTCTTGACATGGTCTTGATTTGGGTACTCTTGCCAAAATGTGAGGGGAGCACAAGATTGTGCTCTTAGACTACACTAGACAAGATTTTGCAATTATACTTTCGATTACAAGATCCCCCACATAGGGGACATAATACAAGAACATGTAAGTGATATAAGAAGTCCCACAACTTGGGATTGATAGGTATGGATAACTCAACTAGAGATGATACAAGAGATCCCACACCCGAGATCGTAGGTATGAAACAAGATATCTAGATTACAACAACTCCCTTTAGGAAGATAAACTAGATATAAGAAATAACCGAACAAGATCTCATACTAGGGGATTTGAATAGGACACAATAGGATGTGCAAGATATAAGATTAGACTAGACTAGACCAAGAGATAAGACTAGAAGTGGAATTAGAACTTGAAAGTACGTACTAGGTGATCACAACTCCCTGAGCTACCAAGGCAGGCATTAGCAAGACTCAATATGAGAGTGGCCAAGCCCTCCTTATATAGGTGTTCAAAGGCAGTGCTCTATGGAAATTACAAATTGATGATGTAATCAATGATATCATCAATCCAAAACATGACCTCTTGATATCGGAATGAAGCAAGAAGATTATTGATCTTATGTTTTGGAATTTTCTTGATGCAATGGAGGCATTAGTTTCTCCAAATTCGAAATGAATCATGAGATATTTGAAGTGACATGGAATCTAAGGTTGAGGATGCTTTCCTTTGTGTCCATGATATCTAGAGGGAGAAGTAAAGGTTGGCCACTCCGAATACTAGATAGGACTCCTTAAAATTACAAGAATATCACTAGCGACTATCAAAAGAAACTTGACTGCTTGAGTCGATTCGAAACAAATGATTTATGCACTTTCTATGGGATTTTCCCAAGAACCCAAACAAGCACCTTCATCCAGGATAACTTAGATACAAAAAGGAAATCAGCCTACACCTTTTTGCAAAGTGGAATGAATTATATCAACTCAAAGGCACCTCTTGGGTACTCTTTGCTTGGAGTGAGTCTCCCACCTAACCCATGACAATCTCAAGGAGCATTATTGGGCATCCAACTCAAATGTTGGTTGAGCATGAATGTTAGTCGTTCCATAGGGGACAAATCTTCTACATGTTAGGTATTTCTATGGGACTCAACATTTCAATGGGTCAGCGGTGGAATTGGGTTCTTTTTAAGCTTGAGAACAAGTTGGCTTATTGGAAAGTTATGAAGATCAATCAAGGGGTGTGTTTTGGTGGTTAACACATTCCTTCTTTCTTTGATTATATACTTTCTCTCTTGCATGAGACTCAATGACCAAGAGATTGTAAAATTGGAAAAAATCTACAAAAACTTTATTTGGATGGGAGACTCTAACAGAAGGGGCGATCCCCAAAATTAAATGGGCTACTTGAATAAGCCAAAAAGATCAAGGTGATTTGGGCACTCTAGACATTGAAGGAATGACCAATAAGCTAGTGAAAAAATGGTTTATTAAAGTAGGCAGCAATAGGGACGCCTCTTGAGCCAAATTGATTTCTAGAAACAAAAGAACTCTTAGACTTATGGGCTTTCCAAGGTGGAAGGGTCTTGATCCTCTCAATCTTTTGTTCTCTCACTATCAAGTGACTCCAACAAGCTTGAGCTTTGTTTTCTCCCTATAGAGGATTTCGAACAAGGTGAAACAATTTGTCATGATCAATGAAGATTGAGAGTGGGCTGTCGGTATTAGACAAAAATGATTTGATTTGTTTCTTTATCAAGGGCATTAGAGGTGTTGACACTTGGAACCTCTAAAAATCTAGGAAGCTTTGGAACAAAGGTTTTTGTTTCTTGAAACATCTCTGGAATCAAGAAACATGCCAATGGATTAGACTTGAGGATATGGATTCAACTAGGATAGTGGACTATAAAGAATGGTTCATGTTGCAGAGTAGATTGAATGCTTGGGAGTGCTTGAGGACTCTCTCCTTATTGGGCAACACTCCCCTAAGGTTGAGGGACTTAAGTGGCACAATGGTAACAATCTCGATAAAAGTTCGAGATTCAAGAAGAATGTGGACTTCTACATCACACTTAATATGCGGTATTGTCTTGTTTGGTCTAGTTTTAGATGGTATTTTAAGTTTCAATCGCACTTGCATCCCGTTATCAAAGTTAAAAAATTGGCCCTTATGTGGGAGATCCTTCATCAATGAATGTGGACCAATGTAAAAACTAACAAAATTTATGAAGCTCCTGCATGGTGTAAATGATGCCTTCATGGCAATAAGAACTCACGACACCTCTTTTTTGCATGCCCCAAGTCAATGGACATGGAAGTCCCTTGCAAGAATCTTTTTGTTGGAGGGACACATCACTTGGAGGCAAGCATTATTAAGTGAAATGATGTGCTCTTCCACTACATTTTGGAATGCTATAACAGGTGAGACCCCTCCAAAATTTGAAAAGGGAGATGTGTGCTTACTTTGGTTAACCCTACTAAAGAATGCTCGATTGAAAAATCTATTTCCAAAAATTGGAAAGGGATATGTGTTGCTTACTTTGGTTAACCCTACTAAAGAATTATCGATTGAAAAATCTATTTTCCTTTTAGGAAAAAGAAGTTCCAATCATAAGAAACCCATGCCTTTTAAACATCATAGAGTGTTTTTCCTCAAGAACAGCAAGATTAAAAGTAACTAAGACACCATGAGTGGGATGAACACGTAACCTTTTTTGTAATGGTTTTAGCGAGTTGTAAGAAACTCCTGTTTTGTGGGATTCTAGGGCTCTTATGGGTGCTAGGCCCATTCCCTTGAATAGTTGATCTTTTAAGTAGTTCAATTTTGAGAGAGTAGCCTATTACCAAACTTCCTTTTGGAGAAAAAACTAGGAAGAAAAGAGGAATTCCTACTCTTGTCACACGTGAGATAGCTAGGAAGGAGACTCTTTTCAGAAGGCAGGAAAGAGCCGTGAGGGATGTGCAGTCTTGGAGCTAGAGCTCCTGCATGCAGGGCAGACCTATAAAAATATCACTAGTGAGTGTCAGAAGAAACACTTATTTATGTGTGATGTTGGAGGCACACGAATAAAGATACGTCAATTATATGTCCCACATGCCAAACAATCAAACGAGATAATCCAACTTCATGGAATCAAGTAGGAACATCCATCAACTTGAATCAATTCAGCCACTTCTTAGTCACCAAAAAACAATCTATACTAATTGGTGGTTGGTTTTCTTGATTTTAGGAAAGCTGGAGCTTCAAGTGGTAACTCAACCCATGTGCGTATGCCCCATGGAACTTGTTGCATTTTATGAAATATTATTATAGTGTATGGCTTTAAATTAAGCTAACCCTCTTGCATAGTGTGAGACCATCTTTATCACCCATGCCTCTATATGTTGAGAAACAATGACTTCACCAGTGATCTATATTCATAGAGATGGGTAAGTCTTGCTTTAAATTAAGCACAACTTTTGCTCATAGTCCAACCATCTTTAGGCACCCATACCTCAGTGTGTAGACAAACAAATTCCTCACTTTTGAGCTATGTTCATAGAGAAAGGCTCCTAGTCCTATGTTCAATCCTAATTTTTAATCTCATTATTTGCATTTTTCTCATCAACTTCTTTCATCTTTCATCCTAGCTAGCTTACATGAAAGAGTAGATGAGATTGATTATCTTTTGGAAGGTGGAGCTAGTAGACCATTTTCTAATTCTCTAAACTAATGTGAATGGACCACAATACCTAGGTCACAACCTAGAAAAAGCTCCATTTCTCCCTATTTAAGTGATGGATCAAGAACAAAGCAAGGCTTGTTGCCAAATGGTTTGCACAAGCCCAAGGTAATGATTATGAAGAGACATTGTCAGATGTGGCAAAAATGCCTACTATTAGAGTACTCATGATTGTTTCACCTTCCAAGAATTACAAGATATATCAAATGCATGCTGAAAATGCTTTTCTAAATGGTTGGATTTCATAGGAGGTGTACATGGCTCAACCTCATGATTTTGAAGACCAATCAGATGCTGAATATTTATGCAGATTGAGGAAAGCCTTGTATGGCTTGAAGCAAGCTTCTAGAGCTTGGAATCATAGGCTTGTCTCTTACTTACAGGTTAAAGGTCTCACGATAAGCAAGGAATATCCTTCCCTCTTCATTAAGAGGAGTCGCTTAGAGGTGATATACCTTTGTTTATATGTGGATGGCATAATCATTACAAGAAGTGTCTCACATTGGATTAGAAAAATCAAAGCTCAAATGAAAAAGGAATTCAAGATAAGTCAATTCATGCACACTCCAAGGAAGCCTCAGATGGAAGCAGCCAAGAGAATTCTGAATTATTTTAAGGGCACAATCAATGAAGGGTTGTACTATCCATATGATCAATGAAGATTGAGATTGGGCTGCCGGTATTATACAAAGTGATTCTATTTGTTTCTCTATCAAGGGCATTAGAGGTGTTGAGACTTGGAACCTCTAAAAATATAGGAAGCTTGGTCAAAGGTTTTTGTTTTTAGAAACATCTCTAGAATCAAGAAACATGCCAATGGATTTTATTTGAGGATATGGACTCAACTAGGATAGTGGAATATAAAGAATTGTTCATGTTGTAGAGTAGATTGAATGCTTGGGAGTGCTCGAGGACCTACCCTCCTTATTAGGCAACACTCCCCTAAGCTTGAGGGACTTAAGCGTCACAATGGTTAACAATCTCGATAGAATTTCGAGATTCAAGAAGAATGTGGACTTTTTACCTCACACTTAATATGCGGTATTGTCTTGTGTGGTCTAGTTTAAGATGGTACTTTAAGTTTCAATCGCAATGGCATCCCATCATCAAGGTTTAAAAATCAGCCCTTACGTGGCAGATCCTTCATCAATGAATGTGGACCAATCTAAAAGCTAACAGAATTTATGAAGCCCCTCCATGGTGTAAATGATGCCTTCATGGAAATGAGTACTCATGACACCTCTTTTTTGCATGCCCCAAGACAATGGACTAATGAGATATCAAGCTCAACATGTGATGATCCAAGATGACACATACCAGTTTTTCATTTCTCTCACATGTATAGTGGTCACGCCGGTATATGTGAGGGATACTTCATTGAGCTTTATTAGATTTATTTACCAAGAGTGATGGCAAATTTGTTGCTTACCAACTCACTCATTTGCGCACATTAGGTTTTTTTCCTTATGTACTAATCTTTATATATTGCACTTGTATTCTTGTTTTTAGGTCATTCTTGTACATTCCTTTTTATGTAATAGAAGAAGAAGAAAAAGACTATTCTTCCGTGCCTCAATCTATGTGTGTGCGTCTCCTTGAGAGTGAGAGTGTGTGTGTGAGCTCTCTTCCTTATCTCCTTCCTCGTGACATGGTATCAGAGCCAGCGTGGCTGTAGAGAGCTTGTGGAGAAGGCGACGGTGAAGAGTACACGACAAGGCATGGAGAAAACGTGATTCACAAATGACCTCCATTTGCTACAAAAATCGGCGTGAAGGTAGAAGACCTCAAAATATTTGCGGAGTTATCCCTCTAGGGTCATTAGTTTTTTTAAGATTGAAGTTTCGGAGCCATCTCGACCTCCATTTTGAGCCTGCAAGGTGGGACCCACAGAAAAACTAAGTCAGTTTTAGTAACTGTAACTTGAGTTGTGAACGGAAACACTCATATATTCTAGATCGAGAATATCAAACGATTCCATGTACTATTGAAACACAAAAACTGTGTTTTTTTGGGATCGATTTGTCACGTCATAGTGCAACAGTGTTCAAGCAGAAGTGTTGCTTGTAGTGGGTTGCAGTGTTGTGTATTGTTGCAAAAATGGAAAACACGGATGGAATGAATGAGCTTATGAGCGATAAGCTAGACAAGAACAACTTCCATGCTTGGAGATTTAGAATGAAAAATCTCCTGATGGGAAAAGGCTACTGGAAGTACATCGAAGGAGAGAATGAAAATGTTACGCAGTTACCAGAGAGAAATCGGACTGCAGAACAAATATGAACAAACGAGGAATGGAATCAAGGAGCCTGAAAGGTAATGTAATGGCTATCCGTTAGGATATAGGATAGCATGATTGGGCACATAGAGGATGCCAAGACTCTGAAAGAGGCTTGGAACAATTTCATAACATTGTATGAGACCAATACAAAGGCGTGGAAATTGCAACTCAAGAACGAGTTGCATACCTTGGAGAAACAGAGCATGTCGGTAAGTGACTATACACTGAAAATCAAAAGCATATGTGACTCACTTGCATCTATTGGAGTAAATGTAGATGATGATGATAAGGTGGAAGTATGCGTTCGTGGTTTAGGAGCTCCATATAAGCAGTTCAGAACTTCTATACAAAAAAGGGAGAATATTCCAAATTTTGCTAATCTGGTATCTATGCTGATTATTGAAGAAAAGAATCTTGGTGAGGATTCAAACTCCCAAGGAAAGCCTAATTCTGAGCAAGTATTCTACTCTAGCAGAGGAAGAGGCAGAGGTAGAGGTTTTGGAAGTGGAAACGGAAACAGTAACCAAGACCAAGGTCAACAACAGAATCATGCAGGAGGAAGAGGATAGTTTCGAGGGAGGGGGAGCCAAAGAGGTTGCAGAAATTTCCAAAGAAATGATTCAGGTAATGATAGTAAAGGATGCTTGAATTGTGGTAAACCTGGACACTTTGAACGTGTTTGCAGGTTGAAGAATCAAAATAACAGAAGGCAACAAAACAACTATGCATCCAGAAGTGGAGATGATTCTGAGAAGCTGTTTATGGTTCAACATCACATGATCAATACGATGTGTGTTGGTATTTCAAAATCAAATGATAATGTCTGGTATGTTGATTCAGGTGCTTCAAATCACATGACTAGCCATGCGGAATGGTTTAGTACTTTGCAAAAAATGCACATCTTCGTGATGTGATGCATGTTCCAAATATAACAAAAAATTTGGTTTCTGTTGGACAAATGGTTGACCACGGATTACAAGTCAGGTTCAAGGCTGATGGATTATATGTAGAAGAGTAGAAGCATGATGGAAGATTGGTTGCCAAAGGAAACAAAGTGGATAGAATGTTCACCTTAAATGTGAAGATTCCTCAAATGAATGCAGCCATGTTTGCAAAAAGTGAAGGAGTTATTGCAGATATAGAGATGTGGCACAAACGGATTGGGCATGCAATCTTGCAAAGGGATGTGATTTGAAGCACCTGAAACAAAATACTAGACATTATCATTTGATTTTGAAACACCAGTAGACATCGTATTCATAATGTAATTTTGAACCATGAATAGCTTCTTAGAATCATTTGTACTTGTGGATGCATAGTTGTTTTGCTGCGTTCTATTATTCTGATTCTTCAACCTGTAATCATGTTCAAAGTGTCTAGGTTTACCACAATTCCAACATTCTTTACTATCATTACTTGAATCATTACCTGCGACCTCTTTGGCTCCCCCTGCCTCGAAACTGTCCTCTTCCTCCTGCATGATTCTGTTGTTGACCTTGGTCTTGGTTATTGTTTCCTCTTCCATTTCCCAAACCTCTACCTCTTCCTCTATCGGAGTAGAATACGTGCTCAGAACTGGGCTTTCCTTGGGAGTTTGAATCCTCACCAAGATTATTTTCTTCAATAATGAGCATGGATACCAAATCATTAGAATTCAGAATATTTTCCTTGGTGTCTATAGAAGTTCTGAATTGCTTATATGCAGCTCCTAAACCACAAAGGCACACTTCCACCTTATCATCATCATCTACATTCACACCAATAGATGCAAGTGACTCACATATGCTTTTGATATTTAGAGTGTAGTCACTTATCGACATGCTCTTTTTCTCCAATGTATGTAGCTCGTTCTTGAGTTGCAATTTACGTGCCTTTGTATTGGTCTCATACAATGTGACCAAATTGTTCCAAGCCTCTTTTGGAGTCTTGGCATCCTATATGTGCCCAATCATGCTATCCTATATGCTAACAGATAAGTATATTACCTTTCATGCTCCTTGATTCCAATCCTCATATGCTCTTCACTGTTCTGCAGTCCGATTCCTATTTGGTAGTTGCGGAGCATTTTCGTTCTCTCCTTTGATGTACATCCAATAGCCTTTTCCCATTAGGAAATTTGACATTCTGAATCTCCAAGCATGGAATCTATTCTTTTGCAGCTTATTGCTCATAAGCTGACTCATTCCATCTGTGTTTTCCATTTCTGAAGCAATTCACAATACTGCAAAACACTACAAGCAACAGCTCTGCTTGAACACTATCGCACTATGACGAGATAGTTCGATCTCAAAAAAACACAGTTTTTGTGTTCCAACAGTACACAAAATCACTTGGAATTCTAGATCTAGAATATATGAGTGTTTTCGAACACAGCACAAGTTATAGTTTCTGAAATTGACCTAGTTTTTCTATGGGTCCCACCTTGTGGACTCGAAATGGAGGTCGAGATGGCTCCGAAACTTTGATCGAACAAAAACGAGTGACCCTATGCGTTCTTTCTCTTAATGTAAGTCTCGTGACCTTGATATTATTGAATTGCAGAGGCATTGGTTGCAATTCTTGCAACGTATATTATAGAGGGATTGAGATAAATTCGTATTCTTGATCTCAAGTAGAAATCTTCTTCTCTTGCTTTCTCTCGAAAAACCTATTATCACACTCATTTCCTTCATTCATGAATTCATTTAAAATGTTTAGCTTAGGCATGGTTAATATGAGTTCTGATCATCACATATGTTCTTCAAATCAATGTTTGCACTTCATCTCTCCTCAAGGATCAATGATTGAGAAACTTGGGCAAGACCATCTTCATTCTTGAGCACATCTACATCTTGAGCTTGGTTGTGATTGAATTCTTGATTTTCACATTGAATTTCTTGCTTGATAGCCTCATCTAAGAATTTTACATGAGGCATGGAGAGTAATTCATCCTTTATTTCAGTTATGAGACCACTTTGAAATTGATTAATTAGATATTCTTCTTGATATATGGATCCTTGAAGTAAATATTGTTCTTGATCTAGAACTGAGCAGTGACCTTGTTGTGGATATTTCTGAGTATGGATATGGTGTCCACCATTCTTGACATGGACTTGATTTGGGTAGTCTTGCCAAAATGTGAGGGGAGCACTAGATTGTGCTCTTTGACTACACAAGACACGATTTTGCAATTCTACTTTCAATTACAAGATCCCCCACATAGGGGACAAATACAAGAATATGTAGTTGATATAAGAAGTCCCACAACTTGGGATTGATAGGTATGGATAACTCAACTAGAGATGATACAAGAGATCCCACACTCGGGATCGTAGGTATGAAACAAGATATCTAGATTACAACAACTCCCTTTAGGAAGATAAACTAGATATAAGAAATAACTCAACAAGATCTCATACTAGGGGATTTGAATAGGACACAATAGGATGTCCAAGATATAAGATTAGACTAGACTAGACCAAGAGATAAGACTAGAAGTGGAATTAGAACTTGAAAGTACGTACTTGATGATCACAACTCCTTGAGTTACCAAGGTAGGGATTAGCAAGATTGAATATGAGAGTGGCCAAGCCCTCCTTATATAGGTGTTCAAAGGCAGTGCTCTATGGCAATTACAAATTGATGATCTAATTGATGATATCATCAATCCAAAACATGACCTCTTGATATCGGAATGAAGCAAAAAGATTATCGATCTTATGTTTTGGCATTTTCTTGATGCAATGGAAGCATTAGTTTCTCGAAATTCGGAATGAATCGTGAGATATTTGAAGTGGCATGGAATCTAAGGTTGAGGATGGTTTCCTTTGTGTCCATGATATCTAGAGGAAGAAGTATAGGTTGGCCACTCCCAATACTAGATAGGGCTCCTTAAAATTACAAGAATATCACTAGCGACTGTCAGAAGAAACTTGACTGCTTGAGTGGATTCGAAACAAATGATTTATGCACTTTCTATGGGATTTTCCCAAGAACCCAAAAAAGCACCTTCATGGGGGATAACTTAGATACAAAAAGGAAATCAGCCTACACCTTTTTGCAAAGTGGAATGAATTATATCAACTGAAAGGCACCCCTTGGGTACTGTTTGCTTGGAGTGAGTCTCCCACCTGACCCATGACAATCTCAAGGAGCATTATTGGGCATCCACCTCAAATGTTGGTTGAGCATGAATGTTAGTCGATCCATAGGGGACAAATCTTCCACATATTAGGTATTTCTATGGGATTCAACATTCCAATGGGTCAGCGATGCAATTGGGTCCTTTCTAAGCTTGATAACAAGCCGGCTTATTGGAAAGTTATGAAGATCAATCAAGGGGTGTGTTTTGGTGGTTAACACATTCCTTCTTTCTTTGATTATTTTACTTTCTCTCTTGGAGGAGACTCAATGACCAAGAGATTGTAAAATTGGAAAAAATCTACAAAAACTTTATTTGGATGGGAGACTCTAACACAAGGGGCGATACCCAAAATTAAATGGGCTACTTGAATTAGCCAAAAAGATCAAGGTGATTTGGGAATTCTAGACATTCAAGGAATGACCAATAAGCTAGTGTCAAAATGGTTAATTAAATTAGGCAGCAATAGGGATGCCTCTTGAGCCAAATTGATTTCTAGAAACAAAAGAACTATTAGACTTATGGGCTTTCCAAGGTGGAAGGGTCTTGATCCTCTCAATCTTTTGTTCTCTCACTATCAAGTCACTCTAACAAGCTTGAGCTTTGTTTTCTCCCTACAGAAGATTTTGAACAAGGTGAAACAATTTGTCACGATCAATGAAGATTGAGAGTGGGCTGTCGGTATTAGACAAAAATGATTCGATTTGTTTCTCTATCAAGGGCATTAGAGGTGTTGACACTTGGAACCTCTAAAAATCTAGGAAGCTTTGGAACAAAGGTTTTTGTTTCTTGAAACATCTCTGGAATCAAGAAACATGCCAATGGATTTGACTTGAGGGTATGGATTCAACTAGGATACTGGACTATAAAGAATGGTTCATGTGAGAGTGCTCGAGGACTCTCTCCTTATTGGGCAACACTCCCCTAAGCTTGAGGGACTTAAGTGGCACAATGGTAATAATCTCGATAAAGGTTCGAGAATCAAGGAGAATGTGGACTTTTACATCACACTTAATATGCGGTATTGTCTTGTTTGGTCTAGTCTAAGATGGTATTTTAAGTTTCAATCACACTTGCATCCCGTTATCAATGTTAAAAAATTGGCCCTTATGTGGGAGATCCTTCATCAATGAATGTGGACCAATGTAAAAACTAACAAAATTTATGAAGCTCCTCCATGGTGTAAATGATGCCTTCATGGAAATAAGTACTCACGACGCCTCTTTTTTGCATGCCCCAAGTCAATGGACATGGAAGGCCCTTTCAAGCATCTTTTTATTGGAGGGACAAATCACTTGGAGGCAAGCATTATAGGGTGAAACGATGTGCTCTTCCACTACATTTTGGAATGCTATAACAGGTGAGACCCCTCCAAAATTTGGAAAGGGAGTGTGTGCTTACTTTGGTTAACCCTACTAAAGATTGATCCATTGAAAAATCTATTTCCCAAAATTTGGAAAGGATTATGTTAAGCAACTCCTGTTTTGTGGGATTCTGGGGGTCTTATGGGTGCTAAGCCCATTCCCTTGTATAGTTGATCTTTTTATTAAATCAATTTTGAGAGAGTAGACTATTACCAAACTTCCTTTTAGAGAAAGAACTAGGAAGAGACGAGGAATTCCTACTCGTCAACCATGAGATAGCTGGGAAGGAGACTCTTGAATGTAGGAAACATAAGGGAAATATTTCTAGGGAGATTCTCTTCCTAAATACCTCAAATCAACACCTTCATGTGGGATAACTAAGATACAAGAAGGAATTCAGTCCACCTTTTTGCAAAAGTGGAATGAATTATATCAAGTAAAAGGCACCCCTTGGTATTGTTTGTTTGAAGTGAGTCTCCCACCTGACCGATGAGAATCTCAAGGAGGTGTGCTACTAAATAGAGTCAATTTGAAATTATTTTCTTGATTAAGTCAAATTGAAATCATTCTTTTTCCATCCATGGTTTATGGCAAGGGAGAGGCTACCATATTTCTGATACGCAGTATTGTCTTGCATCCCATCATCAAAGTTAAAAAATTAGCCCTTATGTGGCAGATCCTTCGTCAATGAAAGTGGACCATCCAAGGTCTATGGCAAGGTTTATGTCAGATTGAAATCGTTCTTTTTCCATCCAAGGTTTATGGCAAGGGAGAGGCTACCATATTTCTAAAATATACTTTGGTCCAAGAAGAATCATTTTTATTCCAAGCTTTAATCATCTCTTTTCCCACCATCTTGATTGCCATGGCTACTGATCAAAATGCACATACCACCGATCTCCTTCAGGTTAAAGCATATTGATCATCTAATCTTCAAAACTCCTCTTTCTTTGGGTGTCACATCCAAATAAAATCTCTAAAGGTCCTTTCCAACTTCATTATATAGTTGCCTATAATTTTACTAAGCGTGCATAAGTTACAACATATACACAAAACAACAAAAGCTTTCATGATATAGGAAGCCTTTGAAAGAAAAACATACTTGTAATCGAAGCTTTGAGTTTCCATCACTTATCGGGGTTAGATTTACTCTTTATACTCTCTCGCACAATAACCCCTTTTAAATATTGAAGTGCTATCAACCAAATGGCCTATAGATATGCCACACCTGCCCTTCCACAGGCATAACAAAGTGAGTTCATACAAACTCTCATTGGTTCAATTGTGTGCCAACGACATTAGAAGAGGTGAAGTACATATGGGAGTCCAAGTATGAGTATGATACCACATGGGTATGATTCCAATTATTTTCAAGAGAGTTCAGAATGCTGCAGAACACACTAGAACTACAAGTCATATGGCAACATGCAGGGTTGGCAAAATACTTAAAGGCACTCTTACCAAAACTAGACTTTCTATGCTATTATTATTTCGGATCCACATTACAAGCAAGTGAGGTAAAGGATAGACTTGGAACCTTTGTCATTCCTTCTTTATCGAGAAAAAAGAAGTTGAAAAGTTCAAACTTACCCTAGAATTGGTTGAGCATGAATGTTAATCGATCCATAGGGAGCAAATCTTCTACATGTTAGGTATTTCAATGGGATTCAACATTTCAATGGGTCAGTGATGGAATTGGGTTCTTTCTAAGCTTGATAACAAGCTGGCTTATTAGAAAGGTATGAAGATCAATCAAGGGGTGTATTTTTGTGGTTAACATGTTCCTTCTTTCTTTGATTATTTACTTTCTCTTTTGCAGGAGACTGAATGAGCAAGAGATTGTAAAATTGGAAAGAATCTACAAAAACTTTATAACACAAGGGGCGATACCCAAAATTAGATGGGCTACTTGAATAAGCCAAAAAGATCAAGGTGATTTGGCATTCTAGACATTGAAGGAATGACCAATAAGCTAGCGGCAAAATGGTTAATTAAAGTAGGCAGCAATAGGGATGCCTCTTGAGCCAAATTGATTTTTAGAAACAAAAGAACTCTTAGACTTATGGGCTTTCCAGGGTGGAAGGGTCTTGATCTTCTCACTCTTTTGTTCTCTCACTATCAAGTGACTCCAACAAGCTTGAGCTTTGTTTTCTCCCTATGGAAGACTTGGACGTAGGTGAAACAATTTGTCACGATCAATGAAGTCTGAGAGTGGACTTCTGGTATTAGATAAAATGATTCGATTTGTTTCTCTATCAAGGGCATTAGAGGTTGACACATGGAACGTCTAAAAATCTTGGAAGCTTTGGAACAAAGGTTTTTGTTTCTTGAAACATATCTCGAATCAAGAAACTGCATTTTGGAATGCTCTAAGAGGTAAGGCCTCTCCAAAATTTGGAAAGTGAGGTGTGTGCTTACTTTGGTTAACCCTACTAAAGAATGATTGATTGAAAAATCTATTTCCCAAAATCTGGAAGGGAGATGTATTCCTTACTTTGGTTGACCCTACTAAAGAAAGATCGATTGAAAAATCTATTTTCCTCTTAGGAAAAAGAAGTTCCAATCATAAGAAACCCATGCCTTTTGAACATCATAGACTGTTTTTCCTCGAGAACAACAAGATTAAAAGTAAGTCATACCCCACGAGGGGGATGAACACATAACCTTTTTTTGTAATGGTTTTAGCGACTTGTAAGCAAGTCTTGTTTTGTGGGAGTCTGGGGGTCTTATGGGTGCTAAGCCCATTCCCTTGTATAGTTGATCTTTTTATTAATTCAACTTTTGAGAGAGTAGAATATTACCAAACTTCCTTTTGGAGAAAGAACTAGGAAGAAAAGAGGAATTCCTACTCTTGTCAACTATGAGATAGCTAGGAAGGAGACCCTTCAATGTAGCAAACATAAGGGAAACATTTCTAGGGAGATTCTCTTCCTAAATACCTCAAACCAGCACCTTCATGTCGGATAACTGAGATACAAGAAGGAATTCAGTCTACACCTTTTTGCAAAAGTGCAATGAATTATATCAAGGCAAGGGAGAGGCTACCATATTTCTAATAAGCGGTATTGTCTTGTTTGGTCTAGTTTAAGATGGTATTTTAAGTTCAATCACACTTGCATCCCGTCATCAAAGTTAAAAAATTAGCCCTTATGTGGCAGATCCTTCATCAATGAATGTGGACCATCCAAGGTTTATGGCAAGGTTTATGTCAAATTGAAATCATTCTTTTCCTTCCAAGGTTTATGGCAAGGGAGAGGCTGCCATATTTCTAAAATATACTTTGGTCCAAGAAGAATTATTTTTATTCCAAGCTTTGATCATCTCTTTTCCCACCATCTTGATTGCCATGGCTACTGATCGAAATGCACATACCACCGATCTCCTTCAGGTTAAAGCATATTGATAATCTAATCTTCAAAACCCCTCTTTCTTTGGGTCTCACATCCAAATAAATCTCTAAAGGTCCTTTCCAACTTCATTATATAATTGCCTATAATTTTACTAAGCGTGCAAAAGTTACAACATATACACAAAACAACAAAAGCTTTGATGATATAGGAAGCCTTTGAAAGGAAAAAATACTTGTAATCGAAGCTTTGAGTTTCCATCACTTATCTTTATACGCTCTCGCACAGTAGCCCGGCTTCTCGCATACTTATCTAGCGTGGCAGGTGGTGGACCCCTCGTAAATATTCTCAATTATTTTCTATAATTTACTTTCAGAGGCTGCGTAAGAGAGTATGCAGTAACCATTTTAGCTTTCTTTATGCATCTCCATATTTCTCTTATCACAGGTATCACGTTTTACTACGTTACGGATTTCCTGCATTTCTATATGTAAATTTAGTTGTTTTGTGGATTTCCTGCATTTCTATATCATCTATGATTTAATGTTTATATCATCTATGATGTAATGTTTCTTTATGCATCTCCATATTTCTCTTATCACAGGTATCACGCTTTACTACGTTACGGATTTCCTGCATTTCTATATGTAAATTTAGTTGTTTTGTGGATTTCCTGCATTTCTATATCATCTATGATTTAATGTTTATATCATCTATGATGTAATGTTTAGTTGTTTTGTGGATATGTAATTTATATGTTGAGATGTTTTGTTATTAGTTTGAAACGCATAATAGTTAAGAGTTGAACGTTGAATGATGCCTACCTTCGCAGTCCAAGCTCTTCAACGAACCCCATCCAGAGAAACTCAACTCTCGCAATGAGGGCGCGGAGGTAACAAGTGCTTCCGGACTCACTTTCAACTTTGTGCACCCGCTTAAATGAAGTTTGTGTAAGTTTGGGAGCGACACCTGCGCATCAACACAATTATATTCAGTGGGTATCATCACTCACATTTGGTAAGACGTAGTTTAGACAGCCCTCAACTCACGTTCAGATTCAGCCTTTCCACGTTGCAGCTATGATTCAAGTTTAATATCTGGAGACTCGTCGAAAGGCAGGAAAGAGCCGTGAGCGATGTGCAGTCATGGAGCCAGAGCTCCTGCATGCAGGGCAGACCTGTAAAAATGTCACTAGCGACTGTCAGAAGAAACACTTATTTATATGCGACGCAAAATAAAGACTTCAATTATATGTCCCACATGCCAAACAATCAAAGGAGATAATCCAACTTCATGGAATCAAGTAGGAACATCCATCAACACGAATCAATTCAGCCACTTCTTAGTCACCAAAAAACAACCTATACTAATTGGTGACTGGTTTCCTTGATTTTAGGAAAGCTGGAGCTTCAAGTGGTAACTCAACCCATGTGCGTATGCCCCATGGAACTCGTTGCGTTTTATGAAATATTATTATAGTGTATGGCTTTAAATTAAGCTAGCCCTCTTGCATACTGTGAGACCATCTTTGGCACCCATGCCTCTATATGTAGAGAAACAAAGTCCTCACCAGTGATCTATGTTCATAGAGATAGGTAAGTCTTGCTTTAAATTAAGCACAACTCTTGCTCATAGTCCAACCATCTTTAGGCACCCATACCTTGATCTATGTTCATAGAGATAGGTAAGTCTTGCTTTAAATTAAGCACAACTCTTGCTCATAGTCCAACCATCTTTAGGCACCCATACCTCAGTGTGTAGACAAAAAAATTCCTCACTACTGAGCTATGTTCATAGAGAAAGGCTCCTAGTCCATGTGTACTTATTTGTTGAATCCGGCATGGTAATGCACCTCATATAGTGCCATAAATTGGAAAAAAAACCTCAAGTTTGATTTCTATATAATCTATTGGAGATAAAAAAAATAGTGTACCTTTATCTACAACAATTGAAAGTCAATCATGCACTCGCAAGATCTTGGGTAATCCTATATCGAATTGTAATTTTGAATCTCATAATTTGCATTTCTTTCATCAACTTCTTTCTTCTTGCATCCTAGCTAGCTTACATGAAAGACTAGATGAGTCGATGAAGATAAAGATGAAGCATAATCAGTTGAAATAAATCTAATTGTTATTTAATTTTAATATAAAAATTTCTTTTCATGCATTTCGTAATTAGGAATTTATATGTTTGTGCTATTACAGGAAATTTATTAAGATTATGTAGATAATGAAAAAGAAATAAAAGTAGGAACATGTATACAAGTTAAAGGTCAAATTTGGGGAACTTATAATTGTTAAGAGGATAGGAGAGGGGAAAACTTGACTTGCGACTCTTAGTAAAGGTAGACTTACTTTATACAAGTAGGCTTCCTTACTTTCTGAAATGTTTAGCTGATGAGGTCTTAGTTCTGTCTGTAGCATGCTTCTAGAACCTCAGCTCTGAATAGGGTTTAAGCCTTTTCCCTTTCACAAAAAGGTTAGGAAGAGAAAAAGATAGAAAAATAAATACATAAAGCAATACATTAATGGGTGTTGCAAGAGGGAAAAAGAGGAAGAAAAAGAAAAGGAAAAAAGGAAGAAAAAAATTATCATAATTCAATTGTGGTCTCGAAATCATTTCAGAAATGTAATATGAGCTATATGAGGTGGAGGTCTCCTATAGAAGAATTATTTAGATGTATCTTATGGCAGACGACTAAGAGACAAAGGATAGAATACTTATATAAACTAAATATTACTTGTGAACAGGGTTAATGGAATGATAAATACAAGAACTATCTAAATTCCTATTATAGGAATTTCTAAATTTGTCTTTTCACTTCATGTATTGAACGAAATGATTTCCAATTCACATTTACATATCTTAAAGATTTTCTTTATTATGTGAAACTTAATTTGAATTAGAAGTATTTTTTATCATCTTCTTGAAAGTCAATTTATAAGTTTTTTTTCCGAGAGAATTTGATGCTGCTTTCCATGATCTGCAGGTTGGCCCATTGGGACGATGTGCACATTTGGTGGGGGAGATATCGGAATGATTTCCACATTCAAATTGACATTCAGAAAAATAAAAACAATTTTTCTTTCAAGAATAATTATTGATTGACGAGAATTGACGAATTGACTAGTATTTACGAGATTGGAGATTGGAGTTGCTTCTAAGCTGCTTCTACGTTTTCTAGGTCTCATTTTAAGCATAATTTTATATTATTTTTTTTATATCAGAATATCTGTATAGAATCTAGTAAACTTCAAAATCATAGAGATAGGTAAGTCTTGCTTTAAATTAAGCACAACTCTTGCTCATAGTCCAACCATCTTTAGGCACCCATACCTCACTGTGTAGACAAACAAATTCCTCACTACTGAGCTATGTTCATAGAGAAAGGCTCCTAGTCCATGTGTACTCCTTATTTTTTGAATCCGGCATGGTAATGCATCTCATATAGCGCCATAAATTGGAAAAAGAAACCTCAAGTTTGATTTCTACTATTGGAGATAAACAAAATAGTGTACCTTTAACAATTGAAAGTCAATCATGCACTTGCAAGATCTTGGGTAATCCTATGTTGAATCCTAATTCTGAATCTTAGTTTTTTCATTTTTCTCATCAACTTCTTTCATCTTTCATCCTAGCTTGCTTACATGAAAGACTAGATGAGTTTCATTATCTTTTGGAAGGGAGCTAGTGAACCATTTTTTTATTCTCTTAACTAAGGTGAGTGGACCTCAATACCTAGGTCACAACCTAGAAGAAGTTTCATTTATCTCTATTTAAGTGATGGCTTAAGTACACAACAAGACTTGTAGCCAAATGGTTTGCACAAACCCAAGGTATTGATTATGAAGAGACATTGTCACCTGTGACAAAAATGCCTACTATTAGAGTACTCATGATTGTTGGACCTTCCAAGAATTGGAAGATATATCAAATGGATGTTGAAAATGCTTTTCTAAAGACCAAGTCACATAAAGACCAATTACCATTCTTCATTATAGCCTCATAGTCAGATTGCATAGCAGCCATCCAATTTTTTGAATTTTGTGCTTCATCCAATGAAACAGGCTCAGTCTCATCACAGAGACTAGATGCAGCCATAGCATAACAATTTGATGCAAAACAAGCACTATGAGAGCGTGATCGAGTGCGATATGATAGAGGTGCACCTAATTTGTTGTCACCCAAAGTCTGCACCACCCATTTTGGCATAGTTTTTGCCTTCTCAATATCAGCTCTCTCATCAACGAGTGCATCATGTAGACCTGCATCAAAAATGGGATGATCTGCATCATCACATGAAGCTTGCAAAGGCTGAGAAGTTGCCTGTTTAGGACCAACACTAGACTGTCCACCTATAAAAAGAGGCAGCAAAGTATCATACATGTCCTTGGAGCTAACAGATATCTTCATAGTACATGAAAGCAATGGTTGAATAGCATCTTCGACAAAAACTACATCACATCTAACAAGAATGCATTTAGTATGTGGATGATACAGACGATAGCCTTTACTTTCAGAACTATACCCAATAAAAATACATTTTACTACTTTATCGTCCAATTTTCTACGATGTTGTTCAGGCACTCATCCTCAAGCAACGCTCCCCAACAATGTTGATATATTTAGGTAGTGATGTGTGTGAACACACTAGGACCGCCGGGGCACTTTTTTCCCTCTTTAGGAGGTTTTTTTCCCGCGGCTTGTATATACGCCTATTGCCCTAATGGGCTACTTATCTTTGTACATTCTCTAGTAATACATTCAGTATTGTGTGTTGTGCTCCAAGCTTCTTATTCTTCCTTGTGCTGTTCGCGTGCTTCCGCAGATGTCTAAATCCAACAATTGGTATCAGAGCAGGTCGTCGCTTCATCTAAGGTGCCGTCGACACTCCTCAGTTTGCAGTCTCAGAATCGCACGAATTTTGGTGAGCATACTGAGCTCGTTTCGACCTCCAAACGCACTATCGTAGCGCTTGTGCAAGCTATTTTATCTTTTTGTGTCAAGGTATAGACCAGTTTTTGTTCGCCAGTTTAAGCATCTCGAAGTCTGCTACAGGTCTAGTAGAACTCATTTGGGCAGTTCTATTCAACTTTTTGAGATACAGTCAATTTTTTGCATCAAGGTATTTTAGTCACCGGCCATGGCTGAAAGCAGTGATGTATTTCGTATGTTGGCTGTTGAGGATAAGTTGGATGGTACCAACTACCCATTATGGGCTTATATGATGCAACATGTATTGGTTGCAAAAGGATTGTGGAACAGTGTGCAGGGTGTTGAAAGACGTCATGTTACACCTCCGACTACAGGTACTCCAAATACAGGTGCTGGAGCTGATGAAGATGGTGTCGAAGATGATATTCCGCACATTCCTATTCGTGTTGCTGTTTCTGCTGCACCTACTGCAGAGCAGATTCGCTGGGATGGCAGAGATGCCCAGGCACATGCATTGATAGCTTTGTGTGTCAAACGTGCCATTATTCCTCACATTCGCTCTTGCAGAACAGCTAAGGATGCTTGGGATACACTTACTACATTGTACCAAGCTAGGAATGAGGCTCGTGTTGCTTACCTCCGAAAATAGTTGGAGAGTGAGCACATGAATGAAGGTGATTCTATGGACAGTTTCCTAACAAAGATCAAAGACTTTAAGGAACAATTGATTTCTGTTGATGAGGTTATACTAGATAGCTCACTTGTACAGACCGTTCTGAATGGTCTTCCTGATTCATAGGAAAGTTTTGCTTCTACTCTTCGTTTGATGATGAAAGGCAATCCGAATGCCTTATCATTTGAGGAGTTAGTCTTAGTTCTGTTGCAGGAAGATCAGTCTAGGCAGAACAGGTCCATTATGGGAGTTGCAGATCAAGCTTTCCTAGCTAGTCAGAAGGGCAAAGGAAAATGGAGCTCTTCAACTAGTAAGCAGAAATCTGCTAATTCTGCATATTCGAAGAAGGAAGATAAAGATGAGAAGAAATCAGAAAAGCGAAAATTGCTTTGTAAGTACTCTAAAGGGAATGATCATATCATAAAGAACTGTCCAAAACTGGCTGCTAAAGAGGCAAAGAAGAAAGAGGTTGGAATGGTTGTTGTAGAGGCCTCTACACCAAAAATAGAGTCTGCAAATCTTGTGCAGGAAGAAGAATGGGCGTTTACTACTGTCTGCAGTTTTGACCCATCTTCTCATGAGCAGTGCATGTCTGCAGTAGACTCAGATGTTTGCCAGTATTTTGACAGTGGGGCGACCAAACATATTACCTCGTAGCACAGTTTCTTCTCTTCACTTGAGCCTGCCCCTACATGGAATATTGTTACATGTGCCAACAACTCCTCTTATCCTGTTATGGGAGTTGGTAAGATCATGTTGACTACTGCTGATGGTAGTTCTTTCACTTTGTCAGATGCTGTATTTGTGCCACGTATCAAGAAGAATCTGTTATCAGTTTCTGCATTATCCAAGATTGGCTTGGTTGTGAAATTTGTTGATGACAGATGTACAGTTCATGATCTGTCAAATGGTGATGTTATTATTGCTTCTGGCATTTTATGTCATGGGCTGTATAAGCTCATAGACTATGAAAGATCTGAAAATGATTTGGCATGTGCAGTAAATGATTCTTAGGCTATGTCAGATGCAAAGCTTTGGCATGCACGCTTTGGTCATGTGAATTTTGCTAGTTTACTACGTGTGCAGAAATCTGAAATGGTGTCCTCTTTGCCCAAACTTGAGGCACCTGGAAAACATGTTTGTGAAGGCTCTATTTTGGGCAAAATGCAGTGTTCCTCCTTTCCAAAAGATGGTTCATTTCGGGCTACACAAAAATTGTAGCTTGTACATAGTGATGTCTATGGTCCTATGCAGACACCCTCTTTTGGAAATTACCTTTACTTCGTGACTTTCATTGATGATTTTTCCAGGCATGCATGGGTATATCCACTCAAAGCAAAGTCCGAAGTGTTTATGTGCTTTAAACAGTTTTTGGTATTGGCTGAAAATATGTCAGCATCTAAAATGGGCACCCACCATTCTGATCGAGGGGGGGAATATATGTCTTCTGATTTTAATGCATTTCTGGCTGAACGTGGGATAAAATACCAGTGTATAGTGCCATATAAACCTCAACAGAATGGAGTTGCTAAACGGAAGAACAGGTCACTCATGGAGATGGCGAGGTGCATGGTCAAAATTCAGGCTTTACCACATAGTTTCTGGCTTGAGGCTGTCATGTGTGCAACACATGTACTGAACAGGTGTCCCACTAAAGCGCTGCAGTCTATCACTCCATATGAGGCTTGGCATGACTGCAAGCCATCTGTTGCTCATGTGCGTGTTTTTGGTTGTTTGACATATGCACTAGTGCTTGAACAACATCGCAGAAAATTGGATGATAAGGTAGTAAAATGTATTTTTGTTGGGTAGAGTTCTGAAAGTAAAGCCTATTGTCTGTATCATCCATATACTAAACGCATTCTGGTTAGCCGTGATGTTGTCTTTGTGCAAGATGCTATTTAGCCATTGCTTTCATGTACTAAGGAGACATCTGTTAGCTCTAAAGACATGTATGATACTTTGATGCCTCTTTTTACAGGTGGACAGTCTAGTGTTGGTCCTAATGAGGCAACTTCTCACCCTTTGTAGGTTTCATATGATGATGGAGATCATTCCATTTCTGATGCACATTTACATGATGCACTTGTTGATGAGAGAGAGCTGATATTGAGCAGGCAAAAACTATGGAAAAATGGCTGGTGCAGACTTCGCGTGACATCAAATTAGATGCATCTTTGTCATATCGTACTCGTTCAGGCTCTCATAGTGCCTCCTTTGCATCAGATTGCTATGCTATGGCTGCATCTAGTCTCTGTGATGAGAATGGACCTATCTCTTTTGATGAAGCACAGAATTCAGAAAATTGGATGGCTGCTATGCAATCTGAATATGATGCTATAATGAAGAATGGTACATGGTCTTTATGTGACGCCTTCTAGCAAGAAGGCCATTGGCACTAAGTGGGTATACAAGCTGAAGCATAAACCTGATGGTACAGTTGACAGGTATAAGGCTAGGCTTGTTGCAAAGGGTTATGCGCAAGAAAGAGGCATTGATTTTGATGAGACCTTTGCACCTACATGCCGTATGACTACTGTTCGGAGCATTTGTGCACTTGCAGCCCATCATGGTTGGAATGTACATCAGTTGGACATTAAAACAACATTTCTAAATGGTGACTTGCATGAAGAAGTGTATGTTTTTCAGCCCCGTGGCTTTGTGCAGAAAGGGCATGAAAACCAGGAGTGCAGGTTAAAGAAGGCATTATATGGTTTAAAGCAGCACCACGTGCTTGGTATGAGAAGATACATGCCTATCTGGTTGCACATGGTTTTGAGAACAGTCCAATTGAAAGCACCTTATATGCTAAGCATGCTAATGATGTGCTTCTGATCATTGTTGTCTATGTTGACGACATGCTGCTCACTGGTCCTATTGAGAAGCATATTGCTGATTTCAAGGCTGATTTGCATGCCTCATTTGAGATGTTTGATTTAGGGCATTTGCATCACTATTTGGGCATTGAGTTTATGCAAGTTGATGGTGGAATGGGTTTGTGTCAAACAAAATATATTGACACATTATTGAGCGTTTCGGCCTTGAAGACTGTAAGCCTATCGTCACTCCTATGGAGACAGGTTTACGATTGAGTCTTCATGATGTTGGAGATGCATTTGATGCTCTTCTCTATCAGCAGGCTGTTGGATGCTTGATTTACTTATGCATTACTCGGCGAGATATTCAGTTTACTGTCTCACAGATGAGCAGGTTTATGCATTGCCTAGGAGTCATGCATTGGAAGGTGGTTAAGCGCATATTTTGCTACTTGAGTGGTACTCGGCTACTTGGGTTGTTTTACCCCAAGGGGGAATCACTACCACCAAATCTACCGCCAGATTTGCATGCTTTTTCTGACTCAGATTGGGCTGGTTGCTATGACACTCGTGTGTCCACTAGTGGTTTTCGCTTCATGCTTGGTAGCTCATGTATATCTTGGTTGAGAAAGAAGCAGCCTATTGTGGCCACTTCCAGTTGTCAGGCTAGGTATAGGGCAGCTTTCACAGCGACTGTTGAGTGTGTGTGGCTCAGACGCCTTATGGCTGATTTGGGTATTGGCCTATCTTCTACCACCACCATCTTCACTGGCAGTCAGAGCGCATTGGCAGTTGCGAGGAACCTTGTGTTCCATGCTCGCACTAAGCACATTGAGGTGCATTATTACTATGTCAGGGAGAGGTTCTCTGTTTCAGCTTGGCATATGTGCCCACGGAGGAGAACATAGCATACCTTTTCATGAAAACTCTACCTACGGAGAAGTTTGAAGCTTTTCGCAAAGCTTTGGGCTTATCCTTTTGTGGAGTGATTTCGACATAGCTTGGCACTTCCTTATACATGAGTGCCAGCTCCTTGTTCACCGCATCAGTCCCAGCGATGTTTGTGAACACACTAGGACCGTCGGGGCACTTTTTTTGATATATTTAGGTAGTGATGTGTGTGAACACACTAGGACCACCGGGGCACTTTTTTCCCTCTTTAGCAGGTTTTTTTCACCTGCCTTGTATATACACCTATTGCCCTAATGGGCTACTTATCTTTGTACATTCTCTAGTAATACATTCAGTATTGTGTGTTGTGCTCCAAGCTTCTTCTTCTTCTTCCTTGTCTTGTTCGCATGCTTCCGCAGACGTCTAAATCCAACAAACAACAGTGCCAAAATTTGGTGTGGCCCAAGCATAAGCACCACCTCGTTTACTTGTTAATGCACAGAGAAGTGAGCAAGATATGAAGATTGTGAGCGATTGTGGTGCACGAATGTGAGTGACAAGCGCATACATGCAGGCACACACACATGCACATACGCACACAAGATAGGAGCAAAGAGAGGAACAATGGAAGGACCTCGATTGCAAAAGAAATATATTACAAGAGCTCAAGTCCCTAACAAGCTAACCCCAAAAATGAGCTCTCTAGCTCTTTTTATAGGTTTTTGAGTAGTTTTGTTCCTATCAAGAGCTAATGTCTGTCATAATTTAAAATTAGGTTTGAGGGCTTATTTGAGGGCTCAAACAGAGTCTAAAAATTATCAAAATTGGTAGGGTGAGGTTTCTAATACTCCTGAAGCTTGACGACTCCTCAGCTTGAAAAAAATGGAGTTACAAAAATATAAAATGGTATTTACAATGGCTTTTACTTATGAAAATCACTATTTCTATATAGATTAACACTGAGTCACAACAAAGGAGAACAAAGACATGTTCTCTTTTTCTTTTTACCTAAATACCATTATATGAAGCAAAAAAGTGGGCATTTTACAATATCTAGAAAGCATCACGAGTCTTGCTTGTAAATATTGTCTTTAGAAGCTTGATCTCATATCCCAAGTAGTCAAGATAGATATACTAAAATTCTTGCTGCCATGAAAACTAGTTGTTGAGCATGACCAAGAATCCCACATCATGATCTTGGACAATAGATTAGAGTTGAAAAGGTACATGTAAGAATTCGCGAAGCTCCTTCATTACATCTATAACCTCAACAAGCACAGAAGATAGCTAATTAAAAGTTACTCGAAAATTAGAGTACATGTGTTGTAAAAATCAGAGCATTTTAACAAGGCAATTAAGATCATCCCCTTTGTATGGTTAAGATCCCCATTGAATGCCTGGCCATATTAACAGAATATGAAATACACTTCACAAAAGCATTCCCAAGAGAAGATAATATTCAACAAAATTATACTAAGAAACATTCACACATGATCAGAGAAATGCTCAAGATAAATCAAGCTGAACACCAAGTGGAAGCAGAACTCCAAATTATATTTCCATTAAAATGATCTTTTACATTTCATGTGTTTTACAAGAGTTATGTGAATCTACAATAGAAGCTGATCATAGCTTTCCTCAGGCTCAAGGGTATTGGTATCCTCTGGCACATTAGAACACCTATCTTGCCTCTCTTGCTCCAAGATTGGCTCTTCAAGGTCAGCCATGTCCCCAGGTTCATCTGCAAGTGGGGGAACAGGCTCCCTTGAAGCTGGTTGGAATCTCTCCGTATCTGCAATGTGCTTCCTTCCAACCTCTTGGTCTTCATCTGGGCATTCATTCAGCCCATTGATTCTCATTCTAATGAAGCTCACTTGAGCATCATCCTTCTCCACAGCTATGCAGTGCCTGAACATCTTTAAGGAGCAAGCCAGAGTCGTTCCTGAAACAGCAGAAAACCTCTTAGAGGCTTCAATCAACAATGACTAATGAAAATTGTGAAAATTGAAATTACCTGTGCCCGAAAAAAGGTCTAGGACCCAGTCATCATCATTGGAAAATAGCTGAAGCAATCTCATTATAAGTTTTTGTGGCTTCTGATAAGGGTTAACCAATGTCATGTCCCCAGCTACATGACGAAGTTTCTTGGTAACGGCTGGGAACATGAGCACATTTGAGATCCCATTCTCATTGCAATGCTCCCTAACTCTCCTTTTGCTTACTTCATCATAATAGCCCACTGTAATGCATTCAGTGGCACTCACAAACCGATGCAAAGGAGTGTGATTTACGTTTGTCTTCACCCTGCAAAAAAGAACTATGAGTCACATAGGGCATCATTAAAGCCATGGAGATAGAAAGAAGATTACTTACCAAGTGAGGCACTCCACAGCATGACATCTTGCCTTTAGAGCAGTTGAAACAGAGAAAGACTGGTCTCTGCTATGAAAAATTACTATCCTCCAAAGAGGAGACATAGTCAACTCTGCAAAATCAGTGACCATCTTCCGAATCTGAGGGTGTTTGAAGGGTTCATCATCATTGACTGATCCTAACATCCTAAATCCATAGGGTATGTCCGCTATGAGAAGGGAGAAATGCTTTCTAGGCACAACATAACAAATATTATTTACATCACTACAGAACACATTGTAATATACAGGCCTAAGGGGGTCTAGGGGATTGGAGAAACATTTAAGATCGGGTTCATCATCAAAATCAATCTCCTTCGCTTTCAGTCTAGATTTCTCATGCCTTGCTCTTTGAATGTGAGCAAGGAATGCAGGGGGGCAATCATCTAGTACCTCTGTAGACTTACTTTTCCTTGGTTTCTGCAGAACAAATTGGAGAAACAATTAGAAGAGCTCTTCAGTACAGCAAACAGAACATAAATAACGGATGTATGGCATCGATTTCTTGTTGGGGTAGATGCTAGGCATCGACCTTCTACTGAAAATCGATGCTTGGCATCGACCTAGGGACCTAAGTCGATGCCTGGCATCGACTTTTGCCATGAGGTCGATGCCAGGCATCGACTTTTGTTGCAGGTCGATGCCAGGCATCGACTTATGCTGAAAGTCGATGCCAGGCATCGACTTATGCCCCCAAGTCGATGCCAGGCATCGACTTATGTTGCAAGTCGATGCCAGGCATCGACTTATGCCCCCAAGTCGATGCCAGGCATCAACTAATGCTGCAAGTCGATGCCAGGCATCGACCTATGCCCCCAAGTCGATGCCAGGCATCGACTTATGCCCCCATGTTGATGCCATGCAATGCATCAAATTGTTTAGTATGAAATATTCTGATAAGAGAATCTACCCAATCACGAAACAGGATGAAATATTCTGATAAGGCTTTGTAGGATGATGTGGTTGGATAGTCTGCTTGGACCTCTGCCCAAGAAAAGCAACCCAACCTCTTCATCATCACCTCCTGAATCTTCATGTACACTTTATGACTACAGACACAAAAATATAAAAGAGACTAGGTTAGACAAGAAGCATGGGAGGAGGGAAAAAGGATCTAAGAATAACATACATACTTATTGAGCTCAGTCACCATCTCCTCGAGGCTTAACTCCTTCGAGATTACCCTTGACAAAGTTGATATGATCAATGTATCATCCTTGATTCCTTGAAGGGCCCTCCATGGGGTCAGCTTCATGTCCTCAGGAGCCTCTTCAATTGAAAGGTCAACTTTCCTTCCCTTTCCCCTCAGATCAATCTGTGGGTCTGGCCTCGACTTTCGTTGCTTCTGGCCCTTGACCTCCTTGTGCTCCCACATTGTGAAAATTCTATCCTGAAGATCCCAGATCTCACCTGATCTGAATGCCAGTTGAAACCATCGATCATATTTCCTCAAAGCATCTGACTTTCTATTCTCATCCAATGCAATTCCAACCTCAATAAGGCATTGCTTTCGTAGATTGGGATGTATTCTCCCAGCTTCCTTCACAAGACAATCTTCGTATTCATGGTGGAAGAACCGAATTCTCTCTATGGAGGACATTTTCTGCCTGTAGTCATTGTCGTTGTTGTGATCCCAAGCAAGAAGCTTGGCTTCCTCAGTTGTAAGACCAGCATATATCTTACACTCTGCATACCTAAAGAAAAATGTAGTAGGGTGCTCCTTCACTAACTGTCTACGAGCCTCTGCAGAGTGTGAACCTCCAATCACATAATAAGTGTAATCCTCAAACAAACCCTCATTGAAATCCTCCACACAGCTGCACTCATTCGGATCCACCATGACAAGGAATGGCACAACAGTAGCATGAGGATTTATTTTCATTTTCTTCTTAAGATTCTGGACATGCAAATTATGTGGCTCCCTGATCTCAAGGGGCCTCCTCCCTGTGACTGGATCCACTGGTGGCCTGTGGATAATATTAATAGGCAGGTGGAACAACTGCCCCTTCTTCACAAATTTTCTTCTAGCTATGTCCTCCCTCATCTTATTCTGCTCAGTGCCAAGCACACCAGATGCAAGCTCTCCACCAGGTGCAACAATTATGTCCCCAGAGCTAGAGCTTGAGTCAGAAAAGTCCTCTTCTGCAATTATCTTCTTTTTCTTTTGGGGCTTTTTCTGCACACTCTGCTTACCCCTTGCCTTTACAGGGGTCGTCTTCTTGTGCTGTGTTGGCATGATATTGCCCTGTATCCATGGCATCAGGTCCTTGATGAAATTCACTGACTCTCTGCATATCTGAGCTAGCTCTTCTGGAGCACAGCACTCTGGGCACAAGAAATCCATCTTGCATATGACATTTCTTAATCCTTTCGATGTCTCCACCAAGAAAAGCAGGTTGTCAGAATCTTCATCTTCATAATCCAATTTGTAAACAAGTCCATACTGAAAACCTTGTGTTGTCGTGATCTTTCCTCTGCCATAGGCCCCTGCGAACACAAGGAGGACTGCATTCTTCTCTTCAACGTACTGAAGGCACCATTCGAGATTTGTCATGTCCCGAAGTGGACGATCTGTCCTCATGACCTCGGCCTCCCTAGACCTTTCCTTCATACTTGAATCCTCCACAGGAATTTTTGTGCTACTCTGTCCACCTGAGGATATTCCTAGTGGGTTGCTGGCCTTCTCAGAGGATAATGATGCAATAATTTTCTTTGGCTTTGCTTGGTGACCACTGCCTTTGTCACGTTGCTGGTCAGCAGAGCCCATGGTGACTCTGAGCTTCTTGATGGGCCTTTCATCCTTGTACTCCGCATCCCTGAAGGCAATTGGAAATATCAGATCAAACGTAAATGTGGTTTCAAAGGCCCAAGTCCATGCAAGGCATCGATTTTGAGCTTCAGGTTGATGCCAGGCATCGACGTTTAAGTGCATGTCGATGCCAGGCATCGACTTTGTGTGCAAGTCGATGCCAGGCATCGACTTGAGGGTCAAAGTCGATGCCAGGCATCGAGTTGGGGGTGCAAGAGTCGATGCTTGGCATCCACTTTTGGGCCCAATTCGATGCCTGGCATCGACTTTTGGGCCAAGTCGATGCCTGGCATCGACTTTTACCCTCAAGTCGATGCCTGGCATCGACTTGCACACAAAGTCGATGCCTGGCATCGACTTGGGCAGAAAAGTCGATGCCTAGCATCCACTTGGGCTCAAAAGCCGATGCCAAGCATCAACTTTGCACCCAAAAGTCGATGCCTGGCATAGACTTTTCAGTGCATATTGATGCCGGCAAGTCGATGCTTGGCATCGTTTTTTGGGCCCAAGTCGATGCCTGGCATCGACTTGCAGCCCCAAGTCGATGCCTGGCATCGACTTGCAGGTGCAAGTCGATGCCAGGCATCGACTTGTCGGTGCAAGTCGATGCCTGGCATCGACTTGCAGCCCCAAGTCGATGCCAGGCATCGAGTTGGGGCTGCAAGTCGATGCCAGGCATCGACTTGCACCGACAAGTCGATGCCTGGCATCGACTTGCAGCCCCAAGTCGATGCCTGGCATCGACTTGCACCTGCAAGTCGATGCCTGGCATCGACTTGCACCTGCAAGTCGATGCCAGGCATCGACTTGGGGCTGCAAGTCGATGCCCGGCATCGACTTGCACCCACGAGTCGATGCCTGGCATCGACTTGCTCCTGCAAGTCGATGCCTGACATCGAGTTGCAATCCTAATTCGATGCCTGGCATCGAGTTACGCCTTAAAGTCGATGCCAGGCATCGACCTGTACATGCTTTGGATCTATATTTCTAGAGGTAAGAAAAATAAATACCTAGAAATCAGATATTTACACAGACATACAGAGGGAATCTTTTTGGAATCTTTATTTATGTTATGATTTTGTCTACCTCTTGGTACTTTTGCCAACATTCTTCTTCTCCATCAGACTTGGCTTGCTGGTATGCTGACCTCTGTGCTCCATGGCTGCTTGTGCTCTGCTGCTCTCTCTTGCTCGTGGATTTTGAAAATGCGAATGATCTCCTCCTCTGGTATTTATAGGCAATTGGGTAACTTGAACCAGAAACTAACTGGATCTAACTGAATGAGTCCACTTGCTAACTAAATCTGTCAACTTATCTAACCAGGGAATAGCACCCACACAAATAGGGTGTTTCAGAGCCACTTTAATGAAATATTCATAGACCCTTGCAACTATTTATATACATTTGCATAGAAATTACATTTCAATGGCAAGAGTATGGTATGTCCATGAGGATGTCTAAACTCATGTAGAGATTTGTTTCTAAGAATCTCTTTCTTGGGAGAAAATCAAGTCAAAGTTGTGTTAAATGTGGGAGACTAATGACATCTTTATAGTATTACCCTCCACACTTTAGTTCATATTCACATTTATCTTGTAACTCACTGTTGAAATGGAAAAGCACTATGAATAAACATTCTAGTACAGAACCTTGCAACTATTTATATACATTTGCATGGAAATTAAACTTCAATGGCAACAGTATGGTATGTACATGAGGATTTCTAATCTCATGTAGATGTTTTTTCTTAGAGTCTGTTGCTTGGGAGAAAATAAGGACCAAGTTGTGAAATTAATGACATCTTTATAGTGTTATCCTTCACACTTTAGTTCATATTCACATTTATCTTGTAACACATTGTTGAAATGGAAAATCAATGTATGAATATACTTTCTGTGTGCCTCTTTTACACAGTATTCTTTTTCAATATACTTTCATCTATCTCTTTGATATCTAGCCAAGACCACAATAAAACCTAATCCTTGAAATCTTAACCAAATGTAAAATTTCTTCTTGTATAGTGTTCAATGGCATAGCATATTCCAGTTGGAACTCAACTTGGATATATTCCAGTTGTAATATTTCTTCTTGTAAAATTTCTCCAAACAATTTTATTATATATTCCTGTTGGAACTCAACTTGGATATATTTTGATTCATTCACAATGCTTAGACTGAATGACTCATATGTAGTTAGAAATCAACTGTGTTTCTCATTTGAATCAAAAGTGAATCAAATCTTTGGTTCCCTTATTAGTGTATATTTGAGTAATTAAGTGATTTGATGTAATTTGATGTTTTATGTTATTTAATGTACTTTAATAAGCTTTTGATTTCATATCTTCTTGATGTGACATTTGATGTGATATCTTCACTTGATCTCGGATTTCTACTTATTTAAAAAGGTCATTCATCTTCAGTCTTCTGTGAACTCAGTGAAGATGAGCTCAATCTTTTCAGTGGATGCTTGGGCATCAGCTTCCTCTGCTCATATTGATTCATTGTTCTCAGTTGAGCCTTTCCAGAGAAGTGATGATCCCTATGATTTAGAACGTGCTGATGATTCCATGTTTTCTGTTGAGTCATTTAAGTTATCCAATTCACAGTGCAATGCTGCTCAACCAAATGCACCTCTTGATCTCCCATCTGATCCAACCATTGATCTCCCTTCTGACTCAAGTGCATGTGGAGCAACGAAAAAGCAAAGCAAGCTCAATCTACGATTTAAAAGAAGGTCTCGTGAAGTAAGTCGAAAAAGATTTAAATTTCTTACTTCAGATAGACAGATTGCATTGGATATTGTGAAGCATTGTTGTGGTTTGAAATGCTTGTATAATATAGGGATGAAGAAACTAAAGCACATAAGAGAAAAATTCCTCCATTTAGATAGTGAAAGGCAAGATATATACCTTGTTTCTTGCATGCAAATGATTGAGGATAACATGTCAGTAACGCGTGTTGGTTTTGAATATTTCTTTACTCAAGGGATGCCATGCTGTAGGGCTACATTTAAAATTGCAATGGGTGTAGGAAGTTTTAGAATACATAGGGTTCAACAAGGGTTTTTGAATGGGGATCTCATTTTGGATACGTTCCATGTTGGGACCAAAGGATCTGTTGGACGTCATGCAATGAATTGGATGATGAACTATTTTAGCTTGCATTGTGAAGTTATGCCTACAACTGGAAGGTTGCACTTGTCAGATAACTTTACTCGTCGAGAGGTATTTCAAATATATAGAGAAGACATGGAAAATAGAAATGAGAAGTATGTGTTGTATCGTCACTTTACTCGATTATGGAAGGAAGAGTTTAACAATGTTTCTATTCCTCGTAAAGTTAGAATGGGTGAATGTTCAGTTTGTGCCACTTTGAAAAACATGGCAAAAGGGGCTACAACACCACAGGAAAAGCATAATTTTAAAAACCTTCTTAACAACCATCGTGACAGTCAAGCATTAGAGAGAAAGAAAGCAATTCATCATCGAAGTAAGGCACTCATAAATCCGGAGCGTTATATGTGTTTGTTGATCGATGGTATGGATCAAAAAAAAACTTGTTTGCCACATTTTTATCGCATCCCTAAGGACATTGGAGATGAAGTCCTTGTGCAAATGCACTTGGTTGGCGCTTTGGTATACAATGGAACTGTAATGTCCAAGGTTTTCTTCACATATCCGAATGTGCATAATGATCCAAACCTTACAGTTACTGTCATTCATCGTGTTTTGCAATCATGGAAGGGTCTTTTGCCACCAACTCTATATTTGCAACTAGATAATACTCCAAGAGAGAATAAAAATTCTACAGTCTTTGGATATTTAAGCATGCTTGTTGAAAAACAGGTATTTCAGAAGGTTAAGGTAAATTTTCTTCTGGTTGGCCACACTCATGATCACATTGATCAAATATTCAGTACTTTCTCTAAGAAGTTGGCACGTAACAATGCTTTTACTCTTCCGATTTTATCTGAGCTGATTTCAGAAGCATATACTCCAAAACCAGAAGTTCAACACCTCACACAGATTTATGACTTTAAGCACTTTTGCTCAATGGGCCTTGATAACAGTGCTAAGGTTTTGGCTCCATTGCACAATATTAGTTTCAACCATGTATTCTTGATGAGGAGGGTTGATGAAATAACCCTTTTATTTGCAAAGCAGTATTCATCTTCTCTTGGGTGGGAGCCTAAAGAGGGATGCAGTTTCTTATTGCAGGTGCCTAATTTGTCTACTGTAACAGTGTATGGTGCAGAACAATCACCATATGAAGATAAAAACAATACAGAAAGATGTGGAAGTGTGGTTGATCAAAGTAAAAGCTGGATGCATGCACTCATTGAAAAGAAGAGACATATTGAGCGTGGAAAAAAATATGCTGGAGATCAAGATGTATCTTGGTGGGAGGACTTTTTCAATCATCAAGAAGAGATTATACAGTATACAATTGCAGGTCACTGGCCAGTTGATGTTCCATTCACATGGGATTTTTGTACACAAAGATCCGTGAATGTGGCCCAAGCATGTAATGCAGATGCACTTCAAAGTTTTATACATCCACCAGAAAGAAATATTTATGTAGGCCCAAGGATGACAAAACAGGCAGAAGCAAGATGGCAAGGAAATTTAATAGAGATAAATGTTGGAACGCTTATTGCAGTACTTGCTGATGGTGATGAGGCTACCAGACCATTTTGGATTGCAAAGGTTTTAGAGATAACTAAAGATATTGATCAGAGAAGAATAGAGGCTTTGGTGGTGCATTGGTATTACACTAAAAGTAGTAATGCATTCACAGGTAAATATAACTTAGAAATGGTGTGTGATACTAAACGAACAGGTTCAAAAAGGAAAAAGAATATTCGAAGCACATCCACTCTTAAAATGGATGATGTAGATATTCTTGTTTATGATTTTTCCTTGACAAAAACTGGTCACTTGAGGAAAGCAACCATCAACATGATAAAACAAAAGCTTCCAGATGTATGTGGTACAGGAAATCATAGGAAAACAAGAAGAGTTGTGCATGATCCTGCAGAATTTGGTATGTACGTGGATGAAGATAGAGCTCTTGTGGATATAGAAGAAGAAGAAGAGAGCTCTCAACAGTATGAGACTGAATCAAGTGCATCAGATGATGAGGGTGTAGACATAGATCGACAAAGTTGTGAGTTGCATTGAAGCTCTCAGACATTTTTAGTGCTTATGTAAATGCCTCAAAGTAGTTTGGTTAATGAAACCATGTTTTGTAGCAATTTTGAATAACAATCAGATATCCACCCATTAAAGATATGTCTAAAATGTTATTTTTGTGTAAAAACTATTGACTTCTACATTCTTATATATATTTTAGACATGTCAATGTCTTATCATATAGATTTTGGACATGTCAATGTCTTATCATATACATTTTGGGACACGTCAATGCCTAATATAGTGAAATTTTGACTACATTTTGAGCTCATTTTTTTTTGAGAAAATGACAAAAAACGTCAAAAATTACTTGTTTTCACCTCATTTTTGTAATATATGTATACTGGTGTAAAGGAATTCCAAAAATGAGGTGAAAACATGTAATTTTTGACGAGAGTGTTCTCTTTTTACGACATAGTTCTCGTTTGTTACGACTCGCTGTTGATTTCTTTTTGGAAAATTGACATGTACTTCTTGAAGCTCCCTATATGTGTCCACACCTTAGAGCTCCCTATATGCTCCTTCTTCTTGTGTTTTGACTTCTTCGATGTGATTCCATGCTTGTCCTTGACCTTGAGTTCCAATAGATGCCGTGTTCTAGAGTTACCCACTCTAGCCAAACAAGTGGCTTCATTCTTAGATGCATTGTTGAGTACCAAATTGAGATCTTAGGTGTACTTAAAGGACCTTAGATTCATAGAAGAGTGTGTATGCATGTGCATAGACATTGAGAATAATCTAGGGGAAGAATTAGAGCTTTCAAAAATCTACAAAGATTTAGATAGCTTGCATCTATCAATCCACATCTATCAAGGAACGCGCAGAGAAGGTAGCTCAGAAATCAGGAGTATCTAGCAAACAGATACCTACATTTCCTCCAATGAAACAATGCTACACCTGTGGAGGAGACCATATGGCAACTGTCTGTGCAATTATGGCTCAACCCCAAGTGAACCCTAACAATCAATATTGAACCATAGAAAGGAGGTACACCAATTACACCGCATAGGACTGCCCTTATAACAAGTAAGATGTTTGAAAAAATTACCCATAGCCATACCCAGAATAGGGAAAATACCATAACTAATACCCTCCATAGCACTATGCTAAGCCCCAACAACCATACTAGCAACCCTATCATGCTCAACCAAGGCCTCAGCTAGTGTTAGCTCAACAACCTCCACCTCTAGCCAATGTGATCCCAGTAAAGTATGCAGTGGTTGAAGAAAACTTAAATAGAACCTTAGTGCTAAAAACACCCTTGATTACAAAAACTGACCCGAGTGATCACAGTTTTGACTCATGTCATATTGATAGCACTCAGGCTTACTATATGTAGTCACCTAAGCATAAGGAGACATACTACTACGAAGACCCAAGCAAACCTAGTTGGCAGCGAGAATACGCTAATGTCATGTACACAAACCCTAATTCTAGGCCCTAATCTAAACAAATAAGACCCCCAACGCCTAGAGGACCATGCTATAGATGCCAAGGTGATCACCTCATTCTTTCTTTTCCCATACCTGCACAACCTCGATCAGTGATAATTCAATGGTTTTGTATAGATTGTGGGAAGGAGCACCTTCTATGGGATTGTCCCAAGAACCCAAACAAGCACCTTCATGCGGGATAACTGAGATACAAAAAGGAAATCAGCCCACATCTTTTTGATAAAGTGGAATGAATTATATCAACTGAAAGGCACCCCTTGGGTATTGTTTGCTTGAAGTGAGTCTCCCACTTGACTGATGAGAATCTCAAGGAGGTGTGCTACTAAATGGAGTCAATTTGAAATTATTTTCTTGATGGAGTCAATTTGAAATCATTCTTTTTCCATCTAAGGTTTATGGCAAGGGAGAGGCTACCATATTTCTAAAATATAGTTTGGTGCAAGAAGAATTATTTATGTTCCAAGTTTTGATCATCTCTTTTCCCACCATCTTGACTGTCATGGCTACAAAACAAAATGCATATAGCACCGATCTCCTTCAAGTTAATGCATATTTGACATCTAATCAATTCAGCCACTTCTTAGTCACAAAAAAACAACCTATACTAATTAGTGGTTGGTTTTCTTGCTTTTAGGAAAGCTGGAGCTTCAAGTGGTAACTCAACCCATGTGTGTATGCCCCCTAGAACTTGTTGTATTTTATGAAATATTATTATAGTGTATGGCTTCAAACTAAGCTAACCGTCTTGCATAGTGTGAGAGCTTCTTTAGCACCCATGCCTCTATATGTAGAGAAACAAAGTCCTCACCAGTGATCTATGTTCATAGAGATAGGTAAGTCTTGCTTTAAATTAAGCACAACTCTTGTTCATAGTCCAACCGCCTTTAGGCACCCATACCTTAGTGTGTAGACAAACAAATTCCTCACTACTGAGCTATGTTCATGGAGAAAGGCTCCTAGTCCTATGTTGAATCCTATGTCGAATCCTAATTTGGAATCTCATTATTTGTATTTTTCTCATCAAGTTCTTTCATTTTTCATCCTAGCTAGCTTACATGAAAGACTAAATGAGTCTCATTATCTTTTGGAAGGTGGACCTAGTCTACCATTTTTTAATTCTCTTAACTATTAATATGAATGGACCACAATACCTAGGTCACAACCTCGAAGAAGCTCCATTTCTCCCTATTTAAGTGATGGATCAAGTACAAAGGAAGGCTCGTAGCCAAACGGTTTGCACAAGCCCAAGGTATTGATTATGAAGAGACATTGTCACCTATGCCAAAATGCCTACTATTAGAGAACTCATGATTATTGCACCTTCCAAGAATTAGAAGATATATCAAATGGATGTTGAGAATGCTTTTCTAAATGGCTGGATTTTATAGGAGGTGTACATATCTCAACCTCATGGTTTTGAAGACCAATCAGATGCTGAATATATATGCAGATTTAGGAAAACCTGTTAAAAATAAAGAAGTAAGCTCGTATATATTTTTGCAAAAAGGATTTTCTTCAAGTAGAAGGAAAATAAAAAAATGAAAAATAGAAGCATTTACTTCAGAAAGTAGTGGAGGCCAAAAGAGAATAATTGAAAAGAGAATCAAATCCAAAAGAGTGAATTGTAAGAGGAGTGGCTGTCCAAAGTAGTGGAGAAATGATGGAGAAGAGCTCTCAAACTCATCATGAGAGTTTTTGTTCACTTGGCGATAAAAGAGGCAAGGGTGGACACTCAAGTATAGAGGAAGAAGGTGTGGAAGCCCCCTTGTGGCTACTTCATTTGTTTTGAGTTATTTCGTTCAGTTCACTCTCATAGAGTATGTCCAGCCACACACCCATTTTTGGGTAGTCTACTTGTGAGAGTCATATCTCTTAACATATGTATCCAATCTTAGTGTTTAAACATTCATTGGAAAGCGTATCTCGAGTAATTCCTCTTTCTAGAATAGTTTTGTCAAATACTTTATGGTCCACGAGTTATTCAGGTTTTAGGGAAGTCCGATTTTCAGCCTAACTGAGTGGACAGGTAGCCTGTTTTGTATCAAAGAGTTGCCAACCCACATCTAGTTCAAATTGAGTGTTTGATAGCTCATTTGAAAGATCTAGGTGTCTAGATTGAGTGAACAAAGTTTCAAGTTCATTGAGTTGTTCAATTTGTACCAGTTTTCATTTGAAGGTTCAGCAATTGGCAAGAGTCTTGATGTTGAGAAGGTCTTCTACACTTTCCGCTACGATTAGGAGAGGATTTCTCCAACAATTGGTATCAGAGCATTTGAGTTTTAAGAAGCAAAGCATTGGAACTGAACTGAAGCAAAGGAGAAGCTACAAATCAAGGGGGAGCTTCGCAAAGTCAAGAAAGAGCGCCACAATATACTTGAGGTAAACTTCAATCTTGGAAGTTTTCAATGGCTGATTTAGGACAACAAGTTGAGAAGTTAGACAAAGATAATTATCAATCTTGGAGGTATAGAATGATAAATTACCTTAAAGGTAAAGGTTTATGGAGTCTAGTTAGTGGAGACGATCCACAACCGGTGGACCTTGAAGATCCCAACATTACTCCGGCACAAAGGAGAAAATTTGCTGATTGGGAAGAGAGGAATCGAAGGGTGATGTTTCTCATCCCACAAGTTATTTCTAACACTATGATTGGTCATGTGCAAAGGTTAGAAACAGCCAAGGAAGTTTGGGAAGCATTGGAGAAGGTGTATGCTACCTCAACAAGGTCTCAGAGGATGAAACTCAAGAACGAGCTCAACAACATGAAGTAAAGCTCAAACCAAAGCATTAGTGAGTATACATTGAGGATTAAGGAGCTTCGAGATCAGCTAGCATCAGTTGGATGCAAGATAGAAGAGGAAGACATCGTCCAAACAACCCTCAATGGCTTGACGAGTGAAGAAAAGTGGAAGCCCCTCATCACAAACATCCTTTATAGAGATCCTCTACCAAGATTCGATGAGATTATACCAAATCTTGTGGCTCAAGAGGTTGCTCAACAAGGAGAAGGCAACAAAGGTAAGGACAGCCATAGTCAAATGTTATATGCAGGAAGAGGTAGAGGAAGGAACTCAAGAGGAGGCTGGAGAGGAAGAGGAAGAAGCTACAACAACACAAATTTCAGCCAACACAACACCGAGGACAACAAGGACAACTCAAATGACAACACACATGGAAGAGGTCGAGCAAGAAATAGAGGAAGAAGTCGAGGTTCATACAATCCTCAGAAAGGTATAACATGTTATCATTGTGGTAAACTAGGACATTATGCAAATGATTGTTGGCAAAGGAATGGAAGGTTGAATGGAGGCAACCAAAGGAGCCAAAATAACTATGCGAGTACATCAAGTGAAGGAGACAAGCAAACCATGCTTGCCATGAAGCATGACTACAACAACTCAAGAAGTGATGACCAAAAATGGTTCATAAATTCAGGTTGCAGCAACCATATGACATACCAAGGAGATTTATTCACAAATCTACAAGCTCCAAGTGGAAAAGGATGTGTGGAGACCGGCGATGAAACTCAACACACAATTGAGCATGTTGGAGATATCAAGCTTGGAGATAGAAAGGTATTGGCTGATGTTCTTCATGCTCCTACTATTGCAAAGAATTTGATTTCTGTAGGACAAATGGTAGAGAAAGGATATCATGTTATCTTCAATGAAAAAGGCTGCTTTATAAAGAATCCAAAAGAAGGATTCAAGGTCATTGCTCAAGAAAGGAAAGAAGGTAGGATGTTCACCTTGGACATTCAACAACCACATGGAAAGGTGATGTATATTCAGTTTGGAAACAAGAGGATTGTTGAAATTGATTTGTGGCACAAAAGGTTGGGACATATCAACATTCCCAAGCTCAAGGACATGAGCAACCATGAAGTGGTAAGAGGTCTTCCAAGATTCAATGATGCTAGACTACATGAGTTTTGTGAAGCATGCCAACTAGGAAAGCAAACTCGACAACCATTCAAGAAGAGCAACTATGTGGCAAGGAATGTCCTCGACTTGATACACACAGATGTATGGGGACCATCACAACAACCATCAGTGGCTGGTAATAGATATTTTGTCACTTATATCGATGATCATTCAAGAAAAGTATGGATGTTTTGCATAAAACAAAAATCAGATGTGTTCTCCATGTTCAAGAGATTTAAAGAACATGTAGAAAAGGAAACAGGACGCTACATAAAGACCTTGAGGTCCGATGGAGGAGGAGAATATTTTTCTTTATGAAAATGGCATCAAGAGAAAATTTACATGTAACTACACACCTCAACAAAATGGAATAGCTGAAAGGAAAAATCGACATATCACAGAAGTTGCAAGATGCATGCTCAACAAGATGAAGATGCCACTAAACTATTGGGTTGAAGCAACTAGTACGGCCCTTTATTTGATGAACAAGTGCACAATGGCTGGAGTGCATAATCTAACTCCCAAGGAGGTTTATTCCGGTAAGAAACCTGACCTTACACATCTCAAAGTTTTTGGATGTGTGTGTTATGTTCACATCCCTCAAGAACTAAGGACAAAGATGGAGGCAAAGTCTAAAAATGTATTTTTATTGGATATTCATCCGAGCAAAAGGGATATAGGTGCTACAATCCGGTGACAAAGGAGCGACGAGTCTCATGAGATGTGGTATTTGATGAGCTAAGACCATGGTTTGGAGACAAAGGGAAGGAGAAGATTCTTGAAGAAGATTGCAAAGATGATGGAGGTGTTGTCCAAGAAGAAATTCACCAAACAAGCACTCAAATGTCAGGTCCAGAAGCTTCTACATCACTTGGAGAAAGCTCAACGTGGAAGGGGAGGCTAAGGAGTCATTCCTCATCACCAACATCAGCTTATGAAAGATCTAAAGCTGAAAGTGCTGCCCAAAATAGTGATTCAAATGCAAGTGAAGAAGAGTATGAAGAGGTGATCACACCAAAGGTAAAGTTGAACCGGTTGAAGAAGCAATGTTCAAAAGGAAATGAAAGGAGGTCTTCAAGAGCAAGGTATCCAATTGAAAGGTTCAGCTATGATAGTTTTACTGCAAATCATTTTGTATATATGACACAGGTGGTCAAAGACAAAGAACCGGATGCATATGAAGAAGCATGTACACAAAAATAATGGCAAGAAGCTATGCAAGAAGAGATGAAAGCTCTCAAGGACAATCACACATGGGAGCTAGTTCCAAAGGCTAAAGGTATGAAGATTGTTCCAAATAAATGGGTGTTTAAAATAAAGAGAAATGCTGATGGTTCTCTAGCAAGGCATAAAGCTAGACTAGTAGCAAAAGCATTCAAGCAAACTCATGACATCGACTATGAAGAAGCTTTTAGCCCCGTTGCAAAGATGGGAACAATTAGAACCTTGATTGCAGCGAGTGTAGCAAGGAGATGGCCATTGTACCAACTTGACATAAAAAATGTTTTTCTCAATGGTGAACTTCAAGAAGAGGTATACATGAGTCAACCGATTGGATTTGAAGACAAAAAGCATCCAAATTTTGTTTGTAGATTGAAGAAAGCTTTGTATGGGCTGAAGCAAGCACCACATGCTTGGAATCAAAGATTGGTCGAGTACCTCACAAGGTATGGGTATAGTCCAAGTAATGTAGATCCCTCTCTCTAGATGAAGAAAGAAGAAGGCAAGTAGGTATATATTTGCATATACATTGATGATCTCATGCATAACAAGAAGTAATGTTACAGGAATGCAAGAGATCAAAAGGAAACTCGATAAGGAGTTTAAAATTTCAGATCTTGGTGAGGTGAAATACTTTTTAGGCATTGAGATAGTCTATGGGAAAGATGGCATTTACTTGATGCAAAGAAAGTACATATTGGATGTTCTTTTCAGATTTGGAATGAGTGAATGCAAACCACTCACTCAACCTATGGACACAAATGTGAAGCTATGCTCAAATGATGGAGAGAAGTTACATGATGTAACTACATACAGGAGTATTATAGGTTCATTGATCTATGCTACGATCACAAGACCAAATTTATGTTATATTGTTGGAGTTCTTTCTCAATTTATGCAAGCTCCAACAAGTGAACATTTAAATTGAGCCAAACGAGTGCTAAGATATGTGAAGCACACAGTCAATCATACTTTGTTTTATAGATATGATGAAGAATTGCAGGTAAAAGGCTTCAGTGATGCTGATTGGGCAGGTTCAAAGGAAGATAGAAGATCCACATCAGGTTATGTGTTCATGATAGGTAGCAAACCTATCACATGGAGCTCAAAGAAGCAACCTACTGTCGCACTATCATCTACAGAAGCTGAATATAGAGGTTAAGCCTTTGCAACTTGTGAAGCTATGTGGATTCAGAAGCTCTTGGCTGATCTTGATGTGCAGATGGAGACCATTCCAATTTATGGTGACAACATGTCAAGCATTCACTTGACAAACAATCCAATGTGTCATGCACGAAGCAAGCACATAGAAGTGCATTATCATTATGTTCGAGAAAAAGTTTTGAGCAAGGATGTGGATATAAAGTTCATTGGAACTAATGACCAGGTTGCAGACATGTTTACAAAGTCCTTAGATGCTTCTAAGCTAAAGAGGTTCAAGGATGACATCAACTTGCAGGATATGGCTGAAGGTGCAAGCTCACATGTGAGCTTGAGGGAGAGTGTTGAAAATAAAGAAGTAAGCTCGTATATATTCTTGCAAAAAGGATTTTGTTCAAGAAGAAGGAAAATACAAAAATGAATAATAGAAGCATTTACTTCAGCAAGTAGTGGAGGCCAAAAGAGAATCATTGAAAAGAGAATCAAATCCAAAAAACTAAACTATAAGAGGAGTGGATGTCCAAAGTAGTGGAGAAATGGTGGAGAAGAGCTCTCAAACTCATCATGAGAGTTTTTGGTCACTTGGCTATAAAAGAGGCAAGGGTGGACACTCAAGTATATAGGAAGAAGGCGTGGAAGCCCCCTTGTAGCTACTTCATTTGTTTTGAGTCATTTCGTTCAGGTCACTCTCATAGAGTATGTCCAGCCGCACACCCATTTCTGGGTAGTCTACTTGTGAGAGTCATATCTCTCAACATATGTATCCAATTTTAGTGTTTAAACATTCGTTGGAAAGATTATCTTGAGTACGTCCTCTCTCTAGAACAATGTTTTCAATTTCTTTATGGTCTATGAGTTATTCAGGTTTTAGTGAAGTCCAGTTTTCAGCCTAACAGAGTGGATAGGTAGCCTGTTTTGTATCAAAGAGTTGCCAATCAAAATCTACTCCAAATTGAGTGTTTGATAGCTCATTTGAAATCTCTAGGTGTCTTGTTTGAGTGACCAAAGTTTCACGTTCATTGCGTTGTTCAGTTGATACCAGTTTTCATTTGAAGGTTCAGCTGTTGGCAAGAGTCTTGATCCTGAGAAGGTCTTCTACACTTTCCGCTGCGATTAGGAGAGGAATTATCCAACAAAACCTTGCATGGATTGAAGCAAGCTCTTAGAGCTTGGAATCATAGGCTTGTCTCTTACTTACAAGTTAATTGTTTCATGGTAAGCAAGGAATATCCTTCCCTCTTCATTAAGAGGAGCCACTCAGAGGTGATATACCTCTGTTTGTATGTGGATGACATAATCATTACAAGAAGTGATGCACATTGAATTAGAAAAACCAAAGCTCACATGGAAGCAGCCAAGAAAAATTTGAATTATTTGAAGGGCACAATCAATGAAGGGTTGTACTATCCATATAAATTTTATATAGATGTTAAACTCTTTTCGAATGAAGCTTGGGTAGGTTCTAAAGATGATAGAAGAAGCACATCAGGTCACCTTACATTTGTAGGTACAAAGTTGATATAATGGTCTTCCGAGAAGCAACCTACACTTGCTCTTTCACCAATAGAAGCTAAATACAGAAGGCTTGCAAATGCTACAAAAGAAGCTATCTAGATTAGGACCCTATACTTAGATTTAGGGTTTAATATTTCAACTCCATATATATTTGGAGACAACATTAGTTCACTACATCTTGTTGCTAACTCCTACCTATCATTCTAGGACCACCATGAAATTGAAATGGATTTGTAGTATATCTAGGTGTGGAATCAATTGCTCGATTCTCATGATGGGCTGTACTTATGTTTTGACTTTGATAATGATTCCTTTGATATGTTATGATTATTGTGGACATTTGAAAACCATATGATCATGATCTCTGCAATAAAAGCATAATCCGTTAATTTTTTGATGCGTTCTTTCTCTTAATGTAAGTCTCCTGACCTTGATATTATTGAATTGCAGAGGCATTGGTTGCAATTCTTGCAACATATATTATAGAGGGATTGAGATAAATTTGTATTCTTGATCTCAAGTAGAAGTCTTATTCTCTTGTTTTCTCTCGTAAAACCTATTATCACACTCATTTGCTTGATTGATGAATTGATATAGAATGCTTAGCTTAGGCATGGTTAATATGAGGTCTGATCATCACATATGTACTTCACATCAATGGTTGCACTTCGTCTCTCCTCAAGGATGAATGATTGAGAAACTTGGGCAAGACCATTCTTCATTCTTGAGCACATCTTCATCTTGAGCTTGGTTGTGATTGAATTCTTGATTTTCAGATTGAATTTCTTGATTGATAGCCTCATCTAAAAAATTTACATGAGGCATGGAGAGTAATTCATCCTTTATTTCATTTATGAGACCACTTTGAAATTGATTAATTAGATATTCTTCTTGATATATGGATCCTTGAAATAAATTTCTAAAGTCTAAGGCAAATTCTAGAACTGAGCAGTGACCTTGTTGTGTCCTCCTTTCTAATCATGGAGTTCTTGATATACATCATTCAATTTAAGTTCAATATTTCTGAGTATGGTTGGAATCTAAGGTTGAGGATGGTTTCCTTTGTGTCTATGATATCTAGAGGAAGACGTAAGGGTTGGCCACTGCCAATATCGAATAGGGCTCCTTAAAATTACAAGAATATCACTAGTGATTGTCGGAAGACACTCGACTCCTTGAGTGGATTTGAAACAAATGATTTATGCACCTTCTATGGGAGTGTCCCAAGAGCCCAAACAAGCACATTCATGCGGGATAACTGAGATACAAAAAGGAAATCAGCCTACACCTTTTTGCAAAAGTGGAATGAATTATATCAATAGAAAGGCACCCCTTGGGTATTTTTTGCTTGAAGTGAGTCTCCCACTTGACCCATGAGAATCTCAGGGAGCATTATTGGGCATCCACCTCAAATTTTGGTTGAGAATGAATGTTAGTTGACCCATAGGGGACAAATCTTTTGCATGTTAGGTATTTCTATGGGATTCAACATTTCAATGGGTCAGCGATGGAATTGGGTTCTTTCTAAGCTTGATAACAAGCCGGCTTAATGGAAACGCATTAAGATCAATCAAGGGGTGCGTTTTTGTGGTTAACACGTTCCTTCTTTCTTTGATTATTTACTTTCTCTCTTGTAGGAGACTGAATGACCAAGGGATTGTAAAATTGGAAAGAATCTACAAAAACTTTATTTGGATGGGAGACTCTAACACAAGGGACGATAGACAAAATTAAATGGGCTACTTGAATAAGCCAAAAATATAAGGTGATTTGGGCATTCTAGATATTGAAGGAATGACCAATAAGCTAGTGGAAAAATGGTTAATTAAAGTGGGCAGCAATAGGGATGCCTCTTGAGCCAAATTGAGTTTCAGAAACAAAAGAACTCTTAGACTTATGGCCTTTCTAGGGTGGAAAGGTCTTGATCTTCTCACTCTTGTGTTCTCTCACTATCAAGTGACTCCAACAAGCTTGAGGTTTGTTTTCTCCCTACGGAAGATTTGGAACAAGGTGAAACACTTTGTCATGATCAATGAAGATTGAGAGTGGGCTGCCGGTATTGGACAAAATCATTCAATTTGTTACTCTATCAAGGGCATTAGAGGTGTTGAGACTTGGAACCTCTAAAAATCTAGGAAGCTTTAGAACAAAGGTTTTTATTTCTTGAAACATCTCTGGAGTCAAGAAACATGCCAATAATTAGATTTGAGGATATGGATTCAACTAGAATAGTGGACTTTAAAGAATGGTTCATGTTGAAGAGTAGATTGAATGCTTGGGAGTGCTCGAGGACTTGTCTCCTTATTGGGCAACACTCCCCTAAGATTGAAGGACTTAAGTGGCACAATGGTAACAATCTCGATAAAACTTCGAGATTCAAGAAGTATGTGGACTTTTACATCACACTTAATATGTGGTATTGTCTTGTTTGGTCTAGTTTAAGATGGTATTTTACACTTGCATCCCGTCATCAAAGTTAAAAAATTAGCCCTTATGTTGCAGATCCTTCATCAATGAATGTGGACCATCCAAGCTTTATGGCAAGGTTTATGTCAAATTGAAATCATTCTTTTCCCATCCAAGGTTTATGGCAAGGGAGAGGCTACCATCTTTCTAAAATATACTTCTGCCCAAGAAGAATTATTTTTATTCCAAGCTTTGATCATCTCTTTTCGCACCATCTTGATTGCCATGGCTACTGATCGAAATGCACATACCACCGATCTCCTTCAGGCTAAAGCATATTGATCATCTAATCTACAAAACTCCTCTTTCTTTGGGTCTCACATCCAAATAAAATCTCTAAAGGTCTTTTCCAACTTCATTATATAATTGCCTATAATTTTACTAAGCGTGCAGAAGTTAAAAACAACAAAAGCTTTCATGATATAGGAAGCCTTTGAAAGAAAAAAATACTTGTAATCGAAGCTTTGAGTTTCCATCACTTATCGGGGTTATATGTACTCTTTATACTCTCTCGCACAATAACCCCTCGTAAATATTCTCAATTATTTTCTATAATTTACTTTTAGAGCCTGCGTAAGAGAGCATGCAGTAACCAATTTTTAGCTTTCTTTATGCATCTCCATATTTCTCTTATCACAGGTATCACGCTTTACTACCGTTATGGATTTCCTGCATTTCTATATGTAATGTTTAGTTGTTTTGTGGATTTTCTGCATTTCTATATCATCTATGATATAATGTTTATATAATCTATGATGTAATGTTTAGTTGTTTTGTGGATATGTAATTTATATGTTGAGATGTTTTGTTATTAGTTTGAAACGCATAATAGTTAAGAGTTGAACGTTGAATGATGCCTACCTTCGCAATCCAAGCTCTTCAACGAACCCCATCCAGACAAACTCAACTCTCGCAATGAGGGCGCGGAGGTAACAAGTGCTTCCGGACTCACTTTCAACTTTGTGCACCCGCTTAAATGAAGTTTGTGTAAGTTTGGGAGCGACACCTGCGCATCAACACAATTATAATTCAGTGGTTATCATCACTCACATTTGGTAAGACGTAGTTTACACAGCCCTCAACTCACGTTCAGATTCAGCCTCTCCACGTTGCAGCTATGATTCAAGTTTAATATCTGGAGACTCGTCGAAAGGCAGGAAAGAGCCGTGAGCGATGTGCAGTCATAGAGCCAGAGCTCGTGCATGCAGGGCAGACCTGTAAAAATGTCACTAGCGACTGTCAGAAGAAACACTTATTTATGTGCGACGCTGAAGGCGCACGGATGAAACAAAAGAAAGACTTCAATTATATGTCCCACATGCCAAACAATCAAAGCAGATAATCCAACTTCATGCAATCAAGTAGAAACATCCATCAACACGAATCAATTCAGCCACTTCTTAGTTACCAAAAAACAACCTATACTAATTGGTGACTGGTTTTCTTGATTTTAGGAAAGCTGGAGCTTCAAGTGGTAACTCAACCCATGTGCGTATGCCCCATGGAACTCGTTGCATTTTATGAAATATTATTATAGTGTATGGTTTAAATTAAGCTAAACCTCTTGCATAGTGTGAGACCATCTTTAGCACACATGCCTCTATACGTAGAGAACCAAAGTCCTCACCAGTGATCTATGTTCATAGAGATAGGTAAGTCTTGCTTTAAATTAAGCACAACTCTTGCTCATAGTCCAACCATCTTTAGGAACCCATACCTCAGTGTGTAGACAAACAAATTCCTCACTAGTGAGCTATGTTCATAGAGGAAGGCTTCTAGTCCATGTGTACTCCTTATTTGTTGAATCCGGCATGGTAATGCACCTCATATAGTGCCATAAATTGGAAAAAAATAACGTCAAGTTAGATTTCTATATAATCTATTGGAGATAAACAAAATAGTGTACCTTTATCTACAACAATTGAAAGTCAATCATGCACTTCCAAGATCTTGGGTAATCCTATGTCGAATCCTAATTTTGAATCTCATTATTTGCATTTTTTTCATCAACTTCTTTCTTCTTTCATCCTAGCTAGCTAACATGAAAGACTAGATGCGTCTCATTATCTTTTGGAAGGTGGAGCTAGTGTACCATTTTTTTTATTCTCTTAAGTAAAGTGAATGGACCACTTTTTGGATATGTTGACAAAATAGTAGCAGATGGAGCTGAGCCAGATCCTAGAGAGGCAAGATAATTATTTTCTCAACATGGGATTGGATTGTCTCTTACGACAGTGTACAACCACGAAGCAAATGGAAAGATAGAACGAGGATATCCTTCCATAGTAAAGATAATTTCAAAAGCATTTCATGGAGATATTAGACAATTGTTGGTGCATTTCAAGCCTTCACACTTGGCTTGGAACCTTGGAAGATTTTGTTTGGAACCCTTGAAAGATATCACTATGTGAAGCTAGAACCATAGGAACCCATACCTATGATGTGTTATCTTTTTACTCATTGTAAAAGTCTATATGACTTGGCATTTACATGTAATCACTTTAATCACTTACCTACTTGATTAGTCGTGGAAATTGAATGATGTAAATGGAGAGAATATCTCCATACTTTTAGAGGAGAGATTCTAGGGAGCCTAGATTTGAATTTCAAATTCAAATGATCACAAAAACTTCTATAAAAGATGAAGTGAAAAAGTCGCGGGTGTGTCACTCACTTTAGTTCACTCCCCGAGGCATTTCATTACTGTAACTCATTGTGTGTGTGTGCTACTTCATAGCCTACACCACAATACCTCATTTAGCTATGCTTGTCATGCTAATGAGATTGTACAAACACATTAATCAATAGAAGTATACACATTCATCATATCTGTTTTCTCTGTGTTATCATCTCCAAGTCTGTCAACTTCAGAGGAGCATATCTCAAGATCTACTGCGCCAAATCAAGTGATTCAAAGCACATTGGATTGAGCTTAAAGTCTACTATACACCTACAAAATTTCAAGGTAATTGGATCAGCCATTACAGAGAAATCTCAGTCGGGGTGCACACTGGTCTGTGTCTGCAAAGCTCCTAAAATATCGGGGGTAAACTTTATTTTGCTAAAGTGATTTCTCAGTGAGTAGTTGATCATTTCTTCTCATTCCACTTGCAAATGGTAGCTTGTTAAGCTAATTTAATATGTCCAGAAGGAATTAGATCAATTGTTAGTGTGCTGGTCACACCGAGTGAAAGACTGAGCAGGTGTCACTACAGAAATAGAAAGTTTTTCTTGATTTTTGAAGTGCCAAGTTATCTGTTTTGATTTGGTCATTACACATATCATTTGCAAAGTACATATATGCTTTCTTGGTATCATTTGAAATCTTAAGGTGTGTACTAAGCATATCTGGAATCAAAGGAGGGCTGGTGTGAAGCAGGTTTAGCAGCACCAACTCAATCTTCTGTGTGCATCCAACCATCACTCCCAACAGTGGTATCAGAGCAAATAAGGTAAACATGGGAGATGGTTTTCCTTCATTCATTGACAAATTGGACAGGAACAACTACCAAGCTTGGTCATTGAGAATGAAGACCTATCTACAAGGAAGGAGCTTATTTGGATACATATCAGGAGATGAGGAATTGCCCTCATTTAAAACTAGAGGACTACGCACAAAGGATGAACATGAGAGGCTCAACCAATGGTGTGCAAAAGATGCTTTGGCAAGGTCTTACCTTCTTAACTCTATATCTGATTTTCTTTTACCTCATGTAAGGAACTGTAAGACTTCCCAAGAGACTTGGGAAACCTTGTCAACATATTTCTCTTCCAACACAAGGGCTAGGAAGAATCAACTGTGGATTGAATTCACAACTCTTAGGAAGCAGCCCAAGCAATCAGTCTCAGAGTATGTAACAAAGATTAAAGATGTGGCAGACCAATTAGCAAGCATTGGAGAGGAGATTGAAGAGGAGCAAATAGTCAGGCAAGTAACAAATGGACTCAAGGCAGATGATAAGTGGGAAAGCTTCACCACTGCAATGGACCTCTATATCGACATGCATACCCCAGACCTCACAACACTCATGGGCCAACTATTCACACATGAAGCAAAGTTTACAAAGGCAGGAGATCAATCAAAAGGTAACAGCCCCTCTGCTCTCTATACTGATAAGAAAGTTAAGGATAAAGGTAAAGGGAAGAAACAGGATGAAGAAGGCTCTACCTCCCAAGCTAATTATGTAGGGAGAGGTAGATCATCTAGAGGAAGAGGCAGAGGAGGTAAGTCAGGTAGGGGGAGACCCTACAACTCATCACCATGCAACATTTGTGGATTGTCCAATCATACCACAGATGAATGCTACAAGAACTACAAGAATCAGAGAGGAAGAGGCTACTCAAGAGGTGGATACTCTCAAGGGAGAGGCAGAATCAACCAACATCAAAGCTACAATGGATACAACAATCAATACAACAACAACTACAACCACAACCACAATGGTAACTACCAAGGTGGATTCAGAAATAGAAGAGACTACAACAACTACACAGAGGAGCAAGATGACTCCCTATTGATCATGAATATGACCTCCAAGGCAGGTACAAATGATGATCATTTATTTTATATTGACTCAGGATGTTCTAACCATGTAGCTGGCAATGTGGCACTACTTTCTGATTTGGAAGAACCCAAGGGCAAACATCAGGTACAAACAGGTGATGATACTAAACACTCTGTTATAAGATTGAAAATGTGAAGACATGTGATGGTAACCAAAACCTATTGAGCAGGGTACTCTATGTACCAACCATCACCAAGAATCTAATGAGTGTTGGTCAGATTGTGGAGAAAGGGTTGCAGGTCAGATTCACACAACATGGAGCATATGTGGAGGACCCAAGACATGGATTCAGAAGGATAGCCAAAGGGGAGAAATCAGGTAGATTGTTTACTTTTGAGCTAGAAGACACCAAGAACATTGCCTTGTATAATTACAAGGATCAAACACTTTCAGAGTTAGAAATATGGCACAAGAGGTTAGGTCACATAGGTGAAAGAACCCTAAAGCAAATGTGCAGGGATCAATGTGTGCTTGGGATACCTAATGTGTCCAAGCAACACATGATTTATAAGTGTGGAGCATGTCAATTTGGTAAGTCTCATTGGTTGCCCTACTCAACGAAAGGTTTCATGCATGAAGACTACCTAGACTTGGTACACACAGATGTTTGGGGACCTAGCAAGGACCCTTCCATTTCAGGTTCAAGGTATTATGTGTCCTTCATTGATGATTATAGCAGATGGACTATCTTATACTTTATGAAGCATAAAGATGAAGTGTTTAATTGTTTCAAGAGGTATCTTGCACTTGTTGAAAACCAAACAGGAAGAAGCTTGAAGAGGCTAAGGTCAGATGGTGGAGGAGAATACTTCTCCAATGAGTTTGAAGATTTCTTGCAGGAAAGAGGCATCAAAAGGGAGATTACTACAAGGTACTCACTTGAACAAAATGGGGTAGCTGAAAGAAGGAATAGACTCATTGTAGAAACAGCTAGGTCTATGCTTAATGAAAAGAAGTTGCCAAATTATCTTTGGGCAGAGAGTGTATCCACTGCCACCTATCTCATAAACAGGTTGCCATCCAAATCACTTGATGGCATGACACCATATGAAGCTTGGCATGGTAAGAGACCCTCTCTGGATCATTGCAAAATCTTTGGTTGTGTAGCATATGTGCATATTCCCTCACAGGTAAGGGGAAAGCTAGATCCTAAGGCTGAAAAATGTATCTTCATTGGTTATGATTTGAACCAAAAGGGATACAGATTCTACAACCCAACAAACAAAGGCTTCAAGGTAAGCAGAGATGTCATCTTTGATGAGAATGACTCATGGTATGAGAATGAATGCAGGAAAGTTAGTCTACCATATTATATGGAAGAAGATTTCCCAAAGCTCACCAAGGAGGAACCAATTCAGAAAGATGAATCAAGCTCAGATGATGATGATACAATAAATCTTGAGGAGTTCAAGGCTTGGAAGTCCAAAGGAAAGATGAAGATGAAAAAGCTAGAGGATGCACCAGAATCCTCAACTCAAGCAATGAGGAGATCTCAGAGAGAAAAGAAGAAACCAATCAGATTTGGGTAGGACACATCACTTGTAACTAAACATTCTGTATATCTTGCAAAGGATTTGTTGAATGAAGAACCAGGTACCTATGAAGAAGCTATCACCAAACCAGAGTGGAAAGAAGCTATGGATGAAGAAATGGAAGCTCTCAAGGAGAGTGATACTTGGGACTTGGTACCCAAGAAGGAATCTATGAAGGTGATAGGATCCAGATGGATCTACAAGCTAAAGAGGAATTCAGATGGAACAATAAACAGGTACAAAGCTAGGTTGGTAGCCAAGGTTTTGCACAAACCCAAGGCATTGATTATGAGGAGACATTTTCTCCTCTGGCTAAGATGCCAACTATCAGAATATTGGTGAGTGTAGCTGCATCCAAAAATTGGAACATGTACCAATTAGATGTCAAGAATGCTTTCTTGAATGGATGGATATCTGAAGAAGTCTACATGTCACAACCACCTGGCTATGAAGATCCCAAGAAGGTAAACTATGTTTATAAATTAAAGAAGGCTCTATATGGTTTGAAGCAGGCACCTAGAGCATGGAATTACAGGTTGACAACCTACCTCCAAGACCAAGGATTTGTGATGAGCAAAGCTGATACTTCTCTGTTCATAAAGAGAAGTAATACAGAGGTAATCTACTTGTGTGTTTATGTTGATGACATCATCATTACAGGCAATGATGTCAATGATATTAGAAACATCAAAGGACAGATGATGAAAGAATTCAAGATTAGTGATCTTGGATTATTGAAGTATTTCTTAGGTCTTGAGTTAGTCTACACCAACTCAGGTATATATATCACTCAAAAGAAGTATGTACAGGATATGGTCAAGAAGTTTGGCTTGCAGGATGCTAAAATCTCAACTACTCCAATGGAGGTCAACCTAAAGCTAAGTGCTCATGAAGGGGAAGAAGTCCAAGACATCACAGGATATCAAAGTATGGTAGGTAGTTTGAATTATGCTACCTTGACAAGAATTAACATAGCATATGGAGTTAGTGTGCTTAGTCAATTCATGCACAAACCAAGGGTACCTCACCTAGAGGCAGCAAAGAAGATCTTGAAGTACTTGAAGGGAACTCAAATTCATGGTTTGTACTTTCCTTATACATCAGATATTGACATTAAAGTGTATTCAGATGCAGATTGGGCAGGATGCAAGGATGATAGGAGGAGCACATCAGGTTACATTTGTTTTGCAGGAGATAAGCCTATTTCTTGGTCAGCCAAGAAACAACCTACAGTGGCATTGTCATCCACTGAAGCAGAGTATAGAGGGCTTGCCAATGCCACTCAAGAAGCTATCTGGTTGAAGCTTCTATATACAAAATTAGGTCTATACACTAGACCTCCAATTATCTTTGGAGATAACACTAGCTCTCTTCACCTTGCAGCTAATCCAATATATCATGCCAGAACCAAACACATAGAGGTTCATTACCACTATGTGAGAGAGAAGTTGCTTAGTAAAGACATTCAATTGACATATGTGTCTACTAACATGCAATGTGCAGATTTACTCACTAAAGCATTGGAAGGAAACAAGCTATGCAAATTCAAATCCATGATTGGATTGCAGGACGTGATTGAAGACTAAAGATGAAGACTTAAGCCAAAGTGTTTGGCTTGAGGGGGAGCTGTTGGTGCATTTCAAGCCTTCACACTTGGCTTGGAACCTTGGAAGATTTTGTTTGGAACCCTTGAAAGATATCACTATGTGAAGCTAGAACCATAGGAACCCATACCTATGATGTGTTATCTTTTTACTCATTGTAAAAGTCTATATGACTTGGCATTTACATGTAATCACTTTAATCACTTACCTACTTGATTAGTCGTGGAAATTGAATGATGTAAATGGAGAGAATATCTCCATACTTTTAGAGGAGAGATTCTAGGGAGCCTAGATTTGAATTTCAAATTCAAATGATCACAAAAACTTCTATAAAAGATGAAGTGAAAAAGTCGCGGGTGTGTCACTCACTTTAGTTCACTCCCCGAGGCATTTCATTACTGTAACTCATTGTGTGTGTGTGCTACTTCATAGCCTACACCACAATACCTCATTTAGCTATGCTTGTCATGCTAATGAGATTGTACAAACACATTAATCAATAGAAGTATACACATTCATCATATCTGTTTTCTCTGTGTTATCATCTCCAAGTCTGTCAACTTCAGAGGAGCATATCTCAAGATCTACTGAGCCAAATCAAATGATTCAAAGCACATTGGATTCATCTCAAAGTCTACTATACACCTACAAAATTTCAAGGTCATTGGATCAGCCATTACAGAGAAATCTCAGTCGGGGTGCACACTGGTCTGTGTCTGCAAAGCTCCTAAAATATCGGGGGTAAACTTTATTTTGCTAAAGTGATTTCTCAGTGAGTAGTTTATCATTTCTTCTCATTCCACTTGCAAATGGTAGCTTGTTAAGCTAATTTAATATGTCCAGAAGGAATTAGATCAATTGTTAGTGTGCTGGTCACACTGAGTGAAAGACTGAGCAGGTGTCACTACAGAAATAGAAAGATTTTCTTGATTTTTGAAGTGCCAAGTTATCTGTTTTGATTTGGTCATTACACATATCATTTGCAAAGTACATATATGCTTTCTTGGTATCATTTGAAAGCTTAAGGTGTGTACTAAGCATATCTGGAATCAAAGGAGGGCTGGTGTGAAGCAGGTTTAGCAGCACCAACTCAATCTTCTGTGTGCATCCAACCATCACTCCCAACAACAATCGCCAAAATATCTCCCATTTTCTTTATGGGCCGACATGATGACATACACGAGAACAATTGGTTTTATGCAGAATGAACTCATGTATTGCCAAAAGCCAATATTTCCTATACATACTCAGATAGTAAACTCGATAAGCTTGAAATGGGAAGATAATTCACACGAGAAGATTTATTATTAGTAAGAATTAAAAAATTGAAACAAGGTAATAAGATAAGTAAAAAATTAAAAGCAACCCAATTAACGAATAAAATTTATTTTGACAAGAAACATCGACTAAGACCTCGATCGATAGAGAGTGGAGATTGGGTACTCGTTTATGATGGTACTTTTGAGACTCAATATGATGCATGCTATAAATTAACTAAACGATGGTTCGGTCCATATGTTGTTGTTTCAACGTTTGCTACAGGTACATATACTTTACGAGAACTTGACGGAACTCCTTTAAGAAATGTGATTACAAGAAAAAGGATTAAATTATTTAAATGAAGGTCGTGCAATGAGTACAAGTTAGTTTAAGACTTCTTTGAAGATGAAGATAAAGATGAAGCATAATCAGGTGAAATAATTTTAATTGTTCTTTAATTTTAATATAAAAATTTCTTTTCATGCATTTCATAATTAGGAGTTTATATGTTTGTGCTATTACAAGAGATTTATTAAGATTATGTAGATAATGAAAAAGAAATCAAAGTAGGAATGTGTATGCAAGTTAAAGGTCAAATTTGGGGAACTTATAATTGTTAAGAGGATAGGAGAGGGGAAAACTTGACTTGCGACTCTTAGTAAAGGTAGACTTACTTTATACAAGTAGGCTTCCTTACTTTTTGAAATGTTTAGCTGATGAAATCTTACTTTTGACTGTAGCATGCTTCTAGAACCTCACCTCTGAATAGGGTTTATGCCTTTCCCCTTTAACAAAAAGGTTACGAAGATAAAAAGAAAGAAAATTAAATACATAAAGCAGTACATTAATAGCTACTGCAAGATGGAAAAAAAGGAAGAAAAAGAAAAAGAAAGAAGAAAAAAAAATATCATAATTCAGATGCGTTCTTGAAATCATTTCTGAATTGTAATACAAGATATATGAGGGGGAGGTCTCCTATAGAAGAATTAGTTAGATGTATCTTATGGCAGAGGACTAAGAGACAAAGGATAGGATACTTATATAAACGAAATATTACTTGTGAACAGGGTTAATGGAACGGTAAATACAGCAACTATCTAAATTACTATTATAGGAATTTTTAAATTTATCTTTTCACTTCATGTATTGAACGAAATGATTTCCAATTCACATTTACATAATTTAAACATTTTCTTTATTATGTGAAACTTAATTTGAATTTTAAAGTATTTTTAAAGTATTTTTATCATCTTCTTGAAAGTCAATTTATAAGTTTTTTTCAGAGAGAATTTGATTGTGCGTTCCATGATCTGCAGGTTGGCCCATCACGACGATGTGCAGGTTCGGTGGGGGACATATCGGAATTATTTCCACATTCAAATTGACATTCAAAAAAGTAAAAATACTTTTTTTTTTCAAGAATAAACATTGATTGACGAGAATTGACAAACTTACTAGTATTTACAAGATCGGAGATTGGAGCTGCTTCTATGCTGCTTCTACCTTTTCTAGGTCTCATTTTAAGCATAATTTAATCTTATTTTTTTTATATCAGAATATCTATATAGGATTTAGTATACTTCAGAATCAGAACATCAATATTACCATTCAACAATTCTTTAGGAGTATGCAAAAACAATTTTAGAAGTTTTATTTAATCAATTGGCTATTTGTTATTGTTTTTGATGTCTACAAGTAATGAGTCTTTGAATGAGTCTAAAAGTACTTAGTCTAGGAATTAGTCTGTGAACAAAAAGACAACTTTGTCTACATCATTCATTTTTGAAGTTTTATTACCACCACATGTTAACACTACCACTCAACCTAAACAGAACGTAGCTACTAACGAAGTAAAACAAGAGGAATTAGAAGCAGAAGAATTTATCAAGGACCATATTACGAGTGAAGCTTAAATCTTCCCATCATATGAGTATCCTTATCTAGATTTCTAGTTGCACAATGTAATGGTGATAGTTTAGAATAGGCCATTGGATCATAGATAGCCACTTCCCACAATAGTGAAACACATCTTAGCTCGTAAAGTATGCTACAAACACCATGCGTGTAGTCATATTTTTCGGTCATAGGAAGTTCAATTCTGAGCCATCGGTGGTCTCCAATCATACCCCTCGACAACGTCATATACCTCTTCTCTCTTCCCTCTGTGGGGGTTTGCCAATCTGCAACAAACCATGTTCATGCATAGGAGCTCGAGGTGGCATTCAACATTATCAATCTAAACTTCCAGAGATGAATACACATTGTAGATGAGAGAAAGAGAGAGAGAGAGAAAGAGAGAGAGAGAGAGAGAGAGAGAGAGAGAGAGAGAGAGAGAGAGAGAGAATAGTGTAGAGAGAGATAGATGGATACTTCGATGGCTACTGTAGATCCCATCTGAGAGAAGAAGAAAGCTCACTTGGTTGTTGAATATGCATACAAGCATGCAAAGAGAGAGAGAGAGAGAGAATGAGATTTTTTGTGCTAATATAGGTAGAGATGATTCTTGACAAGCTTCGTGCACATAGAAATCGGACACACATACACAGAGAGGGAGAGAGAGAGAGAGAGAGAGAGAGTTTACGAGAGAGATAGAGAGACAGAGAGATCAGGAGAGAGAGAAAGAAAGAAAGAAAGATAGAGAGAGACATAGTGAGACAGAGATGTTGAGATATCAAGCTCAACATGTGATGATCTAGGATGACACGTACCATTTTTTCGTTTCTCTGACATGTATAGTGGTCACCCCGATATATGTCAGGGATACTTCATTGAGCTTTATTAGATTTATCTACCGAGAGTGATGGCACATTTGTTTCTTACTAGCTCACTCATTCACGGACATTAAGTTTTTCCTTATGTACTGATCTCTATACATTGCACTTGTTGTATTCTTGTTTTTAGGTCATTCTTGTACATTCCTTTTGTGTAATAGAAGAAGAAGAAGATCATTCTTCCTTGCCTCAATCTGTGTGTGTGCTTCTCCTTGAGAGTGGGTGTGTGTGTGTGTGAGAGCTCTCTTCCTTATCTCCTTCATCGTGACATGGTATCAGAGCCAGCGTGGCTGTAGAGAGCTTGTGGAGAAGGCAACGGTGAAGACTACGTGGCAAGGCGTGGAGAAAACGCGATTTCACAAACAGCCTCCGTTTGCTACGAAAATCAGCGTGAAGTTTCAAAGCCATCTCAACCTCTATTTCGAGCCCGCAAGGCGGTGCCCATAGAAAAACTAGGTGAGTTTCAAAAACTGTAACTTGCGTTGTGGTCGGTGACACTCATATATTCCAGATCCAGAATTTCAAGCTATGTGTATTGTTGATACACGAAAACTGTGTTTTTCTGAGATCGAACTGTCACTTCATAGTGTGACAGTGTTCAAGAAGAAGTGTTGCTTGTATTGTTTTGCAGTGTTGTGAATTGTTGCAGAAATGGCAAACGCAGATGGAATGAGTCAGCTTATGTGTGATAAGCTAGACAAGAACAACTTCCATGCTTGGAGATTCAGAATGATGATTTTCCTGATGGGAAAAGGCTATTGGAAGTACATCAAAGGAGAGAATGAAAATGCTGCACAGTTACCAGAAAGGAATCGGACTGCAGACTAGTTAAGAGCATATGAGGAATGGAATCAAGGAGCACAAAAGCTAATGTATTGGCTATCTATTAGCATACAAGATAGCATGATTGGACACATACAGGATGCCAAGACTCCAAAGGAGGCTTGGAACAATTTGGTCACTTTGTATGAGACTAATACAAAGGCACGGAAATTGCAACTCAAGAACGAGCTACATACATTGGAAAAGAAGAGCATGTTGGTAAGTGACTACACTCTAAAAATCAAAAGCATATGTGAGTCACTTACATCTATTGGCATGAATGTAGATGATGATGATAACGTGGAAGTGTGCCTTCGTGGTTTAGGAGCTGCATATAAGCAGTTCAAAACTTCCATACAGACCAGGGAAAATATTCTGTATTTTGCTGATCTGGTATCTATGCTGATTATTGAAGAAAAGAATCTTGGTGAGGACTAAAACTCCCAAGGAAAGCCCAGTTCTGAGCAGGTATTCTACTCTGGCAGAGGAAGAGGTAGAGGTCGAGGTTTTGGAAGTGGAAGAGGAAACAATAACCAAGACCAAGGTCAACAACAAAATCATGCAATAGGAAGAGGACAGTTTCGAGGCAGGGGGAGCCAAAGAGGTCGAAAAATTTTCAAAGAAATGATTTAGGTAATGATAGTAAAGGATGCTGGAATTTTGGTAAACCTGGACTCTTTGAACGTGATTGCAGGTTGAAGAATCAAAATAACAGAAGGCAGTAAAACAACTATGCATCCACAAGTACAGATGATTCTGAGAAGTTGTTTATGGTTCAACATCACATGATGAATACGATGTCTGCTGGTGTTTCAAAATCAAATGATAATGTTTGGTATGTTGATTCAGGTGCTTCAAATCACATGACCAGTCATGCGAAATGGTTTAGTAATTTGCAAAAAATGCTAGTTCCTGGATATGTTGAAACCGGTGATGATACATCACATCCTATTGAGCATACAAGAAACATAGCATTGTCTATGGAGGACGGGAAGGTAAAACATCTTGCGGATGTGCTGCATGTTCCAAATATAACAAAGAATCTGGTTTCTGTTGGACAAATGGTTGACCAGGGATTACAAGTCAGGTTCTATGTTGATAGATTATATGTAGAAGAGTACAAGCAGGATGGACAATTGGTTGCCAAAGGAATCAAAGTGGGTAGGATGTTCACCTTAAATGTGAAGATTCCTGAAATGAATGCAGCCATGTTTGCAAAAGGTGGAGGAGTTATTGCAGATATACAGATATGGCACAAACGGATTGGACATGCAAACTTGCAAAGGCTGAAATTGATGTAGTCAAAGGAGATTGTCCATGGACTACCAAATTTCAAAGTTGCATAAATGCAAAAGGTATGTGCAGCATGTCAATTTGGTAAACATTCAAGAGCATCATTTCCACATGACAAGCATGTTAGTGAGAATGTACTAGAAGTATTACATACAAATGTTTGGGGTCCAGCAAAGACCACATCTATGGGCAGTTGCAGGTTTTATGTTACCTTCATTGATGACCATACACGCAAAGTATGGGTATATTTCATGAAAGAGAAGAGCGAGGTGTTCTCTCACTTCTAGAATTTTAAAGCTATGGTGGAAAAGCAGACAGGGAAGTACATTCAGACATTAAGATCTAATGGAGGAGGTGAATACATGTCAAATGAGTTCAACAATTTTCTAAAAAATCATGGAATTTGGTGTCCGTTTTCATGCAGGTACACACCACAACAGAATGGTGTTGCTGAATGCAAAAATAGACATATTGCAGAAATAGCAAGAGCCTTGATGGCTAAGAAGAATATGCCTCATTGTTATTGGGTAGAAGCTATGCATAATGTTGTATACATCATGAACAAAACTCCGACTACTGTTGTACATCAAGTTACACCTGAAGAGAAGTTTACAGGTAAAAAGACAAACTTATCACATCTAAAAGTTTTTGGTTGTACTGCATATGTACATGTTCCAGATGAGTTGAGGAAAAAGCTTGATCCAAAAGCAGAAAAATGTATCTTCATTGGATACTCCCTTGAGCAAAAGGGGTACAAATGTTATAACCCACTCACACGACAGGTGAAGGTGAGCAAAGATGTGGTATTTGATGAAATGTAAAGCTTCTATGCAGATGCCAAAGAAGGACTGAATCTTGAACCAAATGACAAAGAAAATGCTGAAAAATCAAGTGCAGAATCTCAAGTTTTGAGTGGACCGGATGCATCACCAAGCAATAGTTCTAACTCAAATCCATGGAGTGGAAGATTGCGTGGAAATTTCACTCCAGCAAATTCATCAAATACATCCAAGAAAGGTAAAGAAAAGCTTTCTACCAGTAGTAAAACAGGTGCAGGTTTTGAAGATGTTGATGGAGATTCAAGTGGTTCAGAAAAGAGTCTTGATGAGGAACTTGGATTGCCCTCTGTGAAGACTCCAGGAGTAAGAGGGGCACATGCAGATGATACAAGAAGAAGTGACACAGGACCAAGAAGATCTTGGAGGATGCGTAATTCAGCGCAACGATTGACATATGATAGTTACATGGCTCACCATAATGCCTACATGACAAAGGTAATACAAGATGTTGAACCTTCTTGTTTTGAAGATGCAATTGGTAATGCAGATTGGGAAAAAGATATGGATGAGGAGATGGCTGCACTTTATGGAAATGATACATGGAAGCTGGTTCCATTGCCACAAGGAAAGAAACCCATAGGCTGCAAATGGGTTTACAAGGTAAAGCATAATGCTGATGGTGGCATAAGCAGGTATAAAGCACGATTGGTAGCTAAAGGTTATGCACAGACATATGGCATTGATTATGAGGAAACATTTAGCCCTGTAGCTAAAATGTCTACTATCAGAAGACTTGTTGCATTAGCTATAGCAAAAGGGTGGACTTCGCATCAAACCGATGTGAAGAATGCTTTCCTACATGGTGAGTTACAGGAAGAAGTATATATGGACCAGCCAAAAGGATATGAAGATTCAAAGCATCCAAAATATGCTTGCAGGTTGCAAAAGGCTTTGAATGGGCTGAAGCAAGCCCCTAGTGCATGGCATGCAAGGATTGCTGATTACCTAACCAGCATTGGGTTCTCTATGTGTGATGCAGATCACTCACTATATGCAAGGAAGGCTGATGATGGCATCACTATTGTGGCTATTTATGTTGATGAGCTCATTGTAGGTGGTGATAATGAAGGAAGCATCAAAGAGGTAAAGAAACTTCTTATGCAGGAATTCGAGATGAAAGATCTTGCTGTGCTGCGCTGTTTTTTGGGCAGAGTTTATACATATAGAAACAGGTATATGGATGTCGCAAAGGCAATATGCCTTGAATATGCTGCAAAAGTATGGTATGGCTGATTGTAAGCCAATTTCTATGCCATTAGGTCAGAATTTGAAATTGGATACTACACCAGGTGAAGCATTGGAAAATGCTACTATGTACAAGAAAATTATGGGAAGTCTTATATATCTCAAAATTACAAGGCCTGATCTAAGTTATACTGTTGGACTTGAAAGTTAGTTGATGCAGGTTCCTAGGAAGCCACATTTGGATGCTCTGAGGCACACTCTACGTTATGTGAGTGCTACTTTGGATTATGCATTGTTTTATGAAGCTGGTGTGGACTTGCAGGTTCATGGATACACCGATTCAGATTGGGCTCGTAGTACTCCAGATATAAGATCTACTAGTGGTAAGAAGCAACCTACTATTGCTTTGTCGAGTACAGAGGCTGAGTATAGAGGTGCTGCAATGGCAGCATGTGAGGCATCATGGCTGGAGATGTTACTTGCAAATTTAGGTGTGGAAGTGCAAAAGCCTATCACTATCTATTGTGATTTAGCAGCATATAGTTAGCACCGAACCTTGTTTTCCATGCTAGAACAAAGCATATCAAGGTACATTATCACTTCATCAGAGAGAAGGTATTAGCAGGTGATATTGATCTTGTTTATGTGAAAACAGATGAGCAGGTTGCTGATATTTTCACCAAAGCACTTGGAGCTCAGAAGTTAAAGAAGTTTCGGGAGATGCTTGGATTACAAGATATGGCATTGAGCTTGAGCGAGAGTGTTGAGATATCAAGCTCAACATGTGATGATGCAGGATGACACGTACCCATTTTTTGTTTCTCTAACATGTATAGTGGTCACGCCAATATATGTCAAGGATACTTCATTGAGCTTTATTAGATTTATCTACCGAGAGTGATGGCACGTTTTTTTGTTGCCAGCTCACTCATTCGCGGACATTAAGTTTTTCCTTATGTACTCATCTTTATATATTGCATGCTAGCAGGTAGGGTAGTATACATCTTATTTGATGGATTCTTTGGCTACAATCAAGTGGCCATTGCTCGAGAAGACCACCATAAGATGGCTTTTGCCAAGAGTGGGGCATATTCCCTTTTCGAGTAATGCCATTTGGGTTGAATAATGTGTCAGCTACTTATTAAAGGCTGATGTGCCATGTGTTCAAAGAGTTCTTTAGGAAGAACTTGGAAGTCTATGTTGACGATTTTGTGCTCATTCCAACATTAGACAAACACATATACCAGAAATCAGACAAATTTTTGACAAATGTAAAGAATATCAGGTATGCTTGAACCCAAAAAAGTGTGTATTCATGGTAAGGCAAGGCAAGATTCTAGGACACATAGTGTCAAAGAATGGCATATCCATGTCATTCAATCGCTAAATCTGCTCTAGGGTAGCTCTGGTCAAGGTTCGTAGCTATTGTCCCTTCTTGAAGTCGAGCCTGGTAGGGCCTTGAACATCATGTCCAAGCTATCTAGGGTTGCATCTACAAGAATAGACCTTGGTTGTGGTTTATTTACAGTGAGTGGTGGGGTGAGATGAGGTGGTGTGGATCAAGTTTCGGCATTCGAGGGGATTTGAGATGCAACATCTTCTATTTTTGTTTTTGTGTCTTTCAAGCTTTCTTCTAGTTCCGATAAATTTTTAGTCCACTTATGGTTGTCCTTCTCCCTTGTATCCTTCCATGTTCTTGTTTTCCTCTTAATGGGCTCTCCTGATTTAGTTGACTTTGATTGTTTAGTTGGTTTATCATGTTTTAATGTTTGTGCCCTAGTAGCTGCTTGTATAGGAGCCACGTTAATGCTACTTGCACTTAAAATCCACCACTAAGCCTACCACATTAATTGGTGTAACATTGGGCAGAGTAAAGGGGTTCCTTGGACACTCTCTCGGAAGATTTTCTTTGGTGCACTCAGCACAAAAAGCCTTGTATTGTGATGTTCTAGGCTTGTCCCAGAGTTGGTGGGTGGGGACATTCACGAATGAAATGATCGCCCTGACATCTAAAACATGGTCCGCTAGGGGCTTCATGTCTCTTTGTCTCAATTAGGGCCTTGGGTTAGGATTCATGTACATGACATTGGACTATTTTGGATTCCAATTTGGTTCCATAGGTGATATGAATAAATCTCACTTTGCTCAAGTGACTCTATGTAATAAGCGTGTGGACTATCTTCATAAGAGTAGTCAAAATGCTGAGCATGATGGTCATTTTCTAAGACCAATGGGCTCATTGGCACCAATGCTCTATTAGGATTCTCCTCTGCCACTGCATACTTAACTAGAATCACATTGGTGGGAGGTGGTGATTGGTTTCCTAGGACCGGTTGTGGCCTATATGGTGCTTGATATAGTTGTTGGTACTGAGGCTGATTTTGTTGTTGTGGCTTATAATACGGTTATTGGTACTAGTTTTGATTCTTGTCTTTTTATTGGAGGGACAAATCACTTGGAGGCAAGCATTATTGGGTGAAACGATGTGCTCTTCCACTACATTTTGGAATGCTATAACATGTGAGACCCCTCCAAAATTTGGAAAGGGAGTGTGGGCTTACTTTGATTAACCCTACTAAAGATTGATCCATTGAAAAATCTATTTCCCAAAATTTAGAAAGGGATATGTGTTGCTTACTTTGGTTAACCCTACTAAAGAATTTTCAATTGAAAAATCTATTTTCCTTTTAGGAAAAAGAAGTTCCAATCATAAGAAACCCATGCCTTTTAAACATCATATAGTGTTTTTCCTCAAGAACAACAAGATTAAAAGTAAGTAAGACCCCATGAGCGGGATGAACACGTAACCTTATTTGTAATGGTTTTAGCGAGTTGTAAGCAACTCCTGCTTTGTGGGATTATGGGGGTCTTATGGGTGCTAAGCCCATTCCCTTGAATAGTTGATTTTGATAGAGTAGCCTATTACCAAACTTCCTTTTGGAGAAAAATATGCTTTTTTTTTTCTTAAGGGATCTAATCTGGCGTGATCACTCTCAAAACTCACTTACCTCTAATAGTCTTGGGTTCGCGTCCTACATCTCCTTGTTCTAGGACTCCTATCTCATTGTTAAGAATAATATTTCCAAAATCCTATCTCCTATCTAGTAAGCTGGTAACCACATAAATGGTTCATTGCCTATTAATATACGAAGCTTCTTCAAATTTAACCACTAGGTGTTCAAGTCTGAAGGGTTGATCAGGATTTTTGAGTTGGACCACTAATCGCCTCAGGCCATCCTCATAAATGTGAGCACCTAATCGTTTGGTCCTGATATATTCCAATTGTGTTTTATAAGGACCTTCTAGTGTCTATAAATACACAGTGCCTCAGCTACCTGAAGGTCTCCCCATGCTGAAAGACATCTCTGAATCACATGTGTCCGAACTTAGTACATAAGAATAACCACTTTGAAAATCACAAATTTTGACTGAGATTCGCGCTCTTGAACAACCTTGAAAACCACGATTTTCACTAAGAATTAGGATCCTCAAGAAACCCAGAAAATGTGATCTTGACAGAGAGTCATGAAAAAATGTGATCCTGACAGAGAATGTTGAAAAAATGCAATCCTGACAAAGAATCATGAAAAATGCGACCCTAACACAGAATCGTGAAAAAACACGATCCCTGACAGAGAATCGTGAAAAAGTGTGATCCTGACAGAGAATCGTGTTTTTGTGACACCCTGAAAATCATGATTTTGAGAATGACCTCAAAATTGTGTTTTTCGTGAGAATTGTGTTTTGTGCAAATTGCAATTTTGAGAATGGCTTGAGAATCATGATTTGATTGAGGATCGTGTTTTAGGCTGAAAATCGTGTCTTTTCTTAAAATTGTGTTTTTTGAACTGAAAATCACGATTTTGATTGAAAATCATGTTTTTTGAGAATGGCCAGAAAATTATGATTCTAAGAATGAACAGAGAATTGAGTTTTTGAAACACTTAGAGAATCGTGATTTTGAGCACAACTAGAGAATTGCAATTCTGAGAACGACCTCAAAATCGTGTTCTCTTATAATACTTTTAGGTGGGAAATTTCAAAACTAAGAAAATCACAATTTTCAAAAAAATTGAATTTTTCAAAGAATTGTGATTTTCACCACAAAATCACGATTTTCACCAGAGAATCGCGATTTTCTACGATTTTTGGTGGGAACTTCAAATTTCTGCACCAAGCCCCAAATGTGTAGAAAAATGTGAAAAGCACAAGCACATGGCCTCCCAAGCACTTCCTAGCTTTTTCTTGCACTCCCACACATAAAAAAACAATGTGAAAATGGTGAAAATGCACTCAAAAACGAAAACTTTCTATGAAGATGAAGATGGATGAAGGTGTTGATGATGATGATGAAGATGAATATCAAAAATCTTAAAATAAATAGAAAATGATTGTTTTTTACCTTCCAACATCGCTAATTTATGATCTTACCGTCACAATGCTCATCCTCGAGCAACACTTCCCAACAACGGTGCCAAAATTTGGTGTGGCTCAAGCTTAAGCACCACCTCCTTTACTTGTTAATGCACAGAGAAGTGAGGAGGATATGAAGATCATGAGCGATTGTGGTGAGCAAATGTGAGTGACAAGTGCATACATGCACGCACACACACACACGCACACACATGCACACAAGATAAGAGAAAAGAGTGGAACAATGGAAGGACTTCAATTGCAAAAGAAATCTATTACAAGAGCTCAAGTCCCTAACAAGCTAACCCCAAAAATGAGCTCTCTAGCTCTTTTTATAGTTTTTTGAGTAGTTTTGTTCCTATCCAGACCTAATGTCCGACATACTTTAGAATTAGGTTCGAGGGCTTATTTGAGGGCTCAAACGGAGTCTAAAAATTATCAAAATTGGTAGGGTGACGCTTCTAATACTCAAGCTCCAAGACTCCTCAGCTTGAAAAAATGGAGTTACAAAAATATGAAATGGTATTTACAAAGGCTTTTAGTGATGAAGATCACAATTTTTATATGGAGTTCTTTTTGGAAAATTGACATGTACTTCTTGGACTTCTGTATTTGTGTCCACACCTTAGACCTCCCTATATGCTCCTTCTTCTTGTATTTCCACTTCTTCCATGTGATTCCATGCTTGTGCTTGACCTTGAGTTCGAATAGAGGCCCTGTTCCAGAGTTACCCACTCTAGCCAAACAAGTGGCTTCATTCTTAGATGCATTATTGAGTACCAAATTGAGATCTAAGGTGTACTTAAAGGACCCCACATTCATAGAAGAGTGTATATACATGAGCATAGACATTGGGAATAATCTAGGGGAAGAATTAGAGCTTTCAAAAATCTACAAAGATTCAGATAGCTCTACTAGCTTCAATTTCAAACAATCCACATCTATCAAGGAACTCACAGAGAAGGTAACTCAGAAATCAAGAGTATCTAGCAAACAGATACCTACATTTGCTCCACTGAAACAATGCTACACCTCTGGAGGAGACCATATGGCAAATGTCTATCCAATCATGGCTCAACCCGAAGTGAACCCAAACAATCAATATTGCACCATAGAAAGGAGGTACACCATTCACACCGCACAACACTGCCCTTATAACAAGTAAGATGTTAGACAAAATTACCCATACTGATACCCACAATAGGAAAGATACCAGAACCTGAGACCATCTTAAGCACCCATGCCTCTATATGTAGACAAACAAAGTCCTCACCAGTGATCTATGTTCATAGACATAGGTAAGTCTTGCTTTAAATTAAGCACAACTCTTGTTCATTGTCCAACCATCTTTAGACACCCATACCTCAGTGTGTAGACAAAGAAATTCCTCACTACTAAGTTGTGGTCATAGAGAAAGGCTCCTAGTCCTATCTCAAATCCTATGTCAAATCCTAATTTTGAATCTCATTATTTGCATTTTTTTCATCAACTTCTTTCATCTTTCATCCTAGCTAGTTTCACGAAAGACTAAATGAGTCTCATTATCTTTTGGAAGGTGGACCTAGTGTACCATTTTTTAATTCTCTTCACTAATGTGAATGGACCACAATACCTAGGTCACAACCTAGAAGAAGCTCCATTTCTCCCTATTTAAGTGATGGATCAAGTACAAAGCAAGGCTTGTAGCCAAACGGTTTGCACAAGCCCAAGATATTGATTATGAAGGGACATTGTCACTTGTGGGGAAAATGCCTACTATTAGAGTACTCATGATTGTTGCACCTTCCAAGAGGAGGGGGATTTCCAACAGGAGGGGGATTTCCAAAATCAAATGGGAAACTTGCATTAGCCCTAAAGACTCAAGGGGCTTGGGAATTTTGAATATTGTCAGGTTGGCCAACAAGCTGGCGGCAAAATGGCTTATCAAGGCTTGGAGCAATAGGGAGTCCTCTTGGGCTAAATTGATCTTCAGAAACTCAAAAGACCTTACCTTAGTTGGCCATCCTGGTTGGAAGGACATAGGGATTCTCACGCTTTTGTTCTCCCCCCACCCGGTGTCCCCTAAAGGCTCTAGCCTCGTGTGTTCCTTATGGAAGAATTGGAACAAGGCCAAACACTTCGTCAGAATCAGTGATGAGTGGAAGTGGGTGGCTGGGATAAGACAAAATGACTCTATTTGGTTCCCGATCAACGGCATTAGGGGGGTGGAGTCTTGGAACCTCCAAACTGCAAAGAGGTTATGGAACAAGGGGTTCAAACAGTGGAAACAACTCTGGAAACAAGAGATCAGCCAGTGGATTAGGTTCGAAGAGTTGGATCCGAGACTTAGAGTTACCTTTGAGGAATGGACTCTTCTTCAAAGCAGGTGTTTAGCATGGGACCGCTCAACTACCCGCCTTCTTTGCGGTCAGGATCTTCCTTGCCTGGAGGGCCTCAAATGGAGCAATGGTAAGAAGCTATCTAGAACCCCCAACCTCAAAGAGGATTTAGTTGTTCACCATACTCTTAACAAGAGATGGTGCCTTTCTTGGACCAAACTTCGGTGGGAACTAAAATTCATGTCTATTTGGCACCCCCTAATTGAGGTCAAAAAGTCCGTCCTCATGTGGCAGATCTTGCACAAAGGTATCTGGACCAATGCAAGGGCTAACAAAATCTGTGGTGTGCCGCCATGGTGCAAGTGTTGCCATCGGTGTACCGAAGATTTAGTTCACCTCTTCTTCGACTGCCCCAAGTCCCGAGTTATCTGGCATCACGTGACCCGAGTATTGAGACTCACAAACCAAATCAACTGGCAACAGGTGATGTTGGGTGAGGTGGTCGGCTGCTCAGCGAGGCTGTGGAATGCCATCAGAGGTGAGACTCTCTGGAAGATTTGGAGGGAGCGATGTGCTGTCAATTTTGGCCAAACTCCTAAGGAATGGTCGATCGAGAAATCCTTGTTTCTCCTAGGTAAAAGAATCTCCCAAGATAAGAGATCTCCACCATTTAGACATCACTGTATTTATCTCCTCGAAAACAACAAGTTGAAACCCAAATGGGTCCCACATGAGGGTGATGATAAATTTATCCGCCTCATTTGTAATGCCCTCTAGTTTGCCATACTCCTCCCCTGCATTGTGGGACTTGGGGGGTCCCGTGGGCACTAGTCCCATTCACTTGTAACTTTTTTCTTTATTTTAATTAAAGTCCGGGAGATTAGGCTAAGGCGGAACTTCCTTTTATTAAAAAAAATTAAAAAAAAATCAACCCATGTGCGTATGCCCCATGGAAATCGTTGCATTTTATGAAATATTATTATAGTGTATGGCTTTAAATTAACCTAACCCTCTTGCATAGTGTGAGACCATCTTTAGCACCCATGCCTCTATATGTAGAGAAACAAAGTCCTCACCAGTGATCTATGTTCATAGAGATAGGTAAGTCTTGTTTTAAATTAAGCACAACTCTTGCTAATATTCCACCATCTTTAGGCACCCATACCTCAGTGTGTAGACAAACAAATTCCTCACTACTGAGTTATGTTTATAGAGAAAGGCTCCTAGTCCATGTGTACTCCTTATTTGTTGAATCCGGCATGGTAATGCACCTCATATAGTGCTATAAAATTGAAAAAAAGAACCTCAAGTTTGATTTCTATATAATCTATTGGAGATAAACAAAATAGTGTACCTTTATCTACAACAATGGAAAGTCAATGATGCACTCACAAGATCTTGGGTAATCCTATGTCGAATCCTAATTTTGAATCTCAGTATTTGAATTTTTCTCATCGACTTCTTTCATCTTTCATCCTAGCTAGCTTACATGAAAGACTAGATGAGTCTCATTATCTTTTGGAAGGTGGACCTAGTGTACCATTTTTCTTATTCTCCTATCGAGGTGCGCTAGATGCTAGAGAGGCAAGAGAATTATTTGCTCAACATGGGATTGGATTGTCTCTTACGACAACATACAACCAAGAAGCAAATGGAAAGATAGAACGACGACATCCTTCCATAGTAAAGATCATTTTAGAAACATGTCATGGAGATATTGGAAAATGGCCGAAATATCTCCGATTTGCTTTATGGGCCGACATGATGACATACACGAGAACAATTCATTTTATGCAAAATGAACTCATGTATTGTCAAAAGCCGATAGTTCCTATACATACTCAGATAGTAAATTCGATAAGCTTAAAATGGGAAGATAATTAACACGAGAAGATTTATTATAATGAAGAATTAAACAATTGAAACAAGGTAGTAAGACTTTAAAAGAGGCTACTAAAAAATTAAAAGCAGCATGATTAACGAACAAAATTTATTGACAAGAAACATCGACTGAGACCTCGATCAATAGAGAGTGGAGATTGGGTACTCGTTTATGATAGTACTTTTAAGACTCAGTTTGATGCATGCCGTAAATTAACTAAACGATGGTTCGATCCATATATTGTTGTTTCAGTGTTTGCTACATGTACATATACTTTACAAGAACTTGACAGAACTCCTTTAAGAAATGTGATTGCACGAAAAAGGATTAAATTATTTAAATGAAGGTCGTGCAATGAGTATAAGTTAGTTGAAGACTTCTTCGAAGATGAAGATAAAGATAAAGCATAATCAAGTGAAATAATTTGAATTGTTCTTTAATTTTGATATAAATTTCTTTTCATGCATTTCGTAATTAGGAATTTATATGTTTGTGCTATTACAGGAAATTTATTAAACTTATGTAGATAATGAAAAGAAATCAAAGTACAAATGTGTATGCAAGTTAAAGGTCAAATTTGGGGAACTTATTAAGAGGATAGGAGAGCAGAAAACTTGACTTGCGACTCTTATGAAAGGTAGACTTACTTTATACAAGTAGGCTTCCTTACCTTTTGAAATGTTTAGCTAATGAGATCTTAGTTCTCGTTGTAGCATGCTTCTAGAACCTCAGCATTGAATAGGGTTTAAGCCTTTCCCCTTTAATAAAAAGGTTACAAAGAGAAAAAGAAAGAAAAATAAATACATAAAGCAGTACATTAATGGTTGCTACAAGATGGAAAAAAATGAAGAAAAAGAGAAAGAAAAAAGAAAGAAAAAAAATTATCATAATTTAGTTGTGGTCTTGAAATCATTTGTAAAATGTAATACGAGCTATATGAGGTGGAGGTCTCCTATAGAAGAATTAGTTAGATGTATCTTATGGCAGACGACTAAGAGACAAAGGATAGAATTCTTATATAAACTAAATATTACTTGCGAACAGGGTTAATGGAATAGTAAATACAGCAACTATCTAAATTACTATTATAGGAATTTCTAAATTTGTCTTTTCACTTCATGTATTGAATGAAACGATTTCCAATTCACATTTACATAATTTTAAAGATTTTCTTTATTATGTGAAACTTAATTTGAATTTAGAAGTATTTTTTATCATCTTCTTGAAAGTCAATTTATAAATTTTTTTTTGAGAGAATTTGTTGCTGCTTTCCATGATCTGAATGTTGGCCCATCGGGATGATGTGAAGGTTTGGTGGGGGAGATATCGGAATGATTTCCACATTCAAATTGACATTCAAAAAAATAAAAACATTTTCTTTTTCAAGAATAAACATTGATTGACGAGAATTGACAAATTGACTAGTATTTACAAGATCGGAGATCCGAGTATGCAAAAACAATTTTAGAAGTCTTAGTTAATCAATTGGTAATTTTCTATTGTTTTTTATGTCTACAAGTAATTTGAATGAGTCTAAAAGTACTTAGTCTAGGAATGAGTATGTGAACAAAAATACAAATTTTACATCATTCATTTTTTATGTTTTATTACCACTGCATGTAAGAATGTATTAGTTTGCATGTATGCATGAATGCATGTGTATCTGAGCATGTTCTTACATGTGCATAAACGCATGGAAGTGTAAAAGAGTATATGCATAAGAGATGCATATGCATGAGCATAAGAGAGAATGCATGTGCATGTAAGATGCATATGCACGAGCCTAAGTGAGAATGCATGTGCATGTGAGATGCATATGCATGAGCGTAAGTCAGAATCCAGATAACATGTTAGCATGCATGTGAGAATATAGGTGCATGTATGCATGCATATAAGAATGCATATGCATAAGCATGTGAGAATATGATTACATGCATATATCAGAGTGAGTTAGCATGTATGAGTGTGTTATATGTATGAATGTTCTATCTTTTCTATAATATACATATGTTGCTCCTAATGTCTTTTCCTTTGTACAGCACTGATAAAAATTGACGATTTGACAATTACTTATGAGCTTCTGATTGGGAGATTGAAGCTGCTTATACACTGCTTCTTCTACCTTTTCTAAATGACATTTTAAGCTTAAATCTTGTATTAGACTTTTTCATCAGAATATTTGTATCGGGTTTATTATATTTCTGATTCAAAATAGCAGTTCTATCACTCAAAAAGTCTTTAGCATTATCAAGAAAGACTTATGAAGTATTCATTAATCAAGTGGTAATTCTTATTATTCTATACTTTTAATGTCTACAAGCAACAAGTCTACAATTGAATGTGTGTGTAATAAGTCTATTGAAGAAGATACTATACCTACATTTTTTATTTTAGAGACTTTATTGCCTCTTCATGTGGATAATACTACCACTCAACATAAAGAGAATGAAGCTTATAAGGAAGTAGAAGTAAAGGAATTTATTAAGGACTGCATTACAAGTGAAACACTTGTGTTGCCATCATATGAATATTGTTTATCTAGATTTCTAGCTGCTCAACCTTGTGGTCATGGATCAGAATAGGCTATTAGCACGATCTTAGAGAGTTTATTAGGAGTAAACCATTGGCACTTAGATAAACGTTTCACTTAGGATGCTCTCAAAGATTTTATTAGATCATAGTTAAAACACTTCCCACTTCATTGAAGCATATCTAAGCTCCTAAAGTACGCTACAAACACCCTGTGTGTAGTCACATTGTGAGGCCATAGGAAGTTTATTTTTGAACCGCACGTGGTCTCCATTCACACCCCTCAACACCGATGTCTATCACTGAACATCTGTTAGAGAGGCTAGCATGCAAGGAAGTATACAACTTAAATGATGGATTCTCTGGCTACAATCAAATGGCCATTGATCGAGAAGACCACCATAAGATGGCTTTTGCCAAGAGTGGGGCATATTCCCTTTTCGAGTAATGCCATTTGGGTTCAATAATGTGTCAACTACTTATCAAAGGCTGATGTGCCATGTGTTCAAAGAGTTCTTGAGGAAGAACTTGGAAGTCTATGTTGACGATTTTGTGCTCATTCCAACATTTGACAAACACATATACTTGAAATCAGAGAAATCTTTCAGAAATGTAGAGAATAGCAGGTATGCCTAAACCCAAAAAAGTGTGTATTCATGGTCAAGCAATGCAAGATTCTAGAACACATAGTGTCAAAGATTGGCATATCCATGGATGAGGATAAAGTTAGAGCAATTGGACAGCTACCTAGGTCAAAGAATGTCAAGGAAGTACAAGCTTTCATGGGGCATTGCTGCTATTATGGAAGATTCATTCATATGTATGCATTCATTGTAAAGTCTGTGTACTCCCTTTTGACTAACTTTGCATGCACAGACAATTTTGAGAACACCTTCAATGAGCCTAAGCAACGATTATGTTCAACACCAATCTTGACTACACCAGATTGGAACAAATCATTCCATCTTCATGTGGATGCATCAAATTATGCTATTGGGTTTGTACTTGCACATTCTACTCGTGAGTATAATATGGATCTTCCCATTGCTTACGCCACTAGACAACTCAAAGCAGCTGAACAAAATTACACCACGATTGAAAGAGAAGGATTAGGTGGTATATGAGTTTAAAATGTTTAGACACTACTTGCTCGCAAATAAGTTTCAATTTCTTATAGACCATTAAACATTGCTAAAGCTAGTGAACAAACCATGCAGTACTAGTAGATTAGTAAGATGGTTCCTCTTACTTCTAGAATATGACGTTGAAGTTCTGGTTAGGAAAGGTGGGAATCACTTGAGAGTTGACCACCTTTCTCGTTTGACTTCAGGAGAGTCCCCTCAAGGAGTATCAAATGACCTTCCTGATGCCTATTTGTTCATCCTAGAATTAGTGCCTAAATGGGCCAAAACTATAGTGTCTGTTCTGACCTTTGGATCCAAGCATCCCATATTGAAAGCCAAGGATAAAGAAGTACTCAGATCGCAAAATATATCACATCATGGGAGGCACACGTATAAGCATACCAATCAAGGCATACTCATTTGCTGTGTAGAGAATGTTGGTGCATTTTACCCAAGCCTACATGCTTGATATATTTGATATCATCCTCATTTGTAAGTCACATGAGTAGTCATGTGAACACCTCTTGTAAAAGAGTTCATTTTATCTCTTGTAAATGGAAAAAGAAAAAAGGAAAAGAATGGCTTACCTCATCCATGATGTAAAAGAAAATTCGTGAAAACCACGAAATTTAGAGCTGAGGGAATCTCTCCTAACTTTGAGGATCACTTTTAGGTGGAGCCGTTCGAATTCGAATTCAAAACTCCCTCCAAGAATAGCTATAAAAATAGCAAGAAGGAAGAGGCGATTAGCAAGCCTTGTACGTGACCAGTTCATGTCATTTTGTAGAGATTGAAGAGCTTACTCCATAGCTCTATCATTCTACTCCCATTGTGCAAAGATTCATTGCCAATGTGGTTGTAATCATATGTGAATCTATACATTTATCATCATCTACTTCTCTGTTTTGTTCTCTGCTATACTCACTCAAAGCAGTAACTTCAGAAGGTCATATCTCGAGTTCCACTGAACCTTTTTCCGTGATTTAACTTGCATTGGATAGCTTGTACTGTCTACTTGGTGCATATAAATTTTCGAGGTAATTGGATTAATACTTTTGGAGATATCGGCATTTTATTGCTTACTGGTCTATTTCTACAGTGCCCCGAGAATTGTGGGAATGTTCCAGAAATTGATGAAACTTGTTCTCAGTGCTCAATCCATCATTTGAAGTGTTTTAACTTGGATTGGGAAGCTTGCTAAGTCTATTTGCTATGCCCGAAAGGAATCTTTCTAAGTCCTACCAGGTTGAGAGCACTGTTCATTTTTTCCAGCAGGTGTATGTCAAAGAATAGCAAGTTTTGGGAGCTAGTCATTTCGCAACTAGTCTGTCTTGACTTAAACTTTTGGGATACATGTTCCAAAGTACTTGGCTGATATTTTGGTGGATTTAGGAAGCTCAAAGGGTCTACTAATCAACTCTGAAGTCTGAGTTGGCTGGTGTGAAGCTGGTTGTAGCAGCACCAACTCATCTTTGGATTGCATCCACCATGTCTCTTCACAGTGGTATCAGAGCATAGTCAAGCAACATGGGAGATCGATTTCCATCAACAATTGACAAATCGAATCGAAACAACTACCCGGCATGGTCTCTAAGGATGGAGGCTTACCTTCAAGGGAGGAATCTATATGGATTCATATCCGGAGATGAAGCAATGCCAACCATGAGGAACAAAGGGCAACCATCACATGAAGAAGTGGAAGGACTTTCGAATTGGTGTTCGAAGGATGCACTTGCAAGGTCCTATATTCTAAACTCAATCTCTGATTTTCTTTTACCTCATGTCAAGGGATGCAAGACATCAAGAGAAACCTGGAATGCACTTGCTTCTTTCTTCTCTTCCAACACTCGAGCAAGGAAGAACCAATTGTGGATGGAGTTCATAACAATGAAGAAAAGCCCGAAGCAAAATTTGACTGATTATGTCACAAAGATGAAGGAGATTTCCGACCAACTTGGAAGCATTGGAGAGGTAATTGAAGAGGAGAAAATCATAAGACAAATCATGAATGGAATCAAAGCAGACAACAAGTGGGAGTCATTCACAACAGCCATGGATTTATACATGGATATGCATGTACCCGACCTCAACACACTCATGGGCCAACTCTTCACTCATGAAGCAAAGATTAGCAAAGGTGGTGAGTCCTCAAGAGGTAATCAAACTTCTGCCTTATATTCTGATAAAGCTAAGTTTAAGGACGAGTCAAAGAATAGGAAGAATGAAGATGAAGGTAGCTCTTTCCAAGCAAACTTTGCAGGTAGAGGAAGAGCTAGAGGAAGAGGCAGAGGTGGAAAGCAAGGCAGGGGGAGATTCCAATCATCTCAACCTTGCAACATATGTGGCTTATCTAACCATACTACTGAAGAATGTTTCAAGAACCCGAGGAACTCAAGAGGAAGAGGATTCGATAGAGGTGGCTATGGATCAAATAGAGGTAGATACAATGGAGGCTACAACAACAACAACTACTACAACAACAATTACAACAACAACAACAACTATCAAAGTGGCCATAGAGGAAGAAGAGATTACAATAACTATGCAGAGGACCAAAGTCAAGAAGATTCATTATTGATTATGAATCTATCAGCGAAGAAGGGTAAGGATGATGATCACATATTTTACATTGATTCGGGATGCTCGAACCATGTAGCAGGAAATGTGGCTTTACTTTCTGATTTGGAAGATCCTCATAACAAGCATGAAGTGCAGACAGGAGATGACACAAAGCACTCAGTGGAGAAGATAGGTAATGTGAAGACATCAGATGGGAATATGAATCTCTTAAGCAAAGTCTTGTATGTCCCTACAATTACCAAAAATTTAATAAGTGTTGGACAGATTGTTGAAAAAGGATTGCAGGTTAGATTCAATCGATTTGGAGCATATGTTGAAGACCCAAGGCAAGGCTTTCGAAGGATTGCCAAAGGAGAAAAGACAGGAAGGCTTTTCACTTTTGAAGTGGAAGATACAAAGAACATAGCTTTGTTTAGCTATGGATCTCAAACTCTAACAGAGTTGGAGATATGGCACAAAAGGCTTGCTCACATTGGTGAGAGGACACTCAAACAGATTTGCAGGGACCAAAGTGTACTTGGTTTGCCTAATATCACAAGGCAACACATGATTTATAAGTGTGAAGCTTGTCAACTCGGCAAGGCTCATAGACAACCTTTCAATAAGAAAGGATATATGTATCAAAATCCTTTGGATCTAGTGCACACAGATGTGTGGGGTCCAAGTAAGGAGCCATCTATATCAGGCTCAAGATATTATATGTTATTCATAGATGATTGTAGCAGGTGGACCATTCTGTTTTTCATGAAGCACAAGGATGAAGTGTTTAATTGCTTTAAGAAGTATATTGCTCTTGTTGAAAATCAAACAAGTAGGACTTTAAAAAGACTCAGATCAGATGGTGGAGGAGAATAATTCTCTTCTGAATTTGATGCCTTCTTGCATGAAAGAGGCATTAAAAGGGAAGTCACTACAAGGTATACACCCGAACTCAATGGCGTAGCAGAGAGGAGGAACAGAGCTATTGTTGAAGCTGCAAGGTCCATGCTCAACGAAAAGGGATTTCCAAACTACCTATGGGCAGAGGCTGTGTCTACAGCCACATATCTCATAAATAGACTTCCATCTAAGTCACTAGATGGAACCACTCCATATGAAGTGTGGAATGGAAGAAGACCTAGTCTAGAGCATTGCAAAATCTTTGGATGCTTAGCCTATGCTCACATTCCTTCTCAAGTAAGAGGGAAATTGGATCCCAAGGCAGAGAAGTGCGTATTTATTGGTTATGACCAAAACCAAAAAGGATATAGATTGTACAATCCAACCAATAAAGGATTTTCTGTGAGTAGAGATGTAATTTTTGATGAAAAAAAATCATGGTTTGATGATGATAGGAAAGTGAAGCTGCCATATGACTTGGATGAAGATTTTCCATCACTTCAACCAAAGGAGCCAAAGCAGATTGAAGAAAGTGATTCGGAGATTGACCTAGAAGACTTGGAAAGACTAAAGCTATGGAAGAACAAAGGTAAAGCAAAGATGCAGGATGCTACATATGGACGCGAGAGCTCACATCAACCACTTAGAAGGTCTTCGAGGGAGAAGAAGAAACCAGAGAGGTTTGGTTATGATACTTCTTTGGTCACAAAGCACTCAATCTACATTGCAAAGGATTCAACCAATGAAGAACCTACCACATTTGAAGAAGCACAAAGCAAGAAAGCTTGGAGAGATGCAATGGATGAAGAAATGGAAGCCTTGAAGGAGAATGACAACTGGGAGCTTGTACCTAACAAGCCATCTATGAAGGTAATTGGATCTCGATGGATATACAAAATCAAGAGGAATCCAGATGGAAGTATAAATAGACACAAAGCAAGGTTAGTTGCTAAAGGGTTTGCTCAGACCCATGGTATTGATTATGAGGAGACTTTCTCTCCTGTTGCAAAAATGCCTACAATTAGGGTTCTCATAAGTCTTGCTGCATCTAGAAATTGGAATCTCTATCAACTTGATGTAAAGAATGCCTTCTTGAATGGATGGATTTCTGAGGAAGTGTATATGGCACAACCTCCTGGATATGAGGATGCACATCATCCTAACTATGTATGCAAACTAAAGAAAGCTTTGTATGGATTGAAGCAAGCTCCAAGAGCTTGGAATTTCAGATTGGTGACTTATTTGCAGGACCAAGGATTCAAAGCTAGCAAGGCGGATACCTCTTTGTTCATAAAGAGGAATGGATCTGAAGTGATCTATTTATGTGTGTATGTTGATGATATTATTATCACAGGCAATGATCTTGAAGGAATCAAACAGGTAAAGAGTCAAATGAAGGAGGAGTTCAAAATAAGTGACCTCGGACCACTCACTTATTTTCTTGGATTGGAGTTGATCTACACAGATTCAGGTATATACATCACACAAAGGAAGTATGTCCATGACATGCTCGTCAAGTTCAAGATAGAAAATACCAAGTGTGTAGGTACACCTATGGAGCAAAACCATAAGCTTAGTGCTTATGAAGGAGAGCCAATTGAAGACATCACAAGCTATCAAAGCTTGGTTGGAAGTTTGAACTATGCAACACTCACAAGGGTGGATATATGCTATAGTGTTAGCATATTGAGTCAGTTTATGCATAAGCCGAGAAGACCACACATGGAAGCGGCCAAGAGAGTCCTCAAGTACCTAAAGGGGACTATGAATGAACGTTTCTTTTATTCATTTACTTCAGATATTGAGCTAAAGGTCTATTCAGATGCAGATTGTTCCGGATCTAAAGATGATAGAAGAAGCACATCAGGGTATATATCATTTGCAGGTTCAAAAATCATTTCTTGGTCATCGAAGAAGCAACCAACCGTGGCATTATCTTCTACCAAAGCTGAATATAGAGGTTTGGCTAATGCAACTCAAGAAATCATGTGGTTAAAGTCTTTGTACACAGATCTTGGACTTCTTCTTCAACACCTCACATTTTTGGTGACACCACAAGCTCACTACATCTAGCAGCTAATCCGGTATACCATGCTAGAACCAAGCATATTGAAGTCCACTACCATTACGTAAGGGAGAAGCTAATGAGCAAGGATATTCAACTATCCTATGTCTCTACAGATATGCAATGTGCCGACATGTTGACTAAAGCTCTTGATGGTACAAAATTAAGTAGATTCAAGTTGATGATTGGCTTACAGGAAATCAAGGACAATTGAAGACTTATTTGGAGGCCAAGCATGTTAGGCTTGAGGGGGAGCTGTTGGTGCATTTTACCCAAGCCTACATGCTTGATATATTTGATATCATCCTCATTTGTAAGTCACATGAGTAGTCATGTGAACACCTCTTGTAAAAGAGTTCATTTTATCTCTTGTAAATGGAAAAAGAAAAAAGGAAAAGAATCGCTTACCTCGTCCATGATGTAAAAGCAAATTCGTGGCCCTAACTACCTAAAACCACGAAATTTAGAGCTGAGGGAATCTCTCCTAACTTTGGGGATCACTTTTAGGTGGAGCCATTCCAATTCGAATTCAAAACTCCCTCCAAGAACGCTATAAAAAGAGCAAGAAGGAAGAGGCGATTAGCAAGCCTTGTACGTGACTAGTTCATGTCATTTTGTAGAGATTGAAGAGCTTCCTCCATAGCTCTATCATTCTACTCCCATTGTGCAAAGATTCATTGCCAATGTGGTTGTAATCATATGTGAATCTATACATTTATCATCATCTACTTCTCTGTTTTGTTTCTCTGCTATACTCACTCAGGGCAGTAACTTCAGAAGGTCATATCTCGAGTTTTACTGAACCGTTTTTAGTGATTTAACTTGCGTTGGATTTTTTGTACTGTCTAATTTGTGCATATATATTTTCAAGGTCATTGAGTTAATACTTTTGGAGATATCGACATTTTACTGCTTACTGGTCTATCTCTACAGAGCCCCGAGAATTGTGGGAATGTTCCAGAAATTGATGAAACTTGTTCTCAGTGCTCAGTCCATCATTTGAAGTGTTCTACCTTGGATTGGGAAGCTTGCTAAGTCTATTTGCTATACCCAAAAGGTAATTTTCTAATTCCTACCAGGTTGAGAGCACTGTTCATTTTTTCCAGCAGGTGTATGTCCAAAAATAGCAAGTTTTGGGAACTAGTCATTTCACAACTAGTGTGTCTTGACTTAAACTTTTGGGATACATGTTCCAAAGTAGATGGCTGATATTTTGGTGGATTTAGGAAGCTCAAAGGGTCTACTAATCAACTCTGAAGTCTCAGTTGGCTAGTGTGAAGCTGGTTGTAGCAGCACCAACTCATCTTTGGATTGCATCCACCATCTCTCTTCACAGAGAAGGATGAGCATGCAAAATGGTTGCAACTTGCCCATGTAGGTGCATTATGGCAACACCACTCCAAACATCAAACCCTACATGCTCCGCAAAGATTAGGGGTATATTGGCCAACAATGGAAGCAAATGTCCATAGGTTGTGTAAGGAATGCCCAATCTGTAGTGCTAATCCATCAGTATGACATGCTAAACTATATCAAGTGTCTTTAGTGTCCGATTGGAGTGAACCATTAGTAGCTATTTTGAGGACGAAATCATTCCCTCAAAGCTATTCTATTCACAAGTCTTTGGTGGCCAACCCTTCATATGGATGCACATACCTATGTGAAGTGATGTGACCTCTGTCAACAAACTCATTATCCAATCCATAAGGATAAGATGCCACTTAAATTCATGATGGGAGGTTGGGCATTCTCTAAGTGGGGAATAGACTTTCTAGGTCCTATTAGTCCCGGAGCTAAGTGTTCACATGCTGATTACATTATTGTCACCAGTGATTATTTGACTAAGCGGTTGAAGTGAAGGCCACAACGAAAAATGATGCTCAACAACAACCAAGTTCTTATTTGAGAATGTGTTCATGAGATACACGTTACTAATAGAGTTAGTAAATGATAGAGGCACGCACTTCTTAAACGAAGTCATTGAAAATCTACTCCATGAATTCTTAGTGATACATAAGAAGTGTGCTCCGTATCGTCCACAAGCTAAGGGACACGTATGAATCACAAACAAGATCTCATGTAATGTATTGACAAAGTTGGTAAATAATAAACGCTTTGATTGGGACCAATAGCTCCACCATGATGTTTGGGCATATCGAGTTTCCTATAAAATGGTACTCCAAGACATCCCCTTTTAGATGGTATTCGGACAAAATGCAGTGCTATCATTGGACTTCTTGATATCTACATTAAGAGTAGCGCACGAGTATGAGTGGAATGGACATGAGTTTTCCTCTAGGATCTTTGATCTAGAACGCCTAGGTGAGACTAGGTTACGAGCGGCAGCATGCATCTTTGCTGCAAAGAAAAGGAAAAAAACATACGTTGATGCACACATCAAGGATAAATGCCTAAAAGCAGGAGACTTATTCTCGGCATACACCTTGAAACAACATGCATGAAATTTAGAGAAGCATGGCTATGGACCTATGATCATCAATAGGATCTCAACATGTGGAGTTGTTCAACTACTACACTAGAAGACGAAAAACTGTGTAATTACATCAATGGATGGAGAGTCAAACTATATCAAGAACCCCTAACAGAGGAGATGCTAAATCGACTCAATACTACAAGGAAACATAACAAATAGGAAAAAGAAATTCGAGAAGAGGCACGCGCAGAAGCTTTGGAATGCATCCAACGAATGAAATTGAGAAGACAAGGTAGAGATCAACCTAGGTGAGACACTCAAGAAAGTCTTTAGAGAAGCATGGCTATGGACCTATGATCATCAATAGGATCACAACATGTGGAGCACTTCAACTAGCTAAACTAGAGACTTGATATTCTCTACATTTGTCAAAGATTTGTCTGAGTTTAGGAATATGGGTTTGCCGGATATCCGCAAAACAAGCAGGGCAACACAAGATGCACATGCAACAAATAGTCCAAGGGTAGGCTCAATGATTGGTGCAACATAAAGTACCTCATGCAATAAAGAAAATTTGGATACACAAGGGTGAACAACCCTCTGCTTAGGAGAGAGGATTCCAAAGATTCACCAAACAAACTACTCAGTTGAAGACTACAATGAAGGAATATCCTCAACATCAATCTAGATTGACCATTTCTATTTGGTTCCCAAAGAGGTGAATGAAGGTTGTCCCCAATACTAGACAAATTTGGGTGCCCAAGACGTGCTTACAAGCGTAAATGGCTTCACCTCAGCCTCTAAGCTAGAATCACCACCCACAAGCACTCACGGTACAAATCCCAGGGCAAACATCTACACTCCACACTATCACACCTCCGATCACGTCTAGAACTATCTCGATATGGGTACCCAAAAAGTCCCCAATCCAACATGCTCTAATCTAGAAACCTTTACGTGTCATCACTACCAAAAGCTATGATCCCATGATAAAATTTTGGAGAGCAAAATTTTGCATCAAACCACCTACCCAACTGTGCAAATCCATTCATACTAGAATAGATGCATTCCGAGTATAGTGCACATCCAGAGTATGCATCTAGGGACAAATCACTAACCTACCAACCGACCCTCACAAGCATCGCAAACACTTCACACACTAACTCCTAACCACTTCAGATATCATGTTGGTATTGTAGAGGGAACACCGTAATCTCATGTTTCCTATGCCATGCTAATATGCTTCTCTTCTTCCAATAGATAAGCATCAAGAACTATGAGCAATATCATGGCAGAGATGGAAAGCCCCAACGCATAGGCAGGTGTGAGTACAGTAGGTGTTAATATAGAGAATCTACCTATTGAAGTGCTATGAACCAAATGACCTATAGATCACACCTACAACAAATGCCTATGTCAGACCCTCCCACATGCATAACAAAGTGAGTTCATACAAACTCTCATTGGTTCAATTGCATGTCAGGGCCGTTAGGAGAGGTGAAGTACATATGGGAGTCCAAGCATGAGTATGATAGGGCATGGGTACGATTCCAATTCTTTTCAAGAGAGTTCAAAATGCTGCAGAACACACTAGAACTAAGAGTCATATGGCAACATGTAGGGTTTGCAGAATACTTGAAGGCACCCTTACCAAAACCAGACTTTCTATGCTGTTATTATTTGGGATCCACATTACAAGCAAGTGAGGTAAATGATAGACCTGGACCCTTTGTCATTCCTTCTTTATTGAGAAATGAGAAGTTGAAAAGTTCGAACTTACCCTAGAATTGGTAAGAGATGCTCTGAACATGCACGGCATGCATGTACCCTCTCAGAAGGATGCGTTGATACCAGATAACATGAAGAATAGGATGCTAGAGAAGTTAAAACACATGCTCGAACTCACACCCAGTGTTGCCATCCCATTCCACATGTACATGCAGCATTTCACATTTTCGGGTCAAGCTAGATTCACTCACCACAGACACAAATCTAGTTCAGTCTTTACTTGACAGAGACAGGTTCACTAACCACTAAGCTTCCAGTGTGTATTATAGATCAATTGTAAGAATCTAACAAAAGGTACTCTAGGAAGCTAGTGATAAATGCATGTTGTGCAATAATGCACATTATCTATAGATGCTTATCATACGATGTACCCATCCACCGTTCATTGACCTAGTCTCAACTACAACTATTTAAAGGATGCAAGGCCTCCACACATCAATCCGAGCGAATGAGGTGCACTATTCCATGTGCCCAGACACAAGAATTTCTTATGACCCCGGAGGTCTCACCAGGGGGAGAAGGAACAGTGCCTCCTTTCACCATTAGAACTCCATGTCTGGAGTCTGAAGGCACATCACAAGATGTCCCATCTGCTTCTCCTATCGCACCAAATTTTGAATTCGGTACACAAGCAGATGTTGAAGGAATGAGCACCTTTGACTTTGAATACTTTTTGTAGAACACACAACCACCACATGTAGAATCTTCTTCGATGTAGAGGGACCTGACAACTCCACACAAAGAAGGGATTCTGGGGTCTTATGGGTGGTAAGCCCATTCCCTTGTATACTTGATCTTTCTATTAATTCAATTTTGAGAGAGTATCCTATTACCAAACTTCCTTTTGGAGAAAAAACAAGGAAGAAAAGAGGAATTCCTACCCTTATCACAGATAAGATAGCTAGGAAGGAGACTCTCAAATGTAGCAAACATAAGGGAGAAATTTCTAGGGGGATTCTCCTTCTCAATTCCTCAAACGAGCACCTTCATGTGGGATAACTGAGATACAACAAGGAATTTAGTCTACACCTTTTTGCAAAAAGTGGAATTAATTATATCAACTAAAAGGCAATCCTTGGGTATTTTTTGCTTGAAGTGTGTGTCCCACTTGACCCATGAGAATCTCAAGGAGGTATGCTACTAAATGGAGTCAATTTGAAATTATTCTCTTGATGGAGTCAATATGAAATCATTCTTTTTCCATCTAAGGCTTATGGCAAGGGAGAGGCTAGCATATTTCTAAAATATAGTTTGGTCCAAGAAGAATTATTTTTTAGCCAAATTGATTTTTAGAAACAAAAGAACTCTAAGACTTATGGGCTTTCTAGGGTGGAAGGGTCTTGATCTTTTCACTCTTTTGTTCTCCCACTATCAAGTGACTCCAACAGGCTTGAGCTTTGTTTTCTCCCCACGGAAGATTTGCAACAAGGTGAAATGATTTGTCATGATCAATGAAGATTGAGATTGGGCTGCCGATATTAGACAAAATGATTCGATTTGTTTCTCTATCAAGGGCATTAGAGGTGTTGAGACTTGGAACCTCTAAAAATATACGAAGCTTAGTCAAAGGCTTCTAGTTTTGGAAACATATCTGGAATCAAGAAACATGCCAATGGATTAGATTTGAGGATATGGATTCAACTCGGATAGTGGACTATAAAGAATGGTTCATGTTGCAGAGTAGATTGAATGCTTGGGAGTGCTCGAGGACATGCCTCTTTATTAGGCAACACTCCCCTAAGCTTGAGGGACTTAAGTAGCACAATGGTAACAATCTCGATAAAATTTCGAGATTCAAGAAGAATGTGGAATTTTACGTCACACTTAATATGCGGTATTGTCTTGTGTGGTCTAGTTTAAGATGGTATTTTAAGTTTCAATCGCAATGGCATACCATAATCAAAGTTAAAAAATCAGCCCTTATGTGGCATATCCTTCATCAATGAATGTGGACCAATGTAAAAGATAACAGAATTTATGAAGCCCCTCCATGGTGTAAATGATGCCTTCATGGAAATGAGTACTCACGACACCTCTTTTTTGCATGCCCCAAGACAATGGACATGGCAAGCCCTTGCAAGAATCCTATTGTTGGAGGGACAAATCACTTAGAGGCAAGCATTATTGGGTGAAACGATCTGTTGTTCCATTGCATTTTGGAATGCTATAAGAGGTGAGACCTCTCCAAAATTTGGAAAGGGAGGTGTGTGCTTACTTTAGTTAACCCTACTAAAGAATGATCGATTGAAAAATCTATTTCCCAAAATTTGGAAAGGGAGATGTGTTGCTTACTTTGGTTAACCCTACTAAAAAATGATCGATTGAAAAATCTATTTCCCAAAATTTGGAAAGGGAGATGTGTTGCTTACTTTGGTTAACCCTACTAAAGAATGATCGATTGAGAAATCTATTTTCCTCTTAGGAAAAAGAAGTTCCAATTGTACGAAACCCATACCAATCCCTTGTATAGTTGATGTTTTTATTAATTCATTTTTGAGAGATTAGACTATTACCAACCTTCCTTTTGGAGAAAGAACTAGGAAGAAAAGAGGAATTCCTACTCTTGGCACACATGAGATAGCTAGGAAAGAGACTCTCGAATGTTAAAAACATAAGGGAAAAATTTCTAGGGAGATTCTCCTCCTAAATACCTCAAACGAGCACCTTCATGCGGGATAACTGAGATACAAAAAGGAAATAAGGTACACATTTATGCAAAAGTGGAATGAATTATATCAACTGAAAGGCGCCCCTTGCGTATTGTTTGCTTGAAGTAAGTCTGCCACTTGACCCATGAGAATCTCAAGGAGGTGTGCTACTAAATGGAGTCAATTTGAAATTATTTTCTTGATGGAGTCAATTTGAAATCATTCTTTTTACATCGAAGGTTTATGGCAAGGGAGAGGCTACCGTATTTCTGAAATATAGTTTGGTCCAAGAAGAATTATTTCTGTTCCAAGCTTTGATCATCTCTTTTCCCACCATCTTGAATGATATGGCTACAAATCGAAATGCACATAGCACCGATCTCCTTCAGGTTAAAGCATATTTAACATCTAATCTTCAAAACTCCTCTATCTTTGGGTCTCACATCCAAATAAAATCTCTAAATGTCCTTTCCAATTTCGTTATATAATTGCCTAGAATTTAACTAAGCGTGCATAAGTTACAACATATACACAAAACAACAAAAGCTTTCATCATATAGGAAGTCTTTGAAAGAAAAAAATACTTGTAATCGAAGCTTTGACTTTCCATCACTTATCGGGGTTAGATGTACTCTTTATACTCTCTCGCACAATAACCCCAATTTTAATACTCTCTCGCACAATACTCTTTCTACTCCTGCGTAAGAGAGTATGCAGTAACCAATTTTTAGCTTTCTTTTTGCATCTCCATATTTCTCTTATTACACGTATCATGCTTTACTACCTTTATGCATTTCCTACATTTCTATATCATCTATGATGTTATGTTTAGTTGTTTTGTGGATATATAATTTATATGTTGAGATGTTTTGTTGTTAGTTTGAAACGCATTATAGTTAAGAGTTGAACGTTGAATGATGCCTACCTTCGCAATCCAAGCTCTTCAACGAACCCCATTCAGACAAATTCAACTTTCGCAATGAGGCCGCGGAGGTAACAAGTGCTTCCGGACTCACTTTCAACTTTGTGCACCGGCTTAAACAAAGTTCCTGTAAGTTTGGGAGCGACACCTGCGCATCAACACAATTATATTCAGTCGCTATCATCACTCACATTTGGTAAGACGTAGTTTACACAGCCCTCAACTCACGTTCAGATTCAGCCTCTCCACGTTGCAGCTACCATTCAATATTAATATCTGGAGGCTCGTCGAAAGGCAGGAAAGAGCCGTGAGCCATGTGCAGTCTTGGAGCCAGAGCTCCTGCATGCAGGGCAGACCTGTAAAAATGTCACTAGCGACTGTCAGAAGAAACACTTATTTATGTGCGACGTTGAAGGCGCACGAATGAAACGAATGTCACCCACATGCCAAACAATCAAAGAAGATAATCCAACTTCATGGAATCAAGTAGGAACATCCATCAACACGAATCAACTCAGCCACTTCTTAGTCACCAAAAAACAACCTATACTAATTGGTGGTTGGTTTTCTTAATTTTAGGAAAGCTGGAGCTTCAAGTGGTAACTCAACCCATGTGCGTATTCCCATGGAACTCGTTGCATTTTATGAAATATTATTATAGTGTATGGCTTTAAATTAAGCTAGCCCTCTTGCATAGTGTGAGACCATCTTTAGCACCAATGCCCCTATATGTAGAGAAACAAAGTCCTCACGAGTGATCTATGTTCATAGAGATAGGTAAGTCTTGCTTTAAATTAAGCACAACTCTTGCTCATAGTCCAACCATCTTTAGCCACCCATACCGTAGTGTGTAGACAAACAAATTCCTCACTAGTGAGCTATGTTTATAGAGAAAGGCTCCTAGTCCATGTGTACTCCTTATTTGTTGAATCCGGCATGGTAATGAACCTCATATAGAGCCATAAATTGGAAAAAAAAAACCTCACGATTGATTTCTGTATAATCTATTGGAGATAAACAAAATAGCGTACCTTTACCTACAACAATTGAAAGTCAATCATGCACTCGCAAGATCTTGGGTAATCCTATGTCCAATCCTTATTTTGAATCTCATTATTTGCATTTTTCTCATCAACTTCTTTCATCTTTCATCCTAGCTAGCTTACATGAAAGACTAGATGAGTCTCATTATCTTTTGGAAGGTGGACCTAGTGTACCATCATTTTTATTCTCTTAACTAAAGTGAATGGACCACAATACCTAGGTCACAACCTAGAAGAAGCTCCACTTCTCCCTATTTAAGTGATGGCTCAAGTACAAAGCAGGGCTTATAGCCAAATGGTTTGCACAAACACAAGGTATTGATTATGAAGAGACATTGTCACTTGTTGCAAAAATCCATACTATTAGAGTACTCATGATTGTTGCACCTTCATGATTGTTGCACTCATGGCTGGTGGTTGCTCTCCTTTTTGTACCCTAATCTGGTTCATGCCCGAAACTACTTTCTTCTTGAAATCCCGTTGTATATTGGATACAGCAGTTTCCATGGAGGTTTTCTCTTCCTTGTGTGATGGAACTACTAAAGAAGGCACAGACTTTGTACAAGGGTCTTTGACTCTTTTGATGGAGGTAGCATCCCTCTGCATTATAGAGCTTTGGACACACACAACTTCTTCTTCTCTAAGATTAGTCCTAAGAGAATGTGTGACACCATGATCTATGAGCATGCAGTTTTCTAACTCTAATGGAATGCATTGTTCATGAACCCAAACTTGAAGAAGTTGGATCCTTAGGTTTAACTTCACTGCATGGTCATAGATCCAATCTTGTCCCATGACAAGTGGCTCTCTAAGGTCCTCATCTTGACACACTAGCATTTTGACTACCATTGGAACATCTTGAAGGTGGATGGGAGGTACGACCTTGCCCAAAAAAGGGGTTTCCACACGTCCTAATTCAATGAGATAGGTTTCTATGGCATTGATGTTCAATTGCAAGTCTTGGCAGTAGTTAGGAAATTCTAAGTGCACTAGTTGCTGCACCTGAGTCAATCAATGCTATCACAGTCCTTGCACTCTTTCCTTGTCTTATATCTATGGTCACAAAGGGATGTCAGTCAATTATTCGAGAAGTAGTTATGCCGATTGTTGGCACATGCCCATGTCCATGTAATCTTTATCCATGCTAGGCCAATACACTCCTAAAGGTTTCAGATTCTACAATGTTTGTTGCTTGGAATAATGATTTCCTAGCAATCCTTCATGGGCTTGTTGCAACCAACTGCTATGTTCATCGTCCTCGACACAACAAGCAAGTACACCTTCCGTATCTTGTTTGTACATGCTTCCTGCCAATATATTTATTTTTTTGTGATTTCATAATTTCTTCTTTGTTTGGTTTCACATTCTTATTTGCTAGTCCGAAGGTTAGGATAGGCACCAACTTATTTGCCCATTTAGGAGTACCTTCTAGATTGAACAGATCAGCATCAAGCAGCTCATCAGACACTCCTTGCGATGACTCTCCTGAAGTGATGCGAGATTATGTTCAACACCAATCTTGACTACACCAGATTGCAACAAGTCATTCCTTGCACATGTGGATGCATCAAATTAGGCTATTGGGTGTGTACTTGCACATTCTACTGGTGCGTATAGTATGGATCTTCCCTTCGCTTATGCCAGTAGACAACTCAATGCAGCTGAACAAAATTACACCACAACTAAAAGAGAAGGATTAGGTGGTATATGAGGTTAAAAAGTTTAGACACTGCTTGCTTGCAAATAAGTTACATCTTTTTATAGACCATCTTCACAAACCATCAAACATTCCTATAGCTAGTGAACAAACCATGCAGTACGAGTAGACTAGTAAGATGGTTTCTCTTACTTCTGGAATATGAATTTGAAGTTCTGGTTAGGAAAGGTAGGACTCACTTGAGAGCTAACCACCTTTCTCGACTGACTTCAGGAGAGTCCCCTCAAGGAGTATCAAATGACCTTCCTCATGCTTATTTGTTCATCCTAGAATTAGTGCCTGAATGGGCCAAAACTATAGTGCCTATTCTGACCTTTGGACCCAAGCATCCCATATTGAAAGCCAAGGATAAAGAAGTAGTGAGATCTCAAAAATATCACATCATGGCAGACACATGTATAAGCATACCAATCAAGGCATACTCGCTTGCTGTGTAGAGAAGGATGAGCATGTAAAATGGTTGCAACTTGCACATGTAGGTGCATTATAGCAACACCACTCCAGATTGTAGTACTAATCCATCAGTATGACATGCTAAACTATATCAAGTGTTTGTAGTGTCGGATTGGAGCGAGCCATTAGTAGCTACTTTGAGGAAGAAAACATTCCCTCAAGAGATGACTGTGGCTAGACGAAAGAGCTTAGAACAAGAAGCACTAGATTATTCACTCATTGGAAAAAATTTATACAGGTGTGGTAAAGATAGATACTTAAGGTTATGCATCCATAAAAGTGAATATCTCAAGATCTTGGAGACTACTCACCAAGGGCTAGCTAGAGGACACTTTGAACCAGACGGTGTGATCAAAGCTATTCTCTTCACAGGTCTTTGGTGGCCAACCCTTCATATGGATGCACATACCTATGTGAAGCGATGTGACATGTGTCAACAAAGCCATTATTCAATCCATAAGGATGAGATGCCACTTAAATTCATGATGGAGGTTAGGCATTCTGTAAGTGTGAATAGAATTTATAGGTCCTATAACTTCCCGAGCTAAGGGTTCACGTGTTGAATACATTATTGTCACCACTGATTATCTCACTAAGTGGTTGAAGTAAAGGCCACAACAAAGAATGATGCTCAGCAACAACCAAGTTCTTATTTGAGAATGTGTTCATGAGATACACGTTACCAATAGAGTTAGTAAATGATAGAGGCACGCACTTCTTAAACGAAGTCATTGAAAATATTCTCCAAGAATTCTTAGTGATACATAAGAAGTCTGCTCCCTATCACCCACAAGCTGACAGACAAGGCGAGAGCACAAACTGTTGGAGCAAGTCTATGACAAGCCTAAGTATTGGCTTGAGTCCCACAAAGTCATAAAAGAAGCCTTAAAATGAAGACTATGTAAAGTTCACTTGTGAACTACCTCTTGTAACTTTTGAAGAGTTTACTTAATGTAAAAGTAAGAGAATCTTAAGTGGTTGAGTCCACTTGATCAAGAATGGAAAGAGGAGCCACGAATTTGTGATTTCTGGTAGGTAGAGAATCAAATCAATCATTGATTGATTGGAGAGTGATTGAGGGAAGTTAGCCTCCCAAACTCAACTATAAATAGATGGCAGTTTTAGTCGTGGTTAGAGAGACCTATGTGAAGACCTCCAAGAGCTGAGCTTTATGCCATATCAAGGTGTGATTACAAGGCACACATATGTATCAGTAAGTCATTGTATTGTACAAGCAATATACTTTCATTTTAATGATTATTTGGTTTCATCTTTCCATGTTCTTGTGAAGTGTACTACTCACTGCCATTACTCTCAGTTTTCTCAGTCAACTTGCAGAGATGTTTTCTCTGAGCTTGGTGCATCATTTTCAGTGATTTAACTTGCAGAGATGTTTTCTCTGAGCTTGGTGCATCATTTTCAGTGATTTTTCAGTCATTTTCTCTGAGCTTGGTGCATCATTTTCAGTGATTTCAGTGATTTAGCTCTATAAGTCTACTATATGCTCACAAATTTTCATGTCATTTGGATGTTGCAATCTTCAGTTATGTCCATTTGAAGTCAACAGGGTCTGTTCATCTTCACTTCTCTGTCAGGTACCCGACTTTTTCACTCATCTTGTCAGAGCCATTTCTCAGTGGTTACTTTTTCAACTTCAGTGATTTAAAACTTGTTGGATTCAACTTACTGTCTAGTATAACCATACAAATTTTCATAATCATTGGATTTCTAAATTTTGAGTTATGTTGATTTTTCTGCTCACTGGTCTATTTCTGTAGCAGCCCGTGAAAATCGGGATGATGTCATCACTTGTTAAAACTCATTCTCAGTGTGTGGTTCAATATTTTTGATGAGATTACTCTTGAAAGTTAGCTCTTTAAGTTACCTAGACTTCCCCAAGAGGAATTAAGCTAATTGCTGCTGTGCTCAGAGAATTATGTAAAACACTGGACAGGTGTATGAACCAAGAATAGCAAGTTTTCACCTCTGAGCTAACTCCAACTTATCTATTTTGATCTATATTTTTGAGAGTGATCTTCCAAGGTACATAGGGTGTCTAATACATCCATTGGCAAGCTAAAAGGGCCCACCATATACTCCTGGAGTTTAATTGGCTGGTGTAGATCAAGGATTTTGCAACACCTCTTCATCTTCAAGCACATACCTATCCATCTCTTTAGAGTGGTATCAGAGCAAGGTTGGACAACATGGCAGATGGATTTCCTTCATCAATTGACAAATTGGACAGAGGTAACTACTCAGCTTGGTCATTAAGAATGGAAGCTTATCTCCAAGGTAGAAGTTTATATGGTTATGTGGCTGGAGATGAAGTTATGCCAAGTTTCAGGAACAAAAGTCAACCAACACAAGAAGAGCAAGAAAGATTGAGCACATGGTGCTCCAAGGATGCACTTGCAAGGTCTTATCTCCTCAACTCTATCTCAGATTTTTTGTTGCCTCACATTAGAAGTTGTAAGACATCTCAGGAAGTGTGGGATGCACTTGAAGCTTTCTTTTCTTCAAGTACCAAAGCTAGGAAGCATCAACTATGGCTGGAGTTCACAACTCTCAAGAAGGCTCCCAAACAAAATGTGACTGATTTTGTCACAAAGCTCAAGGACATAGCGGATCAGTTGGGAAGCATTGGAGAGGTAATAGATGAAGAGCAAATTGTAAGGCAGGTGATCAATGGCTTGAAGGCAGATGACAAGTGGGAAGCATTCACCATAGCTATGGATTTGTACATGGACATGCATGTACCTGATTTCAACACACTCATTGGACAACTACTTACTCAAGAGGCAAAGCTTATAAAAAATGGAGAAAGCTCTAAAGGTAATCAATCTTCAGCTTTATACACGGATAAAAGCAAGTCTAAAGATAACAAAGGAAAGGCAAAGAAAGTGGATGATGAAGCAGGTACATATCAAGCTAACTATGCAGGTAGAGGAAGACATGGCAGAGGTAGAGGAAGAGGAGGTAGACAAGGCAGGGGGAGATCCCAAGACTCCAACTCATGTTCTATTTGTGGATTAACTAATCATACAACTGAAAATTGCTTTAGGAATTCCTGGAATCAAAGAGGTAGAGGATACAATAGAGGAAGTTATGGCTACTCAAGAGGAAGGTTCAACAACTACCATGGCAACTACAACAACTACAATCATTCAAACTATCAAGGAGGCTACAAAGGAAGGAGAGACTACAATAACTACACAAAAGACTCAAACAAAGAGGATTCATTATTGATCATGAACATGGCTATGCCACAAGGTAAATCTGATGAGCATGTTTTCTACATAGATTCAGGTTGTTCAAATCATGTGGCAGGAAATGTGGCACTCCTATCAGATTTAGAAGATCCAAGGAATAAGCATGAGGTACAAACAGGAGATGATACAAAACATCGTGTGGAGAAAATAGGTAATGTCAAAGCACCCGATGGAAACATCAACCTACTCAGTAAGGTACTCTATGTCCCTACCATTACAAAGAATTTGATAAGTGTTGGGCAGATAGTAGAGAAAGGGTTGCAAGTCAGGTTCACAAAAGCAAGAGCATTTGTTGAAGATCCAAGTCAAGGATTCAGAAGAATTGCAAAAGGTGAAAAGACAGGTAGATTGTTCACATTTGAATTACAGGACACTAGAAACATTGCTCTCTTTAATTATGGTAGTCAGACACTCACAGAATTGGAAGTATGGCACAAAAGATTAGCACATATTGGTGAAAGGTCATTAAAGCAAATCTGCAGGGACCAAAGTGTACTTGGACTTCCTAATTTGTCAAAACAACATATGATTTATAAGTGTAGTGCATGTCAATTTGGAAAGTCTCATAGGTTACCATTCATGAAGAAAGGTTATATGCATGGAGATCTCTTGGAGTTGGTTCATACAGATGTATGGGGACCTAGCAAGGAAGCTTCAATATCTGGATCAAGGTATTATGTTTCCTTTATTGATGATTGCAGCAGATGGACTATCCTATTCTTTATTAAACACAAAGATGAAGTTTTTTCATGTTTCAAAAGATATTTGGCTCTTGTGGAGAATCAAACCGGTAAATCACTAAAAAGGCTAAGGTCAGATGGAGGGGGAGAATACTTCTCCCATGATTTTGATTCTTTTCTTCAAGAAAGAGGAATCAAAAGAGAGGTAACTACAAGGTACACTCCTGAGAAAAATGGAGTGGCAGAAAGGAGGAATAGGACAATTGTTGAAGCTGCAAGGTCTATGTTAAATGAAAAGCATTTACCTAATTACTTATGGGCTGAGGCTGTATCTACAACCACTTACTTGATTAATAGGTTGCCTTCAAAATCCCTTGATGGGATGACTCCATATGAGGCTTGGAATGGAAGAAGACCAAGCTTAGATCATTGTAAAATTTTTGGATGTATTGCTTTTGCTCATGTTCCTTCACAGGTTAGAGGCAAGATGGATCCAAAGGCAGAAAGGTGTGTATTTATTGGATATGACAACAATCAAAAGGGCTACAGGTTATACAACCCTACCAACAAAGGATTCTTGGTAAGCAGAGATGTAGTTTTTGATGAGAACAATTCATGGTATGAAGATTCATGCAGGAACGTCAATTTACCATATAATCTTGAAGAAAATTTTCCAAAGCTTGGTAGAGAACAACAGAAGATTGAAGAACAAGACACCTCAGAGGATGATGAAGAATCTCACATGGAAAAGATCAAAGCATGGAAGTCTAAAGGTAAAGCAAAATTGCAGGAACTTGGACATGAGGAAGAATCATCACATCATGGCCTAAGAAGATCTATGAGGGAAAAGAAAAAACCAGAAAGGTATGGGTTTGACACCTCATTAGTAACTAAACATTCTATCTACATAGCACAGGACATAAACCAAGAGGAGCCATCATCATTTGAAGAGGCCAAAGCAAAAATAGAATGGAAGCATGCAATGAAGGAAGAGATTGAAGCACTTGAGGAAAACAACACTTGGGATTTGGTGCCCAAGACTTCATCCATGAAGGTAATAGGCTCAAGATGGGTCTATAAACTCAAGAAGAATTCTGATGGTTCAATTAACAGGTATAAGGCAAGGCTTGTAGCAAAAGGCTTTGCACAAACTCAGTGAATTGATTATGAGGAGACCTTCTCTCCTGTGGCAAAGATGCCTACTATTAGGGTTTTGCTTAGTATTGCCTCTTCCAAGAATTGGAAGATACTTCAACTAGATGTAAAGATTGCATTCTTGAATGGTTGGATAACAGAAGAGGTATATATGGCACAACCACCTGGTTTTGAGAACCAAGTTTATCCTGATTATATGTGTAAACTTAACAAAGCATTGTATGGTCTCAAGCAAGCTCCAAGAGCTTGGAATTTCAGGCTTGTTTCATTCTTGCAGGACAAAGGCTTTCAACCAAGCAAGGCAGATCCTTCACTCTTTATTAAAAAGAGTAACTCTGAGGTCATCTACCTATGTGTATATGTAGATGATATTATATTGACAGGAAATGATGGAGATGGTATGAAGAAGATCAAAGATCAGATGAGGGAAGAGTTCAAGATAAGTGATTTGGGTTCACTTACCTACTTCCTAGGTTTGGAAGTTGTCTACAAAGATCATGGTTTGTTTCTCACTCAAAGAAAGTACATTAAGGACATGTTCGCAAAATTCAAGATGCAAGATTGTAAGATTGCAGGTACTCCAATGGAGGTCAATCACAAATTGAGCTCACATGAAGGTGAACTCATAGAGGACATCACATCATATCAAAGTCTAGTGGGTAGTCTCAACTATGCCACATTGACAAGAGTAGATATATGTTACAGTGTGAGTGTGCTAAGTCAATTTATGCACACACCAAGGAAACCACATATGGATGCTGCCAAAAGGATTCTCAAGTATCTCAAAGGAATCATAAATGAAGGACTTTATTATCCTTATGTATCTGATTTAGGTTTGAAGCTATTTTCTGATGCAGATTGGGCTGGCTCCAAGGAAGATAGAAGGAGCACTTCAGGTTATCTTACCTTTGCAGGTTCAAAGCTTATTTCATGGTCATCCAAGAAGCAACCCACTGTTGCTCTCTCTTCTACTGAAGCTGAATATAGAGGTCTTGCCATAGCTACACAAGAAGCTATGTGGATGAAGACATTATTCAAAGATCTTGGATTGGAGTTTGGAACTCCAACTATTTTTGGTGACAATATGAGTTCTATTCACTTGGCTGCTAATCCTATTTTTCATGCAAGGATTAAACATATTGAAGTTCATTATCACTATGTACGAGAGAAGGTTCTAAGCAAAGAGATTCAAATATCATATGTGTCCACTTATCAACAATGTGCAGATATTCTAACCAAAGCATTGGATGGTACAAAGCTTTGCAAATTCAAGGCTATGATTGGTTTGCAGGTAATCTTGGAAGATTGAAGACCTCAAGCATACTTGGCTTGAGGGGGAGCTATTGGAGCAAGTCTATGACAAGCCTAAGTATTGGCTTGAGTCCCACAAAGTCATAAAAGAAGCCTTAAAATGAAGACTATGTAAAGTTCACTTGTGAACTACCTCTTGTAACTTTTGAAGAGTTTACTTAATGTAAAAGTAAGGGAATCTTAAGTGGTTGAGTCCACTTGATCAAGAATGGAAAGAGGAGCCACGAATTCGTGATTTGTGGTAGGTAGAGAATCAAATCAATCATTGATTGATTGGAGAGTGATGTGGGAAGTTAGCTTCCCAAACTCAACTATAAATAGATGGCAGTTTTAGTCGTGGTTAGAGAGACCTATGTGAAGACCTCCAAGAGCTGAGCTTTATGCCATATCAAGGTGTGATTACAAGGCACACATATGTATCAATAAGTCATTGTATTGTACAAGCAATATACTTTCATTTTCATGATTATTTGGTTTCATCTTTCCATGTTCTTGTGAAGTGTACTACTCACTGCCATTACTCTCAGTTTTCTCAGTCAACTTGCAGAGATGTTTTCTCTGAGCTTGGTGCATTATTTTCAGTGATTTAACTTGGTAAAGTTAGATCTATAAGTCTACTATATGCTCACAAATTTTCATGTCATTTGGATGTTGCAATCTTCAGTTATGTCGATTTGAAGTCAACAGGGTCTGTTCATCTTCACTTCTCTGTCAGGTACCCGACTTTTTCACTCATCTTGTCAGAGCCATTTCTCAGTGGTTACTTTTTCAAATTAAGTGATTTAAATCTTTTTGGATTCAGCTTACTGTCTAGTATAACCATACAAATTTTCATAATCATTGGATTTCTAAATTTTGAGTTATGTTGATTTTTCTGCTCACTGGTCTATTTCTATAGCAGCCCGTGAAAATCGGGATGATGTCATCACTTGTTAAAACTCATTCTTAGTGTGTGGTTCATTATTTTTGATGAGATTACTCTTGAAAGTTAGCTCTTTAAGTTACCTAGACTTCCCCAAGAGGAATTAAGCTAATTGCTGCTGTGCTCAGAGAATTATGTAAAACACTGGACAGGTGTATGAACCAAGAATAACAAGTTTTCACCTCTGAGCTAACTCCAACTTATCTGTTTTGATCTATCTTTTTGAGAGTGATCTTCCAAGGTACATAGGGTGTCTAATACATCCATTGGCAAGCTAAAAGGGCCCACCATATACTCCTGGAGTTCAATTGGCTGGTCTAGATCAAGGATTTTGCAACACCTCTTCATCTTCAAGCACATACCTATCCATCTCTTCACACAAACAAGATCCCGTGTAACGTATTGAAGAAATTGGTAAATAATAAACGCTCTGATTGGGACAAACAGCTCCACCATGATGTTTGAGCATAGAGAGTTGCCTATAAAATGGGACTCCAAGACATCCCCTTTTAGATAGTATTTGGACAAAATGCAGTGCTACCATTGGACTTCTTGATATCTACATTAAGAGTAGCACACGAGTATGAGTGGAATGGACATGAGTTTTCCTCTAGGATCTTTGAACTAGAATGCCTAGGTGAGACTAGGTTACGAGCGGCAGCATCCATCTATGCTGCAAAGAAAAGACAAAATACATACTTTGATGCACACATCAAGGATAAATGCCTAAAAGCAAGAGACTTACTGCGGGTAGACACCTTGAAAGAACATGCATGAAATTTAGAGAAGCATGGCTATGGACCTATGATCATCAATAGGATCTCAACATGTGGAGCTGTTCAACTAGCTAAACTAGAAGGCGATATCCTGCCTAATTACATCAATGGATGGAGAGTCAAACTATATCAAGAACCCCTAACAGAGATGCTAAATCGATTCAATACTGCAAGGAAACATAAGGAAGAGGAAAAACAAATTCGAGAAGAAGCACGGGCAGAACCATTGGAATGCATCCAACAAATGAAATTGAGAAGACAAGGTAGAGATCAACCTAGGTGAGACACTCAAGAAACTCCAAGGTATCACATGGCCATGTGTGAATCCTCTGGTGTACATTCCCGCAAAATAATAGATCAACGTCCTTTTGTGACCCTGGAAGTAGGACAAGGAGAGAGTGCAAAAATTGTAAAAGCCTTAGTTGATTTAGGTGCAACCACTAAAGAAGTACACCTTTCTTACTATCAAGAATTGTAGTTAAAAGTCAATCCTATAGAAGCCTATCTGATAGGGTTGGGAGGCGTGGAAACCCCTTGCATGGGCCTGATCTACCTTCAGAATGTTCTTATGACAGTGAAGGTGCTAGTGTGCCAAGATGAGGATCTCACAGTACCTCTTGTATTGGATCAAGATTGGATCTATGATCATGTAGTCCGCCTGAACCTAAGAAGTGGACTTCTTCAGGTGTGTGTGAATCAAAACCGTATCACATTGGAACTCGAAAACCTAGCACTCAAGGAACGAGAAATGATACCCACCCCTAGTCCTTGTAGGAGCACATTTGAAGATAACTATGTTATTCTTGTCCAAGGTTCTATGATGCAGAGGAATGTCACTTGTGAAGGAGGTGCAACAATCAATGAGGAACCCCCTTCTGTTCCAAAAAGGATACCCGCAAAACAAGCAGGGCAGCACAAGAAGCAGATGCAACAAATAGTCGAAGGCTAGGCTGAGCGATTGGTGCCACATAAATTACCTCATGCAATAAAGAAAATTTGGATACACAAGGGTGAACAATCCTCTGCTCGAGAGAGAGAGAGGATTCCAAAGATGCACCAAACAAACTACTCAGTTGAAGACTACAATGAAGGAATATCCTCAACATCAATCTAGATGGACCATTTCTATTTGGTTCCCAAAGCGGTCAATAAAGGTTGTCCCCAATAGTAGAAAGATTTGGGTGCCCAAGGCATGCTTACGAGCGCAAATGGCTTCACCTCAGCCTCTAAGCTGGAATCACCACCCATATGTCACGAGGAAGGAGATAAGGAAGAGAGCTCACACACACACACTCTCTCACTCTCAAGCAGAAGCACACACACACACAGATTGAGGCAAGGAAGAATGATCTTCTTCTTCTTCTTCTTCTATTACATAAAAGGAATGTACAAGAATGACCTAAAAGCAAGAGTACAACAAATGCAATATATAAAGATCAATACATAAGGAAAAACCTAATGTCCGCGAATGAGTGAGCTGGAAAGAAACAAATGTGCTATCACTCGCGGTAGATAAATCTAATAAAGCTCAATGAAGTATCCCTGACATATAACGGTGTGACCACTATAGACGTCAGAGAAACAAAAAACTGGTATGTGTCATCCTAGATCATCACATGTTGAGCTTGATATCTCAACACTCCCCCTCAAGCTCAATGCCATATCCTGTAATCCAAGCATCTCCCGAAACTTCTTTAACTTCTCAGCTCCAAGTGCTTTGGTGAAAATGTCAGCAACCTTCTCATCTGTTCTCATATAAACAAGATCAATATCACCTACTAATACCTTCTCTCTGATGAAGTGATAATGTAACTTGATATGCTTTGTTCTAGCATGGAAAACAGGGTTCCGTGCTAACTGTATGCTGCTAAGATTATCACAATAGATAGTGATAGGCTTTTGCACTTCCACACCTAAATCTGCAAGTAACATCTCAAGCCATGATGCCTCACATACTGCCATTGCAGCACCTCTATACTCAGCCTCTATACTCGACAAAGCAGCAGTAGTTTGCTTCTTATTGCTCAATGTAATAGTTGCACCTCCAAGTGAGAAAAGAAAGCCACTAGTAGATCTTCTATCTAGAGTACTACCAGCCCAATCTGCATTGTTGTATCCATGAACCTACAAGTCCACACCAGCTTCATAAAACAATGCATAATCCAAAGTAGCACTCACATAACGTAGAGTGCACCTCAAAGCATCCAAATGTGGCTTCTTGGGAACCTGCATAAACTGAATTTCAAGTCCAACAGTATAACTTAGATCAGGCCTTGTAATTGTGAGATATATAAGACTTCCCACAATTTTCCTGTACATAGTAGCATTTTCCAATGCTTCAATTGATGTAGTATCCAATTTCAAGTTCTGATCTAATGGCATAGAAATTGGCTTACAATCAGCCACACCATACTTTTGCAGCATATTCAAGGCATATTGCCTTTGCGACATCCATATACCTGTTTATGTATGTATAAACTCAATGCCCAACAAATAATGCAGCACACCAAGATCTTTCATGTCGATTTCCTGCATGAGAATTTTCTTTACCTCTTTGATGCTTTCTTCATTATCACCACCTACAATGAGGTCATCAACATGAATAGCCACAATAGTGATGCCATCATCATCCTTCCTTGCATATAGTGAGTGATCTGCATCACACATAGAGAACCCAATGCTGGTTAAGTAATCAGCAATCCTTGCATGCCATGCACGAGGGGCTTGCTTCATCCCATACAAAGCCTTTTTCAACCTGCAAACATATTCTGGATGTTTTAAATCTTCATATCCTTGTGGCAGGTCCATATATACTTCTTCTTGTAACTCACCATGTAGGAAAGCATTCTTCACATCCATCTGATGCAAAGTCCATCCTTTTGGTGTTGCTAATGCAACAAGTGTTCTGATAGTAGACATTTTAGCTACACGGGTGAATGTTTCCTCATAATCAATGCCATATGTATATGCATAACCTTTAGCTACCAATCGTGCTTTATACCTGCTTATGCTACCATCAACATTATGCTTTACCTTGTAAACCCATTCTCAGCCTATGGGTTTGGTGAGCCATGTAATATATGTCAATTGTTGCATTGAATTACGCATCCTCCCAGATCTTCTTCGTCCTGGGTCACTTCCTCTTGTATCATCTGCATGTGCCCTTCTTACTCGTGGAGTCTTCATAGAGGGCAATCCAAGTTCCTCATCAAGACTCTTTTCTGAACCACTTGAATCTCCATCAACATCTTCAAAACCTGTACCTTTTTTACTACCGGTAGAAAGCTTTTCTTTACCTTTCTTGGATGTATTTGATGAATTTTGTGGACTAAAATTTCCACGCAATCTTCCACTTTATGGATTTGAGTTGGACTATTGCTTGGTGATGCATCCGGTCCACTCAAAACTTGAGATTCTGCACTTGATTTTTCAGCATTTTCTTTGTCATTTGGTTCAAGATTCAGTCCTTCTTTGGCATCTGCATAGAAGCTTGACATTTCATCAAATACCACATCGCTTCTCACCTTCACTTGTCATGTGAGTGGGTTATAACATTTGTACCCCTTTTGGTCAAGGGAGTATCCAATGAAGACACATTTTTATGCTTTCGGATCAAGCTTCGTCCTCAACTCATCTGGAACATGTACATATGCAGTACAACCAAAAACTTTCAGATGTGATAAGTTTGGCTTTTTACCTGTAAACTTCTTCTCAGGTGTAACTTGATGTACAACAGCAGTCGGAGTTCTGTTCATGATGTATACATCAGTATGCACAGCTTCTACCCAATAACAATGAGGCATATTCTTCTTAGCCATCAACACTCTTGCTATTTCTGCAATATGTCTATTTTTGCATTCAGCAATGCCATTCTGTTGTGGTGTGTACCTGGATGAAAACTGAGGCCGAATTCCATGATTTTTTAGAAAATTGTTCAACTCATTTGATATGTATTCACCTTCTCCATCAGATCTTAATGTCTAAATGTATTTCCCTATCTACTTTTCCACCATAGCTTTAAAATTCTGGAAGTGAGCGAGCACCTCGCTCTTCTCTTTCATAAAATATACCCATACTTTGCGTGTATGGTCATCAATCAAGGTAACATAAAACTTGCGACCGCCCATAGATGTGGTCTTTGCTCGATCCCAAACATCTCTATGTACTACTTCTAATACATTCTCACTAACATGCTTGCCATGTGGAAATGATGCTCTTGACTGTTTACCAAATTGACATGCTGCACATACCTTTTGCATTTTTGCAACTTTGAAATTTGATAGTCCATGGACAATCTCCTTTGACTGCATCAGTTTCAGCCTTTGCATGTTTGCATGTCCAATCCGTTTGTTCCATATCTCTATATCTGCAATAACTCCTGCACCTTTTGCAAACATTGTTGCATTCATTTCAGGAATCTTCACATTTAAGGTGAATGTCCTACCCACTTTGTTTCCTTTGGCAACCAATCATCCATTCTGCTTGTACTCTTCTACATATAATCCATCAGCATTGAACCTGACTTGTAATCCCTAGTCAACCATTTGTCCAATAGAAACTAGATTCTTTGTTATATTTGGAACATGCAGCACATCAGCAAGATGTTTTACCTTCCCGTCCTCCATAGACAATGCTATGTTTCTTGTATGCTCGATAGGATGTGATGTATCATCACGTGTTTCAACATATCCAAGAACTGGCATTTTTTGCAAACTACTAAACCATTCTGCATGACTAGACATGTGATTTGAAGCAACTGAATCAACATACCAGACCTTATCATTCAATTTTGAAACACCAGCAGACATCATATTCATCATGTGATGTTGAACCATAAACAGCTTCTCAGAATCATTTGTACTTGTGGATGCATAGTTGTTTTGCTTCCTTCTGTTATTTTGATTCTTCAACCTGCAATCACATTCAAAGTGTCTAGGTTTACCACAATTCCAGCATCCTTTACCATCATTTCTTTGAAAATTTTTATGACCTCTTTGGCTCCCCTTGCCTCGAAACTGTCCTCTTCCTCCTGCATGATTCTGTTGTTGACCTTGGTCTTGGTTACTGTTTCCTCTTCCACTTCCAAAACCTCTACCTCTGCCAGAGTAGAATACTTGCTCAGAACTGGGCTTTTCTTGGGAGTTTGAATCCTCACCAAAAATTCTTTTCTTCAATAATCAGCATAGATACCAGATCAGCAAAATTCGGAATATTTTCCCTGGTCTGTATGGAAGTTCTGAAGTGCTTATATGCAGCTCCTAAACCACGAAGGCACACTTCCACCAAGTTATCATCATCATCTACATTCACACCAACAGATGCAAGTGACTCACATATGCTTTTTATTTTTAGAGTGTAGTCACTTACCGACATGCTCTTCTTTTCCAATGTATGCAGCTCATTCTTGAGTTGCAATTTCCGTGCATTTGTATTAGTCTCATACAAAGTGACCAAACTATTCGAAGCCTCTTTTGGAGTCTTGGCATCCTATATGTGTCCAATCATGCTATCTTGTATGCTAACAAATAGCCAATACATTACCTTTTATGCTCCTTGATTCCATTCCTCATATGCTCTTAATTGGTCTATAGTCCAATTCCTTTTTGGTAATTGTGGAGCATCTTCATTCTGTCCTTCAATGTACTTCCAGTAGCCTTTTCCCATCAGGAAATTTATCATTTTGAATCTCCAAGCATGGAAGTTGTTCTTATCGAGCTTATCACTCATAAGCTGACTCATTCCATCTATGTTTGCCATTTTTGTAACAATTCACAACACTGCAAAACACTACAAACAGCACTTCTGCTTGAACACTATTGCACTATGACGTGATAGTTCAATTTCAGAAGAACACAGTTTTCATGTATCAATAGTACACAGAATCCTTTGAAATTCTGGATCTGGAATACATTAGTATCGTCAAACAGAATGCAAGTTTACGGTTTGTAAAACTGACCTTGTTTTTCTGTGGGCCCCACCTTGCGGTCTCAAAATGCAGGTCGAGATGGCTCTGAAACTTCGTAGCAAACAGATGCCGTTTGTGAAATCTTGTTTTCTCCATACCTTGCCACGTAGTCTTCACCGTTGCGTTCTCCACGAGCTCTCTACAGCCACGCTGGCTCTGATACCATGTCATGAGGAAGGAGATAAGGAAGGGAGCTCACACACACACACTCACTCTCAAGGAGAAGCACACATACACACACAGATTGAGGCAAGGAAGAATGATCTTCTTCTTCTTCTTCTATTACATAAAAGGAATGTACAAGAATGACCTAAAAAGAAGAGTACAACAAGTGCAATATATAAAGATCAGTACATAAGGAAAAACCTAATGTCCGCAAATGAGTGAGCTAGCAAGAAACAAATGTGTCATCACTCTCAGTAGATAAATCTAATAAAGCTCAATGAAGTATCCCTGACATATATCAGCGTGACCACTATACATGTCAGAGAAATCAAAAACTGGTACGTGTCATCCTAGATCATCACATGTTGAGCTTGATATCTCAACACCATAGGCACTCACGGCACAAAGTCCAGGGCGAACATCTAAACTCTTCCGATAACTTTTTATTCCACTTGCAATTGGCCTTCTCCCTAGTATCCTTCCATGTTCTTTATTTTCTCCTACTAGGCTCTCTTGATTCACTTGACTCTGATTGTTCAGCTGGCTTATCCTGTTTTAAGGCTTGTGCTCTAGTGACCACTTGTATAGGAGCCACATTACTACTACTAGCTCTTGAATCCACCACTAAGCCTACCACATTAATGGGTGTAACCTTGGGTGCACTAGAGGGGTTTCTTGGACAATCTCTAGGGAGATGGCCTTTGCCACATTCAGGAAAAAGCCTTGTATTGTGATGTTCTGTCCTTGACCTAGAGTTGGTGAATGGGACATTCACGAATGAAATGGTCGCCCTGACATCTGAAACATGGTCCTCTAGGGGATTGTGATCTTACTTGTCTTGCTTGGCGCATGGGATTAAAATTTGTGTACATGACATTGGATTATTCTAGCTCCCAATTTTGTTCCATAGGTGGTGCCTCATATTGATACGAGTAAATCTCACTATGCTCAGGTGACTCAGTGTAATAAGCTTGTGAACTATCTTCATGGGAGTAGTTTGAACTATGAGCATGAGAGTCATTTTCTAGAACCAACGGGGTTAGTGGCACCAATGCTCTATTAGGGTTCTACTCTACCATTGCATACTTAACTAGAATCGTCGTGGCAGGAGCTGGTGGTTGGTTTCCTAGGACTAGTTGTGGCATATATGGTGCCTCATATTGTTGTTGTGGTTTATAATATGGTTGTTGGTATTGGCTCTAATACCTACCTTGCTGGTAAGGTTGCTGATAATATTGTTTGATAGCTTGCCTATTGTATGTACAATCTTGAGCCGTATGGTTTGTGTAATGCATGGTAGACCTTTAAAAATGTCACTAGCGACTGTCAAAAGAAACACTTATTTATGAGCAGCGATGAACACGCACAAATGAAACGAAAGAAAGACTCCAACTATGTGTCCAACATGCCAGACAATCAAAGGAGATAATCCAACTTCATGGAATCAAGTAGGAACATCCATCAACAGGAATCAATTCAACCACTTCTTAGTCACACAAAAACAACCTATACTAAGTGATGGTTGGTTTTCTTGATTTTAGGAAAGCTGGAGCTTCAAGTGGTAACTCAAGCCATGTGTGTATGCCCCATGGAACTCGTTGCATTTTATGAAATATTATTATAGTGTATGTCTTTAAATTATGGTAACCCTCTTGCATAGTGTGAGACCATCTTTAGCACCCATGCCTCTATATGTAGAGAAACAAAGTCCTCACCAGTGATCTATGTTCATAGAGATAGGTAAGTCTTGCTTTAAATTAAGCACAACTCTTGCTAATAGTACAACCATCTTTAGCCACCCATACCTCAGTGTGTAGACAAACAAATTCCTCACTAGTGAGCTATGTTTATAGAGAAAGGCTCCTAGTCCATGTGTACTCCTTATTTGTTGAATCTGGCATGGTAATGCACCTCATATAGAGCCATAAATTGGAAAAATAAAGTTCACGTTTGATTTCTATATAATCTATTGGAGATAAACAAAATAGCATACCTTTACCTACAACAATTGAACGTCAATCATGCACTCGCAAGATCTTGGGTAATCCTATGTCAAATCCTTATTTTGCATCTCATTATTTGCATTTTTCTCATCAACTTCTTTCATCTTTCATCCTAGCTAGCTTACATGAAAGACTAGATGAGTCTCATTATCTTTTGGAAGGTGGACCTAGTGTACCATCTTTTTTGTTCTCTTAACTAAAGTGAATGGACCACAATACCTAGTTCACAACCTAGAAGAAGCTCCACTTCTCCCTATTTAAGTGATGGCTCAAGTACAAAGCAGGGCTTCTAGACAAATGGTTTGCCCAAACACAAGGTATTGATTATGAAGAGACATTGTCACTTGTTGCAAAAATCCATACTATTAGAGTACTCATGATTGTTGCACCTTCATGATTGTTGCACTCATGGCTGGTGGTTTCTCTCCTTTACGTACCCTAATCTAGTTCATGCCCGAAACTACTTTCTTCTTGAAATCCCGTTGTCTATTGGATACAGCAGTTGCCATGGAGTGTTTCTCTTCCTTGTGTGATTGAACTGCTGGAGAAGTTAGAGACTTTGTACAAGGGTCTCTGACTCTTTTGATGGAGGTAGCATCCCTCTGCATCATAAAGCTTTGGACACACACAACTTCTTCTTCTCTAAGATTAGTCCTAAGAGAATGTGTGACACCATGATCTGTGAGCATGCAGTTTTCTAACTCTAATGTAATGCATTGTTCATGAACCCAAACTTGAAGAAGTTGGCTCCTTAGGTTTAAGTTGACTGCATGGTCATAGATCCAATCTTGTCCCAAGACAAGTGGCTCTGTAAGGTCCTCATCTTGACACACTAGCATTTTGACTACCATTGGAACATCTTGAAGGTAGATGGGAAGCTCCACCTCGCCCAAACAAGGGGTTTCCACACGTCCTAATCCTATGAGATAGGCTTCTATGGGATTGATGTTCAATTGCAAGTCTTGGTAGTAGTTAGGAAAGTCTAAGTGCACTAGTTGTTGCACCTGAGTCAATCAATGCTTTCATAGTCCTTGCACTCTTTCCTTGTCTTATATCTATGGTCACAAAGGGAGGTCGGTCAATTATTCGAGAAGTAGTTATGGTGATTGTTGGCACATGTCCATGTCCATGTCCATGTGATCTTTGTCCATGCTAGACCAATACAATCCTAAACATTTCACATTCTACAATGTTCGTTGTTTGGAATAATGATTTCCTAGAGATCCTTCATGGGCTTGTTGCAACCAACTACTATGTTCATCGTCCTTGACACAACAAGCTAGTACATCTTCCGTATCTTGTTTGTACATGCTTCCTGCGAATATATGATATTTTTGTGATTTCACAATTTCTTCTTTGTTTGGTTTCACATTCTTATTTGCTGGTGTGAAGGTTAGGACAGGCACCAACTTACTTGCCCATTTAGGAGCAACTTCCAAATTGAACAGATAAACATCGGGTACCTCATTAGACACTCCTTGCGGTGACTCTCCTGAAGTGATGCGAGATTATGTTCAGCACCAATCTTGACTACACCAGATTGGAACAAATCGTTCCATGCTCATGTGGATGCATCAAATTATGCTATTGGGTGTGTACTTGCACATTCTACTGGTGAGTATAATATGGATCTTCCCATTGCTTACACCACTAGACAACTCAATGCAAGTAAAAAAAATTACACCATGACTCAAGGAGAAGGATTAGCTGGTATATGAGGTTAAAAATTTTAGACACTACTTGCTCGCAAATAAGTTTCAACTTTTTATAGACCATCTTCACAAACCATAAAACATTGCTATAGCTAATGAACAAACCAACAAACCATGCAGTACTAATAGATTAGTAAGATGGTTCCTCTTACTTCTAGAATATGACTTTGAAGTTTTGGTTAGGAAAGGTAGGACTCACTTGAGAGCTAACCACCTTTCTCGACTGACATTAGGAGAGTCCCCTCAAGGAGTATCAAATGACCTTCCTGATGCTTATTTGTTCATCCTAGAATTAGTGCCTGAATGGGCCAAAACTAGAGTGGCTATTCTGACCTTTGGACCCAAGCATCCCATATTGAAAGCCAAGCATAAAGAAGTAGTGAGATCTCAAAAATATCACATCATGGTAGACACATGTATAAGCATACCAATCAAGGCCTACTCGCTTGCTGTGTAGAGAAGCATGAGCATGCAAAAGGGTTGCAACTTGCACATGTAGATGCATTTTAGCAACACCACTCCAAACATCAAACCCTACAAGCTCTACAAAGGTTAGGGGTATATTGGCCAACAATGGAAGCAGATGTCCATAGGTTGTGTAAGGAATGCCCAATGTGTAGTACTAATCCATCAGTATGACATGCTAAACTATATCAAGTGTCTTTAGTGCCAGAATCGAGTGAACCATTAGTAGCTATTTTGAGGAAGAAAACATTCCCTCAAGAGATGACTGTGGCTAGACGAAAGAGCTTAGAACAAGAAGCACTAGATTACTCAATCATTGGAAAACATTTATATAGGTGTGGTAAAGATGGATGCTTAAGGTTGTGCATCCATAAAAGTGAATATCTCAAGATCTTGGAGACTACTCACCAAGGGCTCGCTGGAGGACACTTGGGACGAGACGGTGTGATCAAAGCTATGACAAAGAATAATGCTCAGCAACAACCAAGTTCTTATTTGAGAATGTGTTCATGAGATACACGTTACTAATAGAGTTAGTAAATGATAGCGGCACACACTTCTTAAACGAAGTCATTCAAAATCTCCTCCAAGAATTCTTAGTGATACATAAGAAGTCTGCTCCCTATCACCCACAAGCTAACAGACAAGTTGAGAGCACAAACAAGATCCCATGTAATGTATTTACAAAATTGGTAAATAATAAACGCTCTGATTGGGACAAACAACTCCACCATGATGTTTGGGCATATCGAGTTGCCTATAAAATGGTACTCCAAGACATCCCCTTTTAGATAGTATTTGGAAAAAATGCAGTGCTATCATTGGACTTCTTGATATCTACATTAAGAGTAGCACACGAGTATGAGTGGAATGGACATGAGTTTTCCTCTAGGATCTTTGAACTAGTATGCCTAGGTGAGACTAGGTTACGAGCGACAACATGCATCTATGCTGCAAAGAAAAGACAAAAAAAATACTTTGATGCACACATCAAGGATGCACATCTAGAGTATCCATCTAGGGACAGATCACTAACCTACCAACTGACCGTCACAGGCATCACAAACACTTCACACACTAACTCCTAACCACTTCAGATATCATGCTGGTATTGTAGAGGGAACACCGTAATCTCATGTTTCCTATGCCATGCTAATATGCTGGTGTTGGTAGTAGTCAGGCCACTCAAGGACTTGCAAGACAAGGAAGCCGACACAGAGAGTCAGAGCAAAGAGAAGGAGTAAGCAGACGAAGCAGTCAATGGAGATCTGACAATTAGGCCTACCATTTTTCATGAAATAATACTTCCCAAATAGTGAGTTTATTCCTTGAGCTTGAGGAGTTTTAGTAGTATTTATCCACCAATTTTCATAATTTTTGGAGCTCGTTTGAGCCTTCAAAATAGCCTTAGAACCTAATTCTTATCTAGGCTGGACACTAGGTCTGAACGGGACCAAAGCTAGTCAAAAAACTATAAAAAGAGCTAGAGAGCTCATTTTTGAGGTTAGATCGTTGTAGAATTGAATTTGTATGAGAACTCTTTGGCAATAGAAGCTACTCCATTGTCTCACTCTTTGTTCTTGCCTTGTGTGCGCATATGTGTGTATATCTATGCATGTTCATGTGCTTCTCACTCACACATTTGTACCATCACTTGTTCCAGGTTTTCATACCATCCTCATGTCTTCCAGTGCTATTCATCACTGAGCTACACCAAATTTTGGCACCGTTGTCGGGGATCAAGCTTTGAGGATGAGCATGTGATGGTAAGACGTAGAGTTGTGACGTTGGCGTTGTAGGTAGTTTCTTTACTTTTCCTTATTTTTCTCTTTCTTACTTCACCATCATCATCATCATCATCATCATCCTCACCATCTCCCACCTCCATCTCCATCCTCGCAGAAATTTTTAGTTTTTTTTTGTTATATCACCTTCCTCCTTCCATTTGCCTCATTTCATTTGTGAGAGAGAGCGAGAGAGCGATTTGTGTGCACTATTTTTGCATGTTTCTTGAGTGTTCTTGCAGGTTTCAGCTGTATCAAAGTCTCTAGCAGCTTGCGTAGGTACGGAAAAAACCCGGTCCTGTCTCTGCATCGTCCACCTTTGTCCATCATGATCGACAGAAAATTTGATCTTTTGGTAAAATTGAGTGCACCACAGTAGTCTAGAGACCTTGCACATCACAAATCCACAAAAATTTCAAAAGAAATTGCATTTTTTTTGTCCATTGCGATTGACAACATCAATCGAGATTGACAATGTCCATCGTGACGGACACCTTGTCCATCACGATTGAGAGACCCCGATGGACACCCCTGTCAATCGCGACAGACGATATCCATCACGACGGATACACGTGTCCATCGCGATCAACAGGAGATTTCACGATTGACAAGTGACTCGACAAAATTCTTGTTTATCACGACGGATATAAGCCCGACTAACACTCAAAAACAGAAAAAGCCAAAAATTTGAGTCCATCGGGATCGACACCCCATGACGGACTGCCAGTCCATCGCGATTGACAGTGTCCATCACGACCGATACCCCTGTCCATCGCAACTCACAGGAAAATTGCAATTTACACCCCAACTCGGTGAGAATCCTATCCATCGCGACACGTAGACCACGATTGACACAAAATCATGCAAAAACCCCGAAAGAATCAGTCCATCGCGATTGATACCATCAATCATGATTGACACCATCAATCGTGATCGACACCATCTGTCCATCGTGATTGACACCATCAATCACGATTGACATGTGTCCATCACGATTGACATGTGTCCATCGCGATTGACAGGCGATGACGGACAGCTCTGCTCATCAGGATTGACAGCCCTGTCGATCGCTGTTGACAGGCAATTTCGGCCAATTTTTTAGGGTCTTTTAATTTAGAAATTTTGGCTAATTTTGGGCATAAATATGGTGCTATAGGACACATAGGGAGGCCTTAAGCAAGTAATTTGAGAAAACCCTGTTTGCCTGATAGCCTGTTTTGATGGTGTTTTAACCCTAGAACCCTGAACTGTCATAACTTCCTCATACGAAATCCGTTAGGAGTGATCTTCCTCCACTCGTTACGGTAAAATTAATACCAGAATTATTAGATATAGTATTTTTAAGTTGACCATACCCAGAGGGAAGAAAACTGAGCGATCTTTGGGATTGTTTTTCATAAAGCCAAAGAACAATTTGACCTCTGAATTGCATGAATGAAAATGATTGGTTGTGCCAATTGAATTCAAATCTGGAGTTAGCTTTGGGACTTTTACAGGTCCATTGAGGGCATCAAAGGGCCTTCTCAGCAAGAGTAAGTGCAAGCTTGGGAACACATTTCCTTGGCACACAAGGGAAACCAAGGAGAGAAACTAAAGGTTGGAAATTATCAACACCCTCTGTCAATTCCTAGCTTAGGCTAAGTACCGCTAGAGGTTTTGATTCATTAGGTTTGCGTTAAGCATAATCGAGTCCAATAACTCTAATCACTCAAGTGCCAGTATGAAGAGATTACAGTTTCTAAACAACTTAAGGGAAAAGAATTTAAATCAAGCAATCAAACTCAAGTACGATAAAACCTAACTATTCCTCACGACGAACATTAATTGGACAAGAAGTGACATCCTAACAGAAGTAAAAAGAACAAGTGATTGATACAAATTGATCTGCAATGAGGTTGTACTTGGGAAATTTGGGGATATTCAATTGGGCATATGAACCTTAGATCAGGACGAAACCTGGGGAGAGATAGACAAAGCCTTAGGTCTTCAGAGGCTAGTGTCAATCACACTGCTAGGTCTTGGGCTTAACAGTTGAGCCACTATTCACGCTACCCTAGCTCTGAGACTAGTGAATCAGAAATGTCCCAAGGTATGGATAGACCCTCAAGAAGTTCAGGTATGGCTTACTTGCAAAAGGTCGAAGGTCCCTACAAGACACAACTAGAATACCTTAGGACCAACCGATTAGGTGCTGCTATCTATGAGGACGGCCTGAGAAGATCTGTGGTCCTTATTAAAAATCCAAATTAGCCTATTGGACTAGAGCATCCAGCTGTTAAGTTTGAAAATGGTGCATACTTGGACAAAGAAGGAACCATGTACGTAGTCACTAGTCACCCAGATAGGACGGATGAGTTCGGAAACGTAATCCCTGAATTAGACATAGGTGACATAGAGCAAGGAAACATAGGAAGAGAGCCCATGACCCCTCGAGGTAAATCTTTCTTGACAAGAATCATCATACCCGAGTGGATTCCCTAGGACAATAAGAGCATAGACTTGCTCCTAAACCGAGAGACTGACGAAGCCTTTTGGAGGTTTAAGCCTGATCAATCGAAGGAGATGGGAACGATCACAGTCTATGAATTTAAGGATCTCGACAGCCGAGGCAAGTTGACATATTTAGATGATGCCTCAGAGAGGATCTTTGTGGTCAAAAAGCAGAGTAGGCATGCCTACACTTGGAAGGGTGAATTCATTTTTCCCCAACCAAGATCTAATGTCTCTTATGGCCACCAGGGAGCTAGAACATCCAAAGCTCATGGAGCTCAAAGGGATAGAAGTAGAGATAGGCCGGAGGTAAGTTTTGCCAACCCATTGGGAAGAGAAAGAACCAAATCAAAGACGGATAGAGTGGAACCTGAGAGACGTAGAGAGCCTATGAACCTATGAAATGCTGATGATTTTCCTTTGCCAAGGCCTAGAGAACACATGAGGAGCTTGAGACCCACTAAGCTGGTGAAGTCTATGAAGAATTACTTTGATGGCATGGGAGACCCATACGATCATGTGGCCGAGTTTAGGCAAGTCTTGAAAGCTAAACAAGCTGAGGACTTATTCACGCAGTACAATGCCTTTGGTTTGACCCTTAGGAACACAACCCTTACATGATTTCAACCACTAAATGAGAGAGAGTTCAAGAACATAGACCAACTTCTAGAGGCATTCATTACTGAAGGCATAACACTTCCTCACTGATCCATAGTTTCAAGCAAACACCTCAAGAGACAGTTAGATTGGCAGGAAGAAGGTTTCGGCAATACCCAGAGAGATGTCCCATTCCTGAGTTACCAACTCCAGCCAAACAAGTGGCGTTGTTCTTAGATGGATTGCTGAGTACCAAGTTAAGATCATATGTGTACTTAAAGGACCCTAGAACCATAGAAGAGTGCGTACACATGTGCATAGACATTGAGAATAATTTAGGAGAGGAATTAGAACTTTCAAAAATCTACAACGACTTAGATAATTCCACCAGCCTCTCGTCCTTGCAATCCACATCTATTGATGAACTCGCTGAGAAAGTAGCTCAGAATCTAGGAGTCTCAAGTAAACAAATTCCAAGATTTGCCCTAGTAAGAAGATGCTATACTTGTGGAGGTGACCATATGGCGAATGTATGTCCCATCATGGCTCAACCCCAAGTGAATCCTAGTAGCCAATACTGCACCATAGAACGGAGATACACTAATCACACCGCGCAAGATTGCCCCTACAATAAGCAAGCAGTTAGGCAAACCTACCCTCAACCATATCCACAATAGGGAAGATACCAGAACCAGCACCCTCCACAACAATACAGTAGACCACAACAACCTTATCAGCGAGCCTATCAAAACCAACAAAGGCCTCAACCAGTGTTAGCTCAGCAGCCCCCAACCCCATCCAATGTGACTCCAGTGAAGTATGCGGCTGCAGAAGATAACTTGAATAGAGCCATAGTGCCAGTAACCCCATTGCTTTCAGAAAGTGACCCTAGTGATCATAGCTTTGATTCCACTCATGTTGATAGCCCCCAAGCTTACTACATGCAGTCACTAGAGCATCATGAGTCATATTACTATGAAGATCCTAGTGACTCTCGTTGGGAGTCGGAGTATGCAAATGTCATCTATGCAAACCCCAATCCTAGACCTCAGCCTAGACAGGTACGACCTCCATTCCCTAGAGAACCATGCTACAGATTTCAAGCAGATCACCTCATTCGTGATTGCCTAGTGCCTCCCCCTACACAACCCCAATCGGTGACAATTCAAGGCTTTTGTCAAGATTGCGAGAAGGAGCATCTCTTACGAGATTGCCCAAATAACCCCAACAACATGCCAAAAATCACTCCTATCAACGTTGTTGGGCTAGTAGTAGACTCTACAGGAAGTGTAACTTCCACTGCACTAGTGCAGGTGGTCACCAGAGCTCAGGCTCTACAGCAAAACCAAGGTTTAGACCTGGATAAGAATCCAGAAGCTAGTGAAATTGAGAGCATAACCAAGAAAAGAACTAGAGCTTAGAAGGATAGTCGTGAGAGAATGAAAAGACAATGGGCCAAGAAGATGAGTGATCTAGAAGAAAGCATAAGAGAGACAAAAGCCAAAATCGTGGAACTCACCTCTCAAACACCCTCTCACATACCACCGCCACCACCTTCATCCCTACCACCCCCTAATCCACCACCCCCTAGAGTAGGATCGGTTTTAGCTGACCCCACTCTTGAGGACATAGATATGATGGTTAAAGCATATCAGGCCAGAATCCAAGAAAGGCCAAATGTGACCGATCATGAAAAATGCTACCCTAGAGCTGATCTAGAAATAGAAAGAACCAAGCTTTGTGCTAGAATGGTGGAGTTGGCATAGACCATGTTTGAGGCCAGTCGACTCTTCAAATACTCTTGCTCAGCTAAGGCACAATTGCACTTTGATGGACTGTTGGAGAAGCTAGAGAGCATAATTGCAAGAGCTCACAAGGAAGCCAACTCTCAAGAAAGAGACAAGGCAAGTGAAAGGATAGGCGTGCCTACTCAGGAAGCCTATGTGCCTCCTCAGGAAGCCTATGTGCCTCCCCAGAAAGCCTATGTTCCTCCCCAAAAAGCTTATGTGCCTAATTCCACTAAACCTGACACATCTTCCTCTATGAATGGATGTTCCCCATAATTCCTAAGAGAGATTCAGGAAGCGAAATGGGCTAAAGAAAGTGAAGCTCCCCCTCCCATTGAACTTGTGGATGAAGCACATGACCAATTTCCACAGGACATTCCTTCCATCTACGGAGAGCAGGAGAGTGCCCAATCCCAGGAGAGATTAGACTTTGCATCTAATTCTTTACAAGAACTACCCCGTTTCACAGGGCCATGGGAAGCAAAATCTACTTGCATGAGAGCACCCACTATCATGGTAAGGAATGAAGAGTCAGTCTTACCTAGGAACACAGAGGTAGTAAAGAACACTAAATTTCAATGCAAACTCACTTCAGAAGGGCTACTCCAGGTAAGGCTAGAACTATGGAAACAAGTAACCAATCAAGTGCCAGAAATAGCAAAGCCTTGTTCCCAGGTAGGTTCTCATCGAAGAGTGCCAGAAATTCCATTGGACAAGATAGGTGACATGAGTGAAGGTGAAGAAGGAAACACATATCTCCCTATCACTCATCAGGGTTACACAATCAAGGCAATTTTGGACTCAAGTGCCGAAGTTGCAATTGCTACCACTTCCCTATGGAAGCGTTGGGGCAAGCCAGCACTTAGGCCCACGAGAATGAAATTGCAGATGGCTGATGGTCACATTGAGAGACCCATAGGATTTCTAGAAGGAATAACTCTCACTACATGTTGTGTAGAGTTCGAGCATACTTTTGCTATATGTGAGTTCAGCAAGAATCAAGCCTATGAGATGATTTTGGGAAGACCATTTATGCGGCAGTTGCAAGTGGTACAAGATTGGGGAACCAATTCTTTGCATTTGCAACACTTAGGTGTTACAACCAAAGTTAATCTCAAGGATTACTGTCATAGAGATGTGCCCCCCATCCAATGGAATCCCATCCATAGAGCCAAAGATGATACTGAGTCAATGCATTCCATAGGAACAGGATCCTCATGGATGCATGAAGACACCCACTTATGGATGTGCAAAGTAGTTGTAGAAGAAGGGCAAAGAGAAAAAGCCAGAGAGATAGGTGCAAAGGACACCCATAGATCAATTCAAGACCCAGCCTATGCACTTGTAGTTTTTCTTGACGAAGAGTTTGAACCTCATGTTTGGGCTTAAATTTAGCAACAATGGACGTAGCCATCAATGAAGAACAATGGACACCCCACTGTGATGAGGATGTCTATGACATATCAGTCTTCACAATAGATCCAATCATGTGTGATCCGGTTCTTGAAGAATGTGAACCTAGCACTGATGCATTTGAGGACGCAAGCGACTCTGATCTAGAGTCAATCATTATGGACCCACCTTTTGCATCAGACGAGGAGTATTTCTACGAGGTAGAGGTTCACCCGTAGAGACATGAAGAGCTTACAAGTGATGTAAGATTAACCACACAAGTGACCAAGAAGAACGAAAACAAGAAAAGGAAAAAGAGAGAAAACACACCAGAAGAAGAATAATCTTTGTTTGAGGTCCCATAAAACCTCAAAAAGTATGAGATAGATGATAGGAGAGTCATGACAAGAATGCCTAAACGTGATGCACAAGCACGAGAGGCCTATGATAACAAGGAAACCACCAAGAAAATTGTGGTAGCCATGGAAGAAGGAGAAGAACGATGCACATACATAGGACATGTCCTAAGTGAAGAAGAGGAGCACGAGTTGATAACCTTGCTAAGAGAATACAGAGATGTATTCGCATGGAGCTACAAGGATTTGAAAGATGTAGATCTTGATATATGCTCACACACGATCCCTATGACCTCAGATGCCAAACCCTCCAAATAGAAGCCATACACATATAACGATAACTATGCTGCTAAGATCAAAGAAGAGAGAGATCGCTTAGTTGAAGCTGGATTCATCTATGAGATTGAGCACACTGAGTGGGTATCCCCCATTGTAGTGGTGCCCAAGAAGAATAGAAAGCTACGTGTATGCATTAACTTGAAGAAGGTTAATGCAGCCACCATTCGAGATAACTATCCGCTTCTTATCACTCAGCATCTACTTGAAAGAGCAGCAAGCAAGGAGGTGTATAGCTTCCTTGATGGATTTTCTTGCTACAATCAAGTGGCCATTTCCCTAGAAGATCAGCACAACACAGCTTTTGCCACGGAGTGGGGCATATTCGCTTTTCGAATAATGCCATTTGGGCTTACCAATGCTCCTGCAACCTTCCAAAGACTGATGTGCCATGTGTTTAAAGAATTCTTGAGGAAGAATTTGGAAGTCTATGTTGATGATCTTTGTGCTCATTCCAACATTAGATAGGCACATATACCTGAACTCAGGCAAATCTTTGACAAATGTAGAGAATATCAAGTCTAACTGAACCCAGAAAAGTGTGTTTTTATGGTCAGGCAAGGCAAGATTCTAGGACACATAGTGTCAAAGAATGGCATATCTATGGATGAGGAGAAAGTGAGAGCAATTGCAGAGCTACCTAGGCCAAAGAATGTCAAGGAAGTGCAAGCTTTCATGGGGCATTGTGGCTATTACCGACGTTTCATACACATGTATGCCATCATTGCAAAAAAGCCTCTGTACTCCCTTCTGACTAACTTTGAGTGGACGGAAGAATGTGAGAACTCCTTCAATGAGCTTAAACGACGGCTATGTTTAGCACCAATTTTAACCACACCAGAGTGGAACAAACCTTTCCATGTTCATGTGGATGCATCCAATTATGCTTTTGGATGCATACTTGCACAACCTACTGGCGATGGTAATATGGATCTTCCAATTGCCTATGCTAATCGATAGTTGAATGCGGCTGAACGGAATTATACCACTACTGAAAGAGAAGGACTAGGCATGGTATATGCTGTGAAAAAGTTTAGGCACTATTTTCTTGCAAATAAGTTCAAATTTTCTACTGATCATCAAGCCCTGCTATATTTGGTAAACAAGCCATGCAATATAGGTAGACTGTTAAGATGGTTCCTCTTACTAATGGAATACGAATTTGAGGTAGTGGTGAGGAAGGGCAACACTCACTTGAGAGCAGACCATCTCTCTAGGCTCACATCGGGAGAGGCCCCACAAGGAGTATCAGATGACCTTCCTGATGCTTACTTGTTAAATTTGGAAATTGTACCTGAGTGGGCTAAGACACTAGTGCCAGTATTGACATATGGGCCTAAACACCCAGTAATAAACACTCGAGATAGGGAGCTAGTAAAAGCCCAAAAGTACCATATCATGGAAGGAAGTATGTACAAGCATACAAATCAAGGAATCTTGTCTTGTTGTGTGGAAGAGGATGAGTATGCAAAGTGGTTGCAATTAGCACATGTGGGTGCATTAGAGCAACACCACTCCAGACAATGGACCTTACAGACACTAAGGAGACTCAGAGTGCAGTAGCCAACTATGGAAGCAGATGTCCATTGGCTATGCAAAGAATGCCCAATCTACCTCACTAAACCACCAGTAGAACATGCCACTCTGTACTGAGTGTCTCTAGTACCAGATTTGAGCGAGACATTAGTGGCCTTCCTGAGGACGAAAACATTCCCTCAAGATATGACATTGGCTAGACAAAGGAGCTTAGAGCAAGAAGCTTTAGACTATACTCTCATTGGAGATAATCTATACAGACGAGGAAAATATGGGTATCTTAGATTATGTGTCCACGAAAGTGAATACCTGAAGATCTTAGAAACTGCTCACCAAGGTGTAGCAGGAGGACACTTTCGACCAGATCAGGTGATCAAGGCTATATTATTTGCAAGTCTTTGGTGGCCAACCCTTCACATCAATGCACATACCTATGTGAAAAGGTATGATGTTTGTCAGCGAACTCAGTACCCAGTACGTAAAGATGAGATGCCATTGAAACCTATGATGGGTGGACGTGCATTCTCTAAATGGGGAATAGACTTTGTCGGTCCTATTAACCCCCCAAATAAAGGTTCACATGTTGAATACATCATTTTGGCCACAGATTAAATAACCAAGTGGGTAGAGGTGAAAGGCACAATGAAGAATGATGCTCAAATGATAGCTAAGTTCTTATTTGAGAATGTGTTCACGAGGTACAGGCTACCGATAGAGTTAGTCAGTGATAGAGGCACTCACTTCTTGAACGAAGACATTGAGAATCTTCTCCAAGAATTCTTGGTAGTACATAAGAAGTCTTCCCCCTATCATCCCCAAGCTAATGGACAAGCTGAGAGCACCAACAAAATTCTTTGCAATGTGCTAACCAAGTTAGTGAATAATAAACGTTCTGATTGGGACAAACAGCTACACCATGTTGTTTGGGCATACAAAGTGGCCTATGAAACGGTACTCCAAGCCACACCCTTTCAGATGGTATTCCACCAAAATGCAGTGCTACCATTGGACTTTTTGATGCCTACATTAAAAGTAGCACAAGAGCATGAATGGAGAGGGAATGAACTTTCCTCTAGAATCTTTGATCTTGAACAATTAGGTGAAACAAGACTAAGAGCTACAGCAGGAATATATGAAGCCAAGAAAAGACAAAAGGCGTATTTTGATGCCCATGTGAAAGATAAAGGCTTGAAAGCAGAAGATCTAGTTTTACTCTACACTCTGAAGCAACATGCACGGAAGCTAGAGAAGAGAGGTTATGGACCCATGGTCATAAATAGGATCTCAACGAGTGGAGTAGTTCAGTGAGCTACACTAGATGGTGATGTCCTCCCTAGTTACATCAGTGGATGTAGAGTCAAATTATATCAAGGACATCTCACTGAGGAGATGCTCAGTCGACTCAACACTGCCAAGAAACACAAAGAAGAGGAAAAGAGAATTCGAGAAGAAGCACAGGCAGAAACATTGGAACGCATTCGACGAATGAAATTGAGAAGACAGGGTAGAGATCAACCTAGAACAGAGGACTATGTAGACCCACGATATCATATGGCTATGTGTGAAGTGTCAAGTGTAAATCCCCATAAAATAGTTGATCGACGTCCTTTTGTAACCTTAGAAATAGGACAAGGAAATAGTGCAAGAATTGTATGAGCTCTGATTGACTCAGGGGCAGCCACTAGTGTTGTTAAACTTTCTTACTATCAAAAATTGGAATTAAGTGTTAACCCTATAGAGGCATACCTCATAGGCTTGGGAGGAGTGGAAACCCCTTGCATGGGTGAGGTGGAACTCCCCCTCTACATTCAAGATGTTCTAATGATAGTTAAAGTACTAGTGTGTCAAGATGAGGACCTCACGGAGCCTCTAGTCTTGGGTCAAGATTGGATCTATGATCATGCCGTCAGCCTAAACCTAAGGAGCGAACTCCTTCAGGTCTGGGTAAATCAGAACCACATTACAATTGAGTTAGGAAATGAAGTACCCAAAGAACTAGGAACGGCACAAACTCCTGGTCCTTCCAGGAGTACACGTGAAGATGACGATGCTCTTCTTGTCCAAAATTATAAGATGCAGAGGGATGATCTTCTCAACAAAGCACTCAAGGACACGATGGAACTCCCTTCTCTTCCAAAAGTGATGGAGTTACGGCAGTCAAAGCGGTAACAGGAGCAGAAGAAGCAAACAACCTATGCTCGAAGGCAAAATACGAAGCAAGGCATCTCAGCCACCGAAACAAGTTTGGGTACGGAAGGGCGAGCACCCTGTTGCAGTCAAGTCCCAACCACTGACTCAACGGCATACTGCTGATCAACAAAAAGACACTTATAAGAAGTCTTTTAAAAAGTCTTCTACAAAAGTAAAGTATATTTGGGTACCCAAGAAGTCAATGAAGGTCGACGCACAATCAAGACAAATTTGGGTGCCTAAGGCTTGCTTGCGGGCTCAAATAACCACACATGAACCACAAAACATACAATATGATTCACACACTCGAACAACCAAGGGCCACAATTATTTAACATCCACGAAGACATACTTGCCCATGAGCACGAGTAGAATCATTTGTAAATGGGTCCCTAAAAAGTCTCATTTTCAAGTAGACATTCTTAAAAAGCCATCCAGAATCTCCACAAAATCAACAAAGAAAGCCATACAATGCATTTGGTGGCCCAAATCTTCTGACAAGCCACCCGACCCCATTGTAAAGCCACCTCCACTTGCTAACTTTATCCACACTGCACCTCACCATCCCAATTAGCACATAGGATCACGTCATACACTCACCACACTTCACACTCACGATCACACGTGCACTAACTAACCCGCTAACCCCATCACAATTCATCAGGTTAATGTTGAAACAGGATATAGGATCATTTTGTGCCACTTCAATGTTAACGTTCATTCCTATATTCTCACAGAACCGACAACGGATTTCATCAACATGGATGATGTACCCAGAACAAGCTCTCAAGCAGGGAGGAGCTAGCAAGTGGTGGATTTAGAAAGTTTTTCAATCCTACTGGAAACAACTGAAAGACCAGAGGAGTTGCAAGCCATACAAATCATACCGATATCGGACCCCCCAAGCAGCCATACCATGCCTATAGGAAAGGCTTCCCACTGGTTTAGCGAAGTCGCAGGACCCTTGGGAGAAGGATCATATCTATGGGAGTCACAGTTGGACTTCAATGGGAAGCAAGGTAAATACCACTTCTTTACACGTGAATTCAAAAAGCTACAAAAAAGCTACGTCATGTATGGGAGAAGGCAGGGTTGGATGCGTACTTCAGTGCTCAACTCCTGAAGCCTGACTTCATTAGATGCTACTATCTCATCAATACCTTGACTCCAAGCAAGAACCCAAAAGGTGCAAGCTCATTTGTACTCCCATCTCTGACAAGGGGAAACGAACTCAAGAGGTTTAGGTTGTCAAACAATTTGGTAAGAGAGGCCCTAGATATGCACGGGATGCATATTCCAACAGAGAAGGAGGTCATGGTGCCTGATTACATGAAAAATTGGAGTGTCACCAAGCTGAAAGACATGGTGGCCATGACGCCCAACATTGCAATACACCTTCGAATGTGCATGCAACACTTTGCTTTTCCTGCCCAAGATAGATTCACCATGCCACCCAAGAAGTTATAGTTCAGCTTGTATCTGGTAGAGACACAGAACCTCACCATCAACCTACCCCACTGGATAATTGATCATTTACACCTTGCCCACAAACGATGGCCATGAAAGCATGTTTTATATGGATGTTGTGCTCTGACTAGAATTATTTATAGTTGTTTGGCTTATGACATCCCTATGCAACGGGCCCTAATGTGGAGTCGTGTACAATAGTTCAGAGGTATAACATCCACTAGACCCCCGTCCAAGAAGATGAGAGGAAGTCTACAAGTACCTCTGCTCAACCACGAGGAGCCACCCTGACACCGGACATCACTCCACCACCCGAAGGATGGTTCGGCCATTCACACTACAACTTCGAAGACGCAGCATTGATGGCCCCAATTTGATATTTCTTCCCGTCCCATCCGATCTTGAATTCCTTGGTGGGGAACCCTTGGAAGAACTCACAAATGAAGACTTTGAACTATTGTTAAGAGACGTAGATCTTGAGGCAGAAGAGGAACAACAAGTGGGGGATGTTCAACCGCAAGCAACGACCTCCCAAGTGCTAGTCACCACAGTTGATGTGGATGAAGAGGAAGAGGAAGAAGAAGAGGATGAGGAGGATGTTGAGGAATATGACCAAGGGCATCAGGATGAACAACAAGAAGTGCCAGAACTTGTGGGTGCGCCAGCATACACAACTCAACTACTAAGATTATACGATACGATTAAAGCAGTACAAGAATGGCACAAACTCTCTCTTGCATCAGGCCAAGCTTTAATGGAAGAAATGCTAGCAGACGAGGGAGTGCATCAAAATTTTATTAACACTCTTAAATAAGTGGCAGAATCCTTAGGAGTCTCGGAAGCTATCCATACAGGAGTTCGCCAGTCTGTTAGGTATGACAGACGGTGAGTCAAAACATTACCACGCGCAGGTAAGAATATAAGAATACCCATCCCAAAACCTGAAGTACCTGTTGAAACTACAGCTACCCCCACCATCACCATTGAATTCACTACGGAAACTTTTGTACAGACATCACCCATCTCACCCCCACATTCCCCATCTCTCCCATCTCCACCACCACCACCTCCTACCATTGAACAAACCACAGTCATAACTGCTACCATCACCTATAACCCAACCTCGTCCACATCCTTGTCCTTCCGTGAATGAACCTCACAGACCAGCCTCTTCTCCTCCATCACCAATCTCCTTTGAACCCATACTTGGCCACCCCATAATCCCTAGCATGATTGGAAACCCTTGACCCACTGAAGGTACCCTCTGTTTCCCAACTTATCCTCCATTACGCATACCCCTATCCCAGGACCCATACTTTCCATCCACTCCCTACACCTCACCCACCCCGATCTCACCACTCCAATACATATCTCATGGAGCAATACATTCGAACTCTAGTGTCTTAGATGCATCGTTTGCAGACGTTGGCCACGACTTCAATCTACACAGGTACCACACTCACTTCACCTACCATACCCACTTACATGGTAGCCCCTGCATGCACCACACTATTCGACCCCATGGACATCTCACCAACCACGGCACCTCTCCCCACAATTCCACCATCACCAACTCCCCTACCGACCAAATCACCACTCCCCACCTCTAGGGAAGACACATCATTCACTACCCCCTTCCCCATTCCCACTCCCGCTGCATTCCAACCTCCTCCTCGTGCATCTCATAGTGTAAATAGCACATTTAACATCTTACTTCAGTGTGCGCATCAACTACAACAAGAATACCATCAATTGGAAGAGCGCACCATGGCCTTCTAGGCAGAGTCGCAACTCTTGCAGGATAGAGTCAACATCTTGGAAGCTGACTACCACACACTCTTGGCTGAACATACTACATTACAGGAGGCTCACACCAAACTAGAGTGAAGAATTTCTACGGTGGATGAGAAAGCAGTTAAGGAGCCGGAGAATGTGCTCCAAGCACAGATGCTATCAAACGCTACACTCAGACACAATCTAGGAGCGTTATGAAAACACATGGCAGCAGCCTTAGAGGAGAACAAGCGACTGCAGCAACAAAATCAAGACAATTTTGAAGCAGCCATGGAAGGAACCTCGGGAGCAACCATTAGCCCTACAAAGTATAGAGCGGTCCCCTCAGACGACATTTGAATCTTACTAGAGGAACATGCAACATTCTTGGAGTCATATGAAAAGTTAGAGTCTGAATGTGCTGATCTAAAGAAGCAGTTAGCGAGTGCCCACAAAGCTCAACAGGAGCCAGCATTTTCCTAGCAATCTACAAAAGAATTAGAAACCCTATGGAAGCAGATAGCCGACCTAGACGCACGACTCTTAGCATATGAATGACCGCCCTCTCCGATTGAAGAACCACAACCTGACACTGTGGTGGAAATTCCTATCGAGGAAAGCTACGAGGAACCATACAAGACGATGCCAGTACCCAGCAACCGAATTACTGAGGAAGGACGAGACACTTTAGAAATTGGGGTTCTATATTGGCTCAAAAGCGTTGAGAAAGTGGGGCAAACCCATGATGATCGTGTCCAGTTTAAATTCAATCCCTCACCAATCTAGAAGAAACTGTTCTTAGGTCTTCTTACTTTCAACACCTATCCCACTAGTGGCTGATCACAACATCAGAAACGCAATACATGCCTTACTATGTCTTGCAACATTACTATAATATAGAAATTAAAAGACATATAGGGAAGGAGCCCACCTTTGCCACGCAATTTGAGCTCGATGACTTAGAAGAAGATGCACATGCGGGTATGATCTTCCAACCTAATTGGCATGCACTGTTACTCACTAACTACCCGGAGATGATGAGCACCTAGGCCACAATGCTACTGCATATCAAATATAACCCGTGCTATTGCCCAATGGTTTTTCGCCGATCATGGCAAGCTTTTGCAATCAAAGTATGCAACAATAAAGAATGCTCTGCTTGGGTCAACTATCCATATTTTGATCCATCTTGAGGGCCCCTAACTGTAGCATATATGATATCCACTACTCGACACTGGTCTACACGTTTGAATAATGTGCCCGATATAGCAGCAAAGATGTGCATGAAAATATTTGAGCTCATGACCATTGTCTTCTGTCACAATGCTCATCCTCGAGCAACGCTCCCCAACAACCGTGCCAAAATTTGGTGTGGCTCAAGAATAAGCACCACCTCCTTTACTTGTGAATGCACAGAGAAGTGAGGAGGATATGAAGATCATGAGTGATTGTGGTGAGCAAATGTGAGTGATAACTACATACATGCACGCACGCACACAATATAAGAGCAAAGAGTGGAACAATGGAAGGACTTCGATTGCAAAAGAAATATACTACAAGAGCTCAAGTCCCTAACAAGCTAACCCCAAAAATGAGCTCTCTAGCTCTTTTTATAGTTTTTTGAGTAGTTTTGTTCCTATACAGACCTAATGTACAACATAATTTAAAATTAGGTTCCAGGGCTTAGTTGAGGGCTCAAAAGGAGTCTAAAAATTATCAAAAATCATAGGGTGACACTTCTAATACTCCTCAAGCTCTAGGACTCCTCAACTTGAAAAAAATGGAGTTACAAAAATATGAATTGATATATACAATGGCTTTTAGTGATGAAAATCATTGTTTTTATATGAATTTCTTTTGAAAAATTGACATGTACTTGTTGGAGCTCCCTATATGTGTCCACACCTTAGAGCTCCCTATATGCTCCTTATTCTTATGTTTCCACTTCTTTGATGTGATTCCATGCTTGTGCTTGACATTGAGTTCCAATAGATGCCGTGTTCCAGAGTTACACACTCTAGCAAAACAAGTGGCTTCATTCTTAGATGCATTGTTGAGTACCAAATTGAGATCTTAGGTGTACTTAAAGGACCCTAGATTCATAGAAGAGTGTGTATGCATGTGCATAGACATTGAGAATAATCTAGGGGAAGAATTAGAGCTTCAAAAATCTACAAAGTTTCAGATAGCAATACTAGCTTCAATTCCAAACAATCCACATCTATCAAGGAACTCGCAAAGAAGGTAGCTCAGAAATCAAGAGTATCTAGCAAACAGATACCTAAATTTGCTCCAGTGAAACAATGCTACACCTATGGAGGAGACCAAATGGAACATGTTTGTCCAATAATGGCTCAACCCCAAGTGAACCCTAACAGTCAATATTGCACCATAGAAAGGAGGTGCACCAATCACACCGCACAAGAATGCCCTTATAACAAGTAAGTTGTTAGACAAAATTACCCATAGCCATACCCACAATAGGGAAGATACCAGAACCAATACCCTCCATAGCACTATGCTAAGCCCCAACAACCATACTAGCAACCCTATCAGGCTCAACCAAGGCCTCAGCGAGTGTTAGCTCAAGAACCTCCACCTCCACCCAATGTGATCCCAGTAAAGTATGCAACGGTTGAAGAAAACTTAAATAGAGCCTTAGTGCCAGCAACACCCTTGATTACAAAACGTGACCTGAGTGATCAAAGTTTTGACTCATCTCATATTGATAGCCCTCAGGCTTACTATATGCAGTCACTGAGCATCACGAGACATACTACTACGAAGACCCAAGAAAACCTATAGTTGGGAGCAAGAATACACTAATGTCCTGTACACAAACCCTAATTCTAGGCCCTAATCTAGACAAATAAGACTCCCAACACCTAGAGGACCATGCTACAGATGCCAAGGTGATCACCTCATTCTTGATTGCCCCATACCTGCACAACCCCGATCAGTGATAATTCAAGGGTTTTGTCTAGATTGTGGGAAGGAGCACCTTCTATGGGATTGTCCCAAGAACCCAAACAAGCACCTTCATGCGGGATAACTGAGATACAAAAATGAAATCAACCTACACCCTTTTGCAAAAATGGAATGAATTATATCAACTGAAAGGCACCCCTTGGGTATTGTTTGCTTGAAGTGAGTCTCCCACTTGACCCATGAGAATCTCAAGGAGCTGTACAATTAAATGGAGTCAATTTGAAATTATTTCCTTGATGGAGTCGATTTGAAATCATTCTTTTTCCATCTAAGGTTTATGGCAAGGGAGAGGCTACCATATTTCTAAAATATAGTTTGGTCCAAGAAGAATTATTTTTGCTCCAAGCTTTGATCATCTCTTTTCCCACCATCTTGACTGCCATGGCTACAAATCGAAATGCACATAGCACCGACCTCCTTCAACTTAAAGCATATTTAACATCTAATCTTGAAAACTCCTCTATCTTTGGGTCTCACATCCAAATAAAATCTCTAAAGGTCTGTTCCAACTTCATTAAATAATTGCCTATAATTTTACTAAGCGTGCATAAGGTACAACATATACACAAAACAACAAAAAGTGTCATGATATAGGAAGCCTTTGAAAGAAAAAAATACTTATAATTGAAGATTTGAGTTTCCATCACTTATCGGGGTTAGATAGACTCTTTATACTCTCTCGGACAATAATCCCTCGCAAACATTCTCAATTATTTTCTAAAATTTACTTTTAGAGCCTGCGTAAGAGAGTATGCAGTAACCAATTTTTAGCTTGCTTTATGCATCTCCATATTTCTCTTATCACAGGTATCACGCTTTACTACCTTTATAGATTTCCTGCATTTCTATATGTAATGTTTAGTTGTTTTGTGGATTTCCTGCATTTCATCTTTGATGTAATGTTTATATCATCTATGATGTAATGTTTAGTTGTTTTGTGGATATGTAATTTATATGTTGAGATGTTTTGTTATTAGTTTGAAACGCATTATAGTTAAGAGTTGAACGTTGAATGATGCCTACCTTCGCAATCCAAGCTCTTCAGCGAGCCCGATTCACACAAATTCAACACTCGCAATGAGGGCCCCGAGGTAAGAAGTGCTTCCGGACTCACTTTCAACTTTGTGCACCCGCTTAAACAAAGTTTCTGTAAGTTTGGGAGCGACACCTGCGCATCAACACAATTTTATTCAGTCGGTATCATCACTCACATTTGGTATGACGTAGTTTACACAGCCCTCAACTCACGTTCAGATTCAGCCTCTCCACGTTGCAGCTACCATTCAATATTAATATCTGGAGGCTCGTCGAAAGGCAGGAAAGAGCCGTGAGCGATGTGCAGTCTTGGAGCCAGAGCCCCTGCATGCAGGGCAGACCTGTAAAAATGTCACTATCGACTGTCAGAAGAAACACTTATTTATGTGCGACGTTGAAGGCGCACGAATGAAACAAAAGAAAGACTTCAATTATGTGTCCCACATGCCAAACAATCAAAGGAGATAATCAAGTAGGAATATCCATCAACACGAATCAATTCAGCCACTTCGTAGTCACCAAAAAACAATCTATACTAATTGGTGGTTGGTTTTCTTGATTTTAGGAAAGCTGGAGCTTCAAGTGGTAACTCACCCCATGTGCGTATGCCCCATGGAACTCGTTCCATTTTATGAAATATTATTATAGTGTATGGCTTTAAATTAATCTAACCCTCTTGCATAGTGTGAGACGATCTTTAGCACCCATGCCTCTATATGTAGAGAAACAAAGTCCTCACCATTGATCTATGTTCATAGAGATACGTAAGTCTTGCTTTAAATTAAGCACAAATCTTGCTCATAGTCCAACCATCTTTAGGCACCCATACCTCAGTGTGCAGACAAACAAATTCTTCACTACTAAGCTATGTTCATAGAGAAAGGCTCCTAGTTCTATGTCAAATCCTATGTCAAATCCTATGTCGAATACTATGTCGAATCCTAATTTTGAATCTCATTATTTGCATTTTTCTCATTAACTTCTTTCATCTTTCATCCTAGCTAGCTTACATGAAAGACTAGATGAGTCTCATTCTCTTTTGGAAGGTGGACCTAGTGTACCATTTTTTAATTCTCTTAACTAATGTGAATGGACCACAATACCTAGGTCACAACCTAGAAGAAGCTCCATTTCTCCCTATTTAAGTGATCGATCAAGTACAAAGCAAGGCTTGTAGCCAAATGGTTTGGACAAGCCCAACGTATTGATTATGAAGACACATTGTCACCTGTGGCAAAAATTCCTACTATTATAGTACTCATGACTATTGCACCTTCCAAGAATTGGAATATCAAATGGATGCTAAAAAGCTTTTCTACATGGTTGGATTTCACAGGTGGTGTACATGGCTCAACCTCATGGTTTTGAAGACCAAGCAGATGCTGAATATATATATGCAGATTGAGGAAAGCCTTGTATGGCTTGAAGCAAGCTCCTAGATCTTGGAATCATAGGCTTGTCCCTTACTTACAGGTTAAAGGTATCATGGTAAGCAAGGAATATCCTTCCCTCTTCATTAAGAGGAGCCACTCAAAGGTGATATACCTCTGTTTATATGTGGATGACATAATCATTACAAGAAGTGATGCACGTTGAATTAGAAAAATCAAATCTCAAATGAAGAAGGAATTCAAGATAAGTCAATTCTTGCACACTCCAAGGAAGCCTCACATGGAAGCAGCCAAGAGAATTCTAAATTATTTGAAGGGCACAATCAATGAAGGGTTGAACTATCCATATAGGTCTTATATAGATGTTAAACTCTATTCTAATGAAGCTTGGGTAGGCGCTAAAGATGATAGAAGAAGCACATCAGGTCACCTTACATTTGTAGGTACAAAGTTGATATCATGATCTTTCGAGAAGCAACGTACAGTCGCTCTTTCATCAATAGAAGCTAAATATAGAAGGCTTCCAAATGCTACACAAGAAGCTATCTAGATTGGGAACCTGTACTTAGATTTAGGGTTTAAGTTAGAAGGCTTTGAGGATGAGCGTGTAATGGTAAGATGTAGAGTTGTGATGTTGGAGTCATAGGTACTATCTTTACTTGTCACTTTTCTCCTACTTTTTTCTTCATTACCATCATCATCCTCCCCATCTCCCACCTCCATCTCCATCTTTGTTGAATTTTTGTTTTTTTGTCATATTCCATTCCCCACTTGAATCCACCACTAAGCCTACCACATTAATGGGTGTAACCTTGGGTGCACTAGAGGAGTTTCTTGGACAATCTCTAGGGAGATGGCCTTTGCCATACTCAAGACAATAGCCTTGTATTGTGATGTTTTGTCCTTGACCTAGAGTTGGTGAATGGGGACATTCACGAATGAAATGGTCGGTGCCCTAACATCTAAAACATGGTCCTCGAGGGGCTTGTGGTTTTACTTGTCTTGCTTGGGGCCTCGGATTAGGATTTGTGTACATGACATTGGAGTATTCTGGCTCCCAATTTTGTGTTGATGTGTGAAACATCACAAGAACTAAGCTAAAGTGGTATTAGAATACCTTCATAACCATCATTAGCTTAGCAATACTCTGAACTTGAAAACTTTATCACTGAACTTAGTGAATTTCAAAAATTTACTTTTCAGAAATCTGCGCCTTTTCTTCAATCTTCAAATCTGATCTGTATTAGCTTGATCTTTGTAAATTCTTTTGATCACTTGCTAATAGAAGTTCTTGCTAATCTTAAGTAACACACACCAAGCAAAACGTTCAAGTAATAACTTCAAATTCTTCTGAATTTACTCCAACATTTGCACTATGTCTGAATTCTGAAAAATGACTTCATCGATTTGACATACCTTCACTGTTAGACTAATTTCTCCGCGTATACGTCCCGTTTCGTAAAGATATTTTGACCAATTGTATTTGAAGGTAGTAGCTTTAAAATGAGCTATCACTCATTAAAAAATTTACACTGTACTGTCAGATCTGACCTTAAGAAGATCAGGAAAAAGTGCGCCAGAAAACTCGTTACTGTCAACTAACTTACACACTGATGTGAAATCACTTAGAACTCAATGTACAATAGGAATTCAATCAATTCCTTTTACACAAACATGTATTAACTATCAGAGAGAATGTGTACAAAATGGCTTGGCCTCATTCTGCTCATAGCCACAGAAAACTCTCATATACTGAGTAGTTCATCCTCAACATCTCTCTCAGAAAACCCGACTTTTCTCTATTCACTCAAGGATTACAAAATTAAGTTCCTCTATCATTTTTCAACTCAAATTAACTTATATACATCTAGTTTACATACTCCTAGACTCTAATTTGTAAGTTTTGAAGTTCTATGTCAAGACTAGACTTCTAATTTTGCACTAAATTACAAGAGTGAATTTGTCCCTTCACTTAGGCTTAATTTTTTGAGTGCTTTGTCTTCACTTCTCCTTGGCTTTCTTTTTCCTTCATATATCTTCATATATTCATGTCTAATTAGTGAGTGAAGTCCCAACAGCTCCCCCTCAATCACTAATTAGCATGCTCTGACTTCTTCATGTAGTCTTCTTCTCTTTTATTCATGCCATCTCTTTGAATCTACTTGTCTTCACTCCATCCAAGCTCTTTGTCATAATATCTGCAATCTGATCTTTTGTAGAAGTGTACACCACTTCAAGCTCCTTCTCCATTACCTTTTCTCTCAAGAAATGATATTCTATCTCTATATGCTTTGTTCTTGCATGAAATACAGGATTTGCTGCAAGATATAATGAGCTCATATTATCTCCATGTATGATAGGTATGCCTTGATCAATATCCAAACTTTTGAACAAAGTCTGCATCCATATCACTTCTTTTGCTGCTTCCACAAGTCCTTTGTACTCAGCTTCTATTGATGATAGAGCCACTGTATGTTGCTTCTTTGAACACCAACTCACAAGTTTATCTCCAATGTATATCATGTAGCCATGACTTGATCTTCTATCATCCTGACTTCCTGCCCAATCTGAATCACTATATGCTCTCAACCTTATATCTGATGTAAAAGGATAATATAATCCCTTCTTCAAAGTTCCTTTGATATATCTAAGAACTCTTTGACCTGCAATCCAATGTGGATCCTTTGGACAATGCATGAACTGAGAAAGAACTCCCACTGCATAGCTAAGATTAGGTCTTGTTAGTGTAGCATAAATCAAGCTTCCCACTAAAGATTGATACTTCCTCATATCTTTGAACTCTGCACTATCATATCTACTGAGTTTATTGTTGAAGATAAATGTACAAGCTCATTTTCATATGAGCCATGCTTGGATAAATTTACCAACTATAAAGATAAAGAGAAAATTGGAGGAAAAAAGGAAAAAATAATAAAAGAAAAAGTCTAGTCAAAATTCATGATGAGTAAGAGATACAATATCTTGCCTTGTAGTTAGTAGCATGTAGTGGAGAAAGTGGTGAGTTAAGAAAGAGGCACAAACTTCTTCACATGCTCATTGATTATAATAGTGAAGTGGGAGCACAGTCAAAACAAGGAGAGAAAGAGGCAAGAGCTCCCAAAAGTCGGATCTAGCCATCTTGTCATTTTGGTTTTCCATTAGACTCCTTCCAGCTGCACATCAGTTTGTACACAGCTCTGTTGCAGAGCTCATATCTCACTGCATATGTAACCATTTTGTGTGTTCAAACATTCATTTGAAAGCTTATCTTGTGTACTTTCTGCATCTACAATATCTCTTTGAAAGCTTATGTAGTTTGTGAGATATCAGTGAAAGAGTAAAGTCCAGGTTTTTAGTATACCTCTGTAGATAGGTAGTCTATTTTGGTCGGTTCAGTTTTCCAACCAAAACATATCCAAATTGCGTGGTTTTTGTCTTGTTGGAGAGCCCTTGGCATCTATTCTCATTGTCGCAAATATCTCATTCAGATCATTCATATTCTGTGAGATATCTATTAGAGAGTAAAGTCTAGTTTTATAGTGTACTTATGTGTGCAGGTGGTCTATCTTGATGAGTTGCGTTTCCTGATCAAACCTCATCCAAATTACTTGATTTTTAGCTTGTTGCTATTTGTGTCTAGTTTCTCTATACCAAATATTTTTCTCAAAGCATATATATTCAGAAAGCTATCAGTCCGAGAGTGAAGCTCAGTTCTTCAGCATACCTGTGTGGATAGGTAGTTCATCTTTGACAGTTGTGTTTCCTAATCAAAACTTGTCCAAATTAAGTCATTTATAGCTTGTTAGAAAGCTCTCTTTGTCTACTTTGATTGAATAAAGCATCAAGTCCATTTGAGTTTTGTGTTGAGAGAAGCAAGCTATCTAAGGTGCAGATGTTTGTCCAAGTGCTGGACATACAAGGGTTCACTACACACTTCCGTTGCGCATAGGAGAACTCATTCTCCATATTTATGATTGACCTCTAATGGTGTTGATGCCTCTCTGCAATTCTCCATGTTAAAATTCTTTAAAAGATTCAATATATACCTTTCTTGTGATACATATATGCCATGTTCTGCATAAGTGATTTCCATTCCAAGAAAATATGACAATTTTCCTAGATCACTTATCTTGAATTCCTTCTCAAGTAACCTTTTCACCTCCTTGATTCCTTTATTTGAGGTACTTGTAATTATAATGTCATCTACATAAATACAAATGTAGATCATACCTTCATCTCTTCTCTCGATAAGTAAACTTGCATATGCCTTTGAACTTTGATATCCAAGATCATTAAGATACTTCACAAGTCTATAGTTCCAAGCTCTTGGAGCTTGATTCAAACCATAAAGTGCTCTTCTCAATCTGCAAAAATAATTTGGAAACTTGTCATCTGCAAACCCTTGAGGTTGCTCCATGTAAACCTCATCTGATATATACCCATTCAAAAATGCATTCTTTATATCCAATTGACTCAATGTGCATCCTTTTGATGCTGCAATAGCTATGATTGTCCTTATGGTTGACATCTTTGGCAGAGGACTGAATGTCTCATCATAATTGTTGGTGTAAGTAGCAAGCCTACACATTTGGCTTCAGAACCATCATGAAGACTTCCCATGTATGAAGAACCATAGGAACACATGCTTATAGGTTATTACCAATTTACCTTATGTAAAAGTCTAAATGACTTGGAATCTTCATGTTACACCTACTTGATTGATTCATGGAAAAGAAGAACATATGATTGAGAGAATATCTCCATACTTTTAGATGCTTGATTGTAGGGAGCCAAAGATTTGAATTTGAAATCAAATCCATAATCATTATGTATAAAAGTGTTCAAGAAAAGTCGCGGGATGTGTGAGATCCTCCGAGCTACATTCTTCCATCAATTGAGTGTGTGTGAGAGCTACACCATAGCCTACACCTCTGTACCTCATTAGGCAATGCTTAGCATGCCAATAAATTTGTAAACCAATGTGAATTAATACATACATGTACATCTATCACTTCTGTGTTCTCTGAGTTTCTACCTTCAAGTCTGTCAACTTCAAAGAGGCATATCTCAGTGCCTACTTCACCAAATTGAGTGATTCAAAGCTTGGTGGATCCAGCTCAAAGCATACTATAAGCATACAAAGTTTGAAGCAACTTGGTTCAGCCAACCTCAAGAAATCGCCATCGAAGTGCTCATTGGTATTTGTCTGCATACTTCCTAAAAAGTCGGGGGTGTCCATAAATTTGCTAAAGTTATTTCTCCTAGTATAGTTTATCATTTTGAATGATTCCACTTGAAAATGGTAGCTTACTAAGCTAATAGAATACCTCTAGAAGGAAGTTTGCCAATTGTAAGTGTACTGGTCATACTGAGTGAAAGACTGAGAAGGTATCAACACCAAAATAGAAAGTTTTCTAGCTTTGTGATTCACAAACGCATCTGTTTTGATCAAGTCATTACTCAAACCTTTTCCAAAGTACATATAGCATTTCTTGGTATCATTTGGAAGCTAAGACACCCTAATCATATCTGGAGTCACTGAGGGCTGGTGAAAAGCAGGATTAGCAGCACCTACTTAATCTTCTGGAGGATCCATCCATCTTTCCTAACAATAATCTATGCCATGAGTTTCAGCATAGCCTTTAACCACCAATCTGGCTTTGTATCTGGCTATTCTTCCATCTGCATGCTTCTTTATTTTGTAAACCCATTTATTTCCAATCACTTTCTTACCATTAGGTTTTGGAACAAGTTCCCAAGTTTTATTTTCTTCAAGTGCATCAAACTCTTCCTTCATTGCTTCTTCCCATTGTCTCTTACCTTTTGCTTCATCATAGCTTTGGGGCTCTTCATCTTCCTTAATCAAGTAAGCATAGTTTTTCTGAGTCAAATAAGAAGTATCATAAGAATACCTTGTAGGTTGTTTCCTCATTCTGGTTGATCTTCTTGGTTCACACTCTTCATGTGTATCTGAATATACTTCTTCATCAAATCTTGGTTCATCTTCATTTCTTCTATATGATCCAACTCTAGATGTGCTTGCTTGCATATGATCTTCATCTCCATCTACCTGCATATGTGATTTACCTCTTTCACTTCTTCTTACCTCTTCTTCAAATGTTTCAAGGTTACAATCTTTATCTGCATACCAACTCTTCTGTTCATTAAATGTCACATCTCTCGAAACAATAAATTGTTTAGTTAGAGGATTCCATAGCCTATAACCCATCTGCTTTTCATCATACCCAATAAACACATATTTTTCAGCCTTTGGTTCAAGCTTATGTCTGAGTTGTGATGGTACATAAGCATAGGCAATTGATCCAAACACCTTACAATGATCAAGTGTTGGTTTTTTACCCCACCATGCTTCATAAGGGGTCATTCCATTTAGAGCTGCACATGGTAACCTATTCATAAGATATGTAGCTGTATTTACAGCCTCAGCCCAAAGATAATTAGGGCAATTTCTTTCTTTTAACATTGCTCCAACTAATACTCTATTCCTTCTTTTTGAAACCCCATTGTGTTGAGGTGTATACCTGCAAGTTATTTCTTTCTTGATACCTGCATTCCAAAGATAATCATTGAATTCTTGGGAAAAATATTCTCCCCCTCCATCAGACCTTATCCTCTTGAGCTTTTGACCTGTAACTCTTTCTGCATAAGCATGAAAATGTTTGAAAGCTCCAAATACTTCTGATCTTTCCTTTAGAACATAAATGGTTATCCACCTTGTAGCATCATCAATGAAAAGAACAAAATACCTAGACCCATTGATTGAAACTTCTTTTGTTGGTCCCCATACATCTGTATGTATGAGCTCTAGCAAACCATCATGCTTGAAACCTTTCTTCTGAAATGATAATCTGTGTGCCTTTCGCATTTGACAAGCTTCACACTTGTAGATCATATGTTGACTTTTTAAATTTGGTAGCCCTATTACAGATTGATTCTCCACCATGGTTTTAATTCCTCTTTCATTGAAGTGTACTAACCTCTTATGCCAAAGATCTAACTCTGTAATTACTCCATCACCATGTGTGATTAGGGCTTGACCAACATTCCCTTGCACTTTGAGAGTAAAAAGTCTACCCTCCTTACCACAAACAATTTGATTGTATCCATCCTCTGGATCTTCAACAAATACCCCTTCATTTGTAAATCTGACTTGAAAACCTTTTTCCACTATTTGTCCCACACTAATCAGATTCTTTGGTATTGTTGGAACATACAAAACATTTGTTAACAAATCAGCTCCACTCATGCACTTCACTTTTCCAATTGACTGTACATTATGTTTTGTATTGTCACCTGTTTGTACTCTATGACTTCAATTACCTTCTTCCAATTCTGACAACAATTCTATATTACTTGACAAATGATTTGAACAACCAGAATCAATATAAAATACCTTGAGATCCTCCTTCTCTGATGTACTTATTGAATTCATCACCAATGTTGTATGACTATCATTCTGTGTATCATTTGCATAATTGTAATAGGTAATGTTATAAGACTGATTCTGATTCCAATTCCTTCCACCACCTCTACCAAAACCTCCTCTTGAATTCTGTCTTCCTCTTTGAAATTGATTCTGAAACCTTCCACCTCTTCCTCTGCCATTATGCTTTGATTTTGATTCAACCCTTTGGTTATGCCAACAATCATATGCTAGATGATTACTCAATCCACAAATCCAGCATGCTTTCTTGTTATTGTTCTGATTACCTCTACCTCTTCCATTTCCTCGACCTTTACCTCTGCCAATACCCCTTCCTCTTGCATAATTTGCTTGAGTAGTAACCTATTCTTCATCCTTTGCTTTACCTTTCTCATTTTTCTTCTTATTTTTTGCATACATAGCTGAACTATATCCTTTATCTCCATCTGATTTCAAGTCTTGCTCAAATGTGAGCATTAGTCCAAGCAATTGATTCAATTCTGGCACATAATGATTTAATGAGAGTTCAGTTGAGAGTACAAAAGGTTTCCACCTTTCATCTCCTCTCAACCCTGCAAGTAATTGTGCTATCAACCTATGATCTTCAATATCCTCATCAATAGATCCGAGGCTATCTGCCAAGTCCTTCATCTTAGTGACATAATCACTAATGCTCTGATTTTGCTTTCTCTTAAATGTGGTGAATTCTCACCATAAGCTAGCCTTCCTAGCTTTAGTAGTGTTTTGGAAGTGATCTTCCAAGGCATTCCATATATCTTCAGCTGTTTCTAATCCTCTGATATGTGGTAACAAATGATCTGTGATAGTGTTATATATATAAGCCCTTGCACTTGCATCTCTCTTCTGCCATAGCTTCAAAGCTTCTAGTTCTTCTTTCCTTGGTTGACTCTCATCTTCAAATTTAGGCTTTTCTTCTTCACCTGTCACATATATCATTAGATCCTTACTCATAAGTAAGGCTTCCATTCTCATTACCCAAGCAGGATAATTATCTCTGTCCAATTTGTCAATAGATACATGATCTGCCATAGTCTTCTTGCTTCTGCTTCAACCTGTGAGTATACAGTTAAAGAATGGTACCTTTTGTAGATCTTTACCCTTGAGAATAACTTCGAAGTACTCCTCTGATGTCTTTTGCTGTTGAACACCTCAGCTTTCACCTTCTTTAATGGAGAACTCTTCAATTCCTCTTGTACCTGCTCCTCCTTTCACTCACGAGGACCTTTCTGCTCTGATACCACTTGTTGATGTGTGAAACATCACAAGAACTAAGCTAAAGTGGTATTAGAATACCTCCATAACCATCATTAGCTTAGCAATACTCTGAACTTGAAAACTTTATCACTGAACTTAGTGAATTTCAAAAATTTACTTCTCAGAAATCTGCACCTTTTCTTCAAGCTTCAAATCTGATCTGTATTAGCTTGATCTTTGTAAATTCTTTTGATCACTTGCTAATAGAAGTTCTTGCTAATGTTAAGTAACACATACCAAGCAAAACTTTGAAGTAATAACTTCAAATTCTTCTGAATTTACTCCAACATTTGCACTATGTCTGAAATCTGAAAAATGACTTCATCGATTTGACATACCTTCATTGTTAGACTCATTTCTCCGAGTATGCGTCCCGTTTCATAAAGATCTTTTGACCAATTGTAGTTGAAGGTAGTAGCTTTAAAATGAGCTATCACTTATTAAAAACTTTACACTGTACTGTCAGATCTCTTCTTAAGAAGATCAGGAAAAAGTGCACCAGAAGACTTGTAACTGTCAACTAACTTACACACTGATGTGAAATCACTTAGAACTCAATGTACAATAGGAATTCGATCAATTCCTTTTATACAAACATGTATTAAATATCAGAGAGAATGTGTGCAAAATGGCTTGGCCTCATTCTGCTCATAGCCACAGAAAACTCTCATATACTGAGTAGTTCATCCTCAACATCTCTCTCAGAAAACCCGACTTTTCTCTATTCACTCAAGGATTACAAAATTGATTTCTTCTATCATTTTTCAACTCAAATTAACTTATATACATCTAGTTTACATACTCCTAGACTCTAATTCGTAAGTTTTGAAGTTCTATGTCAAGACTAGACTTCTAATTTTGCACTAAATTACAAGAGTGAATTTGTCCCTTCACTTAGGCTTAATTTTCTGAGTGCTTTGTCTTCACTTCTCCTTGTCTTTCTTTTTCCTTCATATATCTTCATATATTCATGTCTAATTAGTGAGTGAAGTCCCAACATTTTGTTCCATAGGTGGTTCCTCAGATTGATGCGAGTAAATCTCACTATGCTTAGGTGACTCTGTGTAATATGCTTGCGGACTATCTTCATGGGACTAGTCTGAACTATGAGCACTAGAGTCGTTTTCTAGAAGCAACGGGGTTAGTGGCACCAATGCTCTATTAGGGTTCTCTTCTTCCATTGCATACTTTACTGGAATCACCATGGCAAGAGCTGGTGGTTGGTTTCCTAGGATTGGTTGTGGCCTGTATGGTGCCTGATATTGTTGTTGTGGTCTATAATATGGTTGTTGGTATTGGCTCTGATACCTACATTGTTGGTAAGGTTGTTGATAATTTTGTTTCACAGCTTGCCTATTGTATGGACAATCATGAGCCGTATGGTTCGTGTATTTTCTCTCAATAGTAGAACATGGAGCATTCCTTTCTCTTACGAGCTGGTTTTGCATTGGGCAGACATTAGCCATGTGATCCCCTCCGCGAGTATAACATCGATTCAATGAGGTGACTCTTGGTGTTTTTCTATTTTGGAGTCCTAGCTTCTTGGCATTTTGCTCAGCTAACTTATCTGTTTCTGTGGAGATTCTCGAAGTATGACTAGAAGAACTATCAGAATCCTTATAGAGTTTGGACAATACTAACTCCTCACCCAAGTTATCTTCTATGTCAATGTACATCCACACACACTCTTCTATAGATCTAGGCTCTTGCAAGTACACATATGATCTTAACTTTGTGCTTAGTAAGCCATCTAAAAACAAAGCCACTTGTTTGGCTAGTGCGGGTAATTCTAGCACATGGCATCTTTCTAAGTACTATCTGAACCTTCTTCCTGCTAGTCGCACTGTTTCTTGGGGTGTCTGCTTGAAGCTGTGGATCAAGGATGATGTTTTATGCCTGATACCAGGCTTGGAAAATTCTACAATGAATTCTTCTAGCAGTCGACCTATATCTCGATAGTTACGACTGTTCAGTGGTTGAAACCAAGCTAAGGTAGTGCTCTTAAGAGTCAAACCAAATGCGTCGTACTAGGTGAACAAATCCTCAACCTGTTCAGCTCTTAACACTTGTTTGAACTCGGCCACATGATCATAAGGATCTCTTGAAACATCAAAGTAATTTTTCATTGTCTTAACCACTTGAGAGGGTCTCGCGGCTCTTTGGGTGCTTGCGGGGTCTAGGCAATGGAAAATCATGTTCATCACTTTGATGTATTTTTGCCTAATGTCTCTCTCTTTCATGTCTTTCACCTTCCATTCTTGATCTATCCCTACCCACATTGAGTGTAAAGCTTACCTGAGGCCTCTCTCTAGTTCTTTCCCTCTGGGCTTCATGAGCCTCGAATGATCCTACTCCTTCGAGGCCATGGGAAACATTGCACCTTGATGGAGGGAAAATCAATTCACTCTTTGCCTATCAGGCTTGGTTACCAAGAACATTTTCGCTCGCATCTTATCCAGGTAGACAACTTTGCTTGGTTACCAAGAACATTTTCTCTCGCATCTTATCCAGGTAGACATCTTATCCTTGGAGGCCATGGGAAACATTGCACCTTGATGGAGGGAAAATCAATTCACTCTTTGCCTATCAGGCTTGGTTACCAAGAACATTTTCTCTCGCATCTTATCCAGGATCCTTGAACTCGTGGATGATGACTATGCCCAATTGGCTAGGTTGATCTAGCTCGAATCTCCAAAAGGCTTCCTCCATTTCTCTATTTAAGATAAATGGATCCAATCTGGAGTGATCATCTGGTCAAAATTGACTTACCTCTAGGAGTCTTGGGTTCTCGTCCTACATCTCCTTGCTCTAGGTCCCCTATCTCACTCTTAGGAATGATGTTTCCAAATGCATCTAACATGTCTGGTAAGTTGGTGACCACATACATGGTTCCTTCCTTATCAATGTACCAACCCTCTTCGAACTTAACCACTGGGTATTCAAGTCCAAAGGGTTGATCTCGATTTTTGAGTTGGACCATTAATCGCCTTAGGGCATCCTCATAGATGCGAGCACCTAATCCGTTAGTCCAAATATATTCCAACTGTGTTTTATAGGGACCTTCTGGTGTCTGTAGATAGGCAGTTCTTGAGCCCCTTGTAGGTTTCCCCATGCTAAAAGACATTTCTGAATCACTTGTGTCAGAGCTTAGTACGTAAGGATAACCACTTAGTTGTTGTGCCCAAGACTTAGCTGCATGGTTGACACTTGCCTCAGACGATCTAACGCTTTGTCTATCCTTGCCTAGGTGTCTACCAGATCTCAGGTTCATAAGCTTTGATTAAGAGTCCAAAATTTCCCCTTGGTATGGTTCAAAATCCTTTGGAGTCCCCTTGGTTTCCTAATCCCACCTGAGGGTCAACTTCAAAGTAGTCTATCTGAAAATCAACGCGAGCTTTTCAACGAGCTATAGAGCTCAAAAAAGGGACTTTGGATGAAAACTTGTTATGTGAAATCAGGCTCCTGGGGGGTCAAAACAAAAAATCAACACCTTTTGGAAAAATCACGATTTTGTGTGAAAATTGCGATTTTGGGGGGTCTGAAAATCATGATGTCGAGCTCTTATGAAATGAGGGATCATGAAAATCGCGATGATGAGCAACCGTAAAAATCACGATTTTGTGAAATCATGAAAATCGTGATGCTGAGCACTTATGAAAATCACGATTCTAAGAAATCCCCACAAAATACGATTTCGGTTGAAAATCATGAAAAATACGATTTTGGCTGAAAATCGTGAAAAATGTGATTTTGATTGAAACCGTGAAGAACGAGATTTTGAGTGAGAATCGTGAAAATGTGACTTTGAGTGAGAATCGTGAAAAATGCGATTTTGAGAATGATCAAAATGATCAAGGTGATTTGGGCATTCTAGACATAGAAGGAATGACCAATAAGCTAGTGGCAAAATGGTTAATTTAAGTAGGCAACAATAGGGATGCCTCTTGAGCCAAATTGATTTTTAGAAACAAAAGAACTCTTAGACTTATGGGCTTTCCAAGGTGGAAGGGTCTTGATCTTCTCACTCTTTTGTTCTCTCACTATCAAGTGACTAGCATCCCATCATCAAAATTAAAAAATTAGCCCTTATGTGGCAGATCCTTCATCAATGAATGTGGACCAATGTAAAAACTAACAGAATTTATGAAGCCCCTCCATTGTGTAAATGATGCCTTCATGGAAATGAGTACTCACGACACCTCTTTTTTGCATGCCCCTAGACAATGGACATGGCAGGCCCTTGCAAGGATCTTGTTGTTGGAGGGACAAATCACTTAGAGGCAAGCATTATTGGGTGAAACGATCTGCTATTCCGCTACATTTTGGAATGCTATAAGAGGTAAGACCCCTCCAAAATTTGGATCTCTTACTTTGGTTAACCATACTAAAGAATGATCGATTTAAAAATCTATTTCCCAAAATCTGGAAAGGGAGATGTGTTGCTTACTTTGGTTAACCCTACTAAAGAATGATCCATTGAAAAATCTATTTTCCTCTTAGGACAAAGAAGTTCCAAACATAAGAAACCCATGTCTTTTAAACATTATACAATGTTTTTCCTCGAGAACAACAAGATTAAAAGTAAGTAAGACCCCATGAGGGGGATGAACACGTAACCTTTTTTTGTAACGAGTTGTAAGCAACTCCTGTTTTGTGGGATTCTGGGGGTGTTATGTGTGATAAGCCCATTCCCTTGTATAGTTGATCTTTTTAGTAATTCAATTTTGAGAGAGGAGCCTATTGCCAAACTTCCTTCTGGAGAAAAAACTAGGAAGAAACGAGAAATTCATGCTCTTGTCACACATGAGATAGCTAGGAAGGAGACTCTCGAATGTAGAAAACATAAGGGAAAATTTTCTAGGGAGATTCTCCTCCTAAATAACTCAAACCAGCACCTTCATGCGGGATAACTGAGATACAAAAAAAAAAAAATCAGCCTACACCTTTTTGCAAAACTGGAATGAATTATATCAACTGAAAGGCGCCCCTTGGGTATTGTTTGCTTGAAGTGAGTCTCCCACTTGACCCATGAGTAACTCAAGGAGCTGTGCTACTAAATGGAGTCAATTTGAAATTATTTTCTTGATGGAGTCAATTTGAAATCATTCTTTTTCCATCTAAGGTTTATGGCAAGGGAGAGGCTACCATATTTCTAAAATATAGTTTGGTCCAAGAAGAATTATTTGTGTTCCAAGCTTTGATCATCTCTTTTCCCACATCTTGAATGCCATGGCTACAAATCGAAATGCACATAGCACAGATCTCCTTCAGGTTAAAGCATATTTAACATCTAATCTTCAAAACTCCTCTATCTTTGGGTCTCACATCCAAATAAAATCTCTAAAGGTCCTTTCCAACGTCATTATATAATTGCCTATAATTTAACTAAGCGTGCATAAGTTACAACATATACACAAAACAACAAAAGCTTTCATGATATAGGAAGCCTTTGAAAGAAAAAAATACTTGTAATCGAAGCTTTGAGTTTCCATCACTTATCGGGGTTAGATGGACTCTTTATACTCTCTCGCACAATAACCCCTCTTAAATATTCTCAATTATTTTATATAATTTACTTTCAATTATTTTCTACAATTTACTTTTAGAGCCTGCGTAAGAGAGTATGCAGTAACCAATTTTCAGCTTTCTTTATGCATCTCCATATTTCTCTTATTACACGTATCATGCTTTACTACCTTTATGCATTTCCTACATTTCTATATCATCTATGATGTAATGTTTAGTTGTTTTGTGGATATGTAATTTATATGTTGAGATGTTTTGTCATTAGTTTGAAACGCATTATAGTTAAGAGTTGAACGTTGAATGATGCCTACCTTCGCAATCCAAGCTCTTCAACGAACCCCATCCAGACAAATTCAACACTCGCAATGAGGGCGCGGAGGTAACAAGTGCTTCCGGACTCACTTTCAACTTTGTGCACCGGCTTAAACAAAGTTCCTGTAAGTTTGGGAGCGACACCTGCGGATCAACACAATTATATTCAGTCGCTATCATCACTCACATCTGGTAAGACGTAGTTTACACAGCCCTCAACTCACGTTCAGAATCAGCCTCTCCACGTTGCAGCTACCATTCAATCTTAATATCTGGAGGCTCGTCGAAAGGCAGGAAAGAGCCGTGAGCGATGTGCAGTGTTCGAGCCAGAGCTCCTGCATGCAGGGCAGACCTGTAAGAATGTCACTAGCGACTGTCAGAAGAAACACTCATTTATGTGCGACGTTGAAGGCGCACGAATGAAACAAAAGAAAGACTTCAATTCTGTGTCCCACCTGCCAAACAATCAAAGGAGAAAATCCAGCTTCATGGGATCAAGTAGGAACATCCATCAACACGAATCAATTCAGCCACTTCTTAGTCACCAAAAAACAACCTATACTAATTGATTGGTGGTTCGTTTTCTTGATTTTAGGAAAGCTAGAGCTTCAAGTGGTAACTCAACCCATGTGCGTATGCCCCATGGAACTCGTTGCATTTTATGAAATATTATTATAGTGTATGGCTTCAAATAATCTACTGGAGATAAAGAAAATAGTGTACCTGAAAGTCAATCATGCCCTCGCAAGATCTTGGGTAATCCTATGTCGAATCCTAATTTTGAATCTCATTATTTGCATTTTTCTCATCAACTTCTTTCATCTTTCATCCTAGCTAGCTTACATGAAAGACTAGATGAGTCTCATTATCTTTTGAAAGGTGGACCTAGTGTACCATTTTTTTTAATTCTCTTAACTAATGTGAATGGACCACTTTTTGGATATGTTGACAAAATAGTAGCAGATCGAGGTGAGCTAGATGCTAGAGAGGCAAGAGAATTATTTGATCATCATGGGATTGGATTGTCTCTTACGAGAGCGTACAACCAAGAAGCAAATGGAAAGATAGAATGAGGACATCCTTCCATAGTAAAGATAATTTCAAAAGCATGTCATGGAGATATTGGATAATGGCCTCTTCGTGTGGATAATACTACCACTCAACGTAAAGAGAATGAAGCTTATAAGGAAGTAGAAGTAAAGGAATTTATTAAGGATTGCATTACAAGTGAAATGCTTGTGTCACCATCATATGAATATTGTTTATCTAGATTTCTAGTTGCTCAACCTTGTGGTCATGGATCAGAATAGGCTATTAGCATGATCTTAGAGAGTTTATTAGGAGTAAACCATTAGCACTTAGATAAACATTTCACTTAGGATTTTCTTAAAGAGTTTATTAGATTATAGTTAAAGCACTTCCCACTTCATTGAGGCACATCTTATCTCCTAAAGTATGCTACAAACACCCTACATGTAGTCACATTGTGAGGCCATTGGAAGTTTAGTTTTGAACCACAGGTGGTCTCCATTCACACCCCTCAACACCATTGTCTATCATTGGACATCTATTAGAGAGGCTAGCAGGCAACAAAGTATACAACTTAATTGATGGATTCTTTGGCTACAATCAAGTTGTCAGGTGCTCGAGAAGACCACCATAAGATGGCTTTTGCCAAGAGTGGGGCATATTCCTTTTATGAGTAATGCTATTTGGGTTGAATAATGTGTCAGCTATTTATCAAAGGCTAATGTGCCATGTGTTCAAAGAGTTCTTGAGGAAGAACTTGGAAGTCTATGTGGATGATTTTGTGCTCATTCCAACATTAGACAAACACATATACCTGACATCAGACAAATCTTTGACAAATATAGAGAATATCAGGTATGCCTGAACCCAACAAAGTGTGTATTCATGGTCAAGGAATGTCAAGGAAGTACAAGATTTCATGGGGCATTTCTGTTATTATCGAAGATTCATTCATATGTATGCACTCATTGTAAAGGCTTTGTACTCCCTTTTGACTAACTTTGAATGCACAGACAAATTTGAGAACGCCTTCAACGAGTTTAAACAACGATTATGTTCAACACCAATCTTGACTACACCAGATTGGAACAAATCATTCCATGTTCATGTGGATGCATCAAATTATGCTATTGGGTGTGTACTTGCACATTCTAGTGATGAGTATAATATGGATCTTCCCATTGCTTATGCCAGTAGATAACTCAATGTAGCTGAACAAAATTACACCACGACTGAAAGAGAAGGATTAGGTGGTACATGAGGTTAAAAAGTTTATACACTACTTGCTCACAAATAAGTTTCAATTTTTTACAGACCGTCTTTACAAACCATCAAACATTGCTATAGCTAGTGAACAAACCATGTAGTACTAGTAGATTAGTAAGATGGTTCCTCTTACTTCTGGAATATGACTTTGAAGTTCTGGTTAGGAAAGGTCGGACTCACTTAAGAGCTGACAACCTCTCTCGACTCACTTCAGGAGAGTCCCCTCAAGGAGTATCAAATGACCTTCCTGATGCGTATTTGTTCATCCTAGAATTAGTGTCTGAATGGACCAAAACTATAGTGCATGTTCTGACTTTTGGACCCAAGCATTCCATATTTAAAGCCAAGGATAAAGAAGTAGTGAGATCTCAAAAATATCACATCATGGCACACACATGTATAAGCATACCAATCAAGGCATACTCGCTTGTGGTGTAGAGAAGGATAAGCATGCAAAATGGTTGCAACTTGCACATGTAGGTGCATTATAGCAACACCACTCCAAACATCAAATCCTACAAGCTCTGCAAAGATTAGGGGTATATTGGCCAACAATGGAATCAGATGTCCATAGGTTGTGTAAGGAATGCCCAATCTGTAGTACTAATCCATCAGTATGACATACGAAACTATATCAAGTGTCGTTAGTGTCGGATTGGAGCGAACCATTAGTAGCTATTTTAAGGAAGAAAACATTCCCTCAAGAGACGATTGTGGCTAGAACAAAGAGCTTAGAACAAGAAGCACTAGATTACTCACTCATTGGAAATAATTTATATAGGTGTGGTAAAGATGGATACTTAAGGTTGTGCATCAATAAAAGTGAATATCTCAAGATCTTGGAGACTACTCACCAAGGTCTGGCTGGAGGACACTTTGGACTAGACGGTGTGATCAAAGCTATTCTGTTTGCAGGTCTTTGGTGGCCAACCCTTCATATGTATGCAGATACTTATACGAAGTGATGTGACATCTATCAACAAACTCATTATCCAATCCATAAGGATGAGATGCCACTTAATTTCATGATGGAGGTCGGGCATTCTCTAAGTGGGGAATAGACTTTCTAGGTCCTATTAATCCCCGAGCTAAGGGTTCACGTGTTGAATACATTATTGTCACCACTGATTATCTCACTAAGTGGTTGAAGTGAAGGCCACAACGAAGAATAATGCTCAACAACAACCAAGTTCTTATTTGAGAATGTGTTCATGAGATACACGTTACCAATAGAGTTAGTAAATGATAGAGGCACGCACTTCTTAAACGAATTCATTGAAAATCTCCTCCAAGAATTCTTAGTGATACATAAGAAGTCTGCTCCCTATCACCCACAAGCTAATAGACAAGTCAACAGCACAAACAAGATCTCGTGTAATGCATTGACAAAATTGGTAAATAATAAACGCTCTGATTGGGACAAACAGCTCCACCATGATGTTTGGGCATATCGAGTTTCCTATAAAATGGTACTCCAAGACATCCCCTTTTAGATAGTATTCGGACAAAATGCAGTGCTATCATTGGACTTCTTGATATCTACATTAAGAGTAGCACACGAGTATGAGTGGAATGGAGATGAGTTCTCCTCTAAGATCTTTGATCTAGAATGCCTAGGTGAGACTAGGTTACGAGTGGAAGCATGCATCTATGCTGCAAAGAAAAGACAAAAAACATACTTTGATGCACACACCAAGGATAAATGCCTAAAAGTAGGAGACTTAGTCTCGGTATACACGTTGAAACAACATGCATAAAATTTAGAGAAGCATGGCTATGGGCCTATGATCATCAATAGGATCTCAACATGTGGAGCTATTCAACTAGCTACACTAGAAGGTGACATCCTGCCTAATTACATCAATGTATGGAGAGTCAAACTATATCAAGAACCCCTAACAGAGGAGATGCTAAATCGACTCAATACTGCAAGGAAACATAAGGAAGAGGAAAAACAAATTCGAGAAGAAGCACGAACAGAAGCTTTGGAATGCCTCCAACGAATGAAATTGAGAAGACAAGGTAGAGATGAACCTAAATGAGACACTCAAGAAACTCCAAGATATCACATGGCCATGTGCGAAGCCTCTAATGTACGTTCCCACAAAATAATAGATCAACATCCTTTTGTGACCCTGGAAGTAGGACAAGGAAAGAATGCAAGGATTGTAAAAGCCTTGGTTGACTCAAGTGCAGCCACTAGAGTAGTACGCCTTTCTTACTATCAAGTATTGCAATTAAAAGTCAATCCTATAGAAGCCTATCTATAGGATTGGGAGGTGTGGAACCCCTTGGATGGGCCAGGTGAAGCTTCCCATCTACCTTTAGGATGTTCTTATGACAATGAAGGTGCTAGTGTGCCAAGATGAGGAGATCACAAAACCTCTTGTCTTGGGTCAAGATTGGATCTATGATCATGGAGTCAACCTAAACCTAGGAAGTGGAATTCTTCAGGTGTGGGTGAATCAAAACCGCATCATAGCAGAACTCGAAAACCTAGCACTCAAGGAATGAAAAATGATACCCACCCCTAGTCCTTGCAGGAGCACATCTGAAGATAACTATGTTATTCTTGTCCAAGGTTCTATGATGCAAAGGAATGTCACTCATGAAGGATGTGCAGCAGTCAATGAGGAGCTCCATTCTATTCCAAAAAGGATACCCGCAAAACAAGCAAGGCAACACAAGAAGCAGATGCGAAAAATAGTCCAAGGGCAACCTCAACGATTGGTGCAACATAAAGTACCTCATGCAATAAAGAAAATTTGGATACACAAGGGTAAACAACCCTCTGCTCGGGAGAGAGGATTCCAAAGATGCACCAAGCAAACTACTTAGTTGAAGACTACAATGAAGGAATATCCTCAACATCATTCTAGATGAACCAGTTCTATTTGGTTCCCAAAACGGCCAATGAAGGTTGTTCCCAATACTAGATAGATTTGGGTGCCCAAGACCTGCTTACGAGCGCAAATAGCTTCACCTCAGCCTCTAAGCTAGAATCACCACCCAGAGGCACTCACAGCACAAATCCGAGAGCAAACATCTACACTCCACACAGTCATACCTCTGGTCATGTCTAGAACTATCTCGATATGGGTACCCAAAGACTCCCCAATCCAACATGCTCTAATCTAGAAACCTTTGCATGTCATCGCTACCAAAAGCTATGATCCCATGATAAAAGTTTGGAGAGCAAAATCTTGCATCAAACCACCCGCCCAACTGTGCAAATCCATTCACACCAGAATAGATGCATTCCAAGTATAGTGCACATCCAGAGTATGCATCTAGGGACAAATCACTAACTTACCAACTGACCCTCACAGGCATCACAAACACTTCACACACTAACTCCTAACCACTTCAGATATCATGCTGGTATTGTAGAGGGAACACCGTAATCTCATGTTTCCTATGCCATGCTAATATGCTGGTATTGTCCAAGCCTTTTGGTGTTGGATCTGCAAGAACAGACCCTGGTTGTGGTCTAATGACAATGGGTGGTGGGGCAGGATGAGGTGGAGTGGATGGAGTTTCGGCATGCGAGGGGTTTTGAGATGCAATGTCTTCTATTTTTGTTCTTGCATCTTTTAGGCTTTCTTCTAGTTCCAAAAACTTTTTATTGCACTTGCAATTAGTCTTCTTCCTAGTATCCTTCCATGTTCTGTTTTTCTCCTACTAGGCTCTCCTGATTCACTTGACTCTTATTGTTCAGCTGGCTTATCCTATTTTAAGGCTTGTGCTCTAGTGACCAATTGTATAGGTGCCACATTACTGCTACTAGCTCTTGAATCCACCACTAAGCCTACCACATTAATGGGTGACACCTTGTGCACACAAGAGAGATTTCTTGGACAATATCTAGGGAGATGGCCTTTGCCACACTCAGGACAAAAACCTTGTATTATGATGTTCTGTCCTTGACCTAGAGTTGATGAATGGGGACATTCACAAATGAAATTATCGCCCTGACATCTGAAACATGGTCCTCTAGGGGCTTGTGGTCTTACTTGTCTTGCTTGTGGCATGAGATTAGGATTTGTGTACATGACATTGGAGTATTCTGGCTCCCAATTTTGTTCCATAGGTTGTGCCTCATATTGATATGAGTAAATCTCACTATGCTCAGGTGACTCTATGTAATAAGCTTTTGGACTATCTTCATGGGAGTATCTTGAACTATGAGCATTAGAGTCATTTTCTATAACCAATGGGTTTAGTGGCACCAATGCTCTATTAGGGTTCTCCTCTACCATTGCATATTTAACTGGAATTGTCATGGAAGAAGTTGGCGGTTGGTTTCCTAGGATTGGTTGTGGCCTATATGGTGCCTGATATTGCTGTTGTGGACTATAATATGGTTGTTGGTATTGGCTCTGATACCTACCTTGTTGGTAAGGTTGCTGATAATTTTGTTGGACAGCTTGCCTATTGTATGTACAATCTTGAGCCGTATGGTTCGTGTAATGCACGGCAGGCCTATAAAAATATCACTAGCGACTGTCAAAAGAAACACTTATTTATGTGTGATGTTGAAGGTGCACGAATGAAACAAAAGAAAGACTTCAATTATGTGTCCCACATGCCAAACAATCAAAGGAGATAATCCAACTTCCTGGAATCAAGTAGGAACATCCATCAACACGAATCAATTCAGCCACTTCTTAGTCACCAAAAAACAACCTATACTAATTGGTGGTTGGTTTTCTTGATTTTAGGAAAGCTGGAACTTCAAGTGGTAACTCAACCCATGTGCATATGCCCCATGGAGCTCGTTGCATTTTATGAAATATTATTATAGTGTATGGCTTTAAATTAAGCTAGCCCTCTTGCATACTGTGAGACTATCTTTAGCACCCATGCCTCTATATATAGAGAAACAAAGTCCTCACCAGTGATCTATGTTCATAGAGATAGGTAAGTCTTGCTTTAAATTAAGCACAAATCTTGCTCATAGTCCAACCATCTTTAGGCACCCATACCTCAGTGTGTAGACAAACAAATTCCTCACTACTGAGCTATGTTTATAGAGAAAGGCTCCTAGTCCATGTGTACTCCTTTTTTGTTGAGTCTGGCATGGTAATGCACCTCATATAGTGCCATGAATTAGAAAAAAAAACCTCAAGTTTGATTTCTATATAATCTGTTGGAGATAAACAAAATTGTGTACCTTTATCTATAAAAATTGAAAGTCAATCATGCACTCGCAAGATCTTGGGTAATCATATGTCGAATCCTTATTTTGAATCTCATTATTTCCATTTTTCTCATCAACTTCTTTCATCCTTCATCCTAGCTAGCTTACATGAAAGACTAGATGAGTCTCATTATCTTTTGGAAGGTGGACCTAGTGTACAATTTTTTTAATTCTCTTAACTAAAGTGAATGGACAATAATACCTAGGTCACAACCTAGAAGAACCTCCACTTCTCCCTATTTAAGTGATGTGTCAAGTACAAAGCAGGGCTTTTAGCCAAATGATTTGCATAAACACAAGGTATTGATTATAAGAGACATTTTTACCTGTGATAAAAATCTGTACTATTAGAGTACTCATGATTGTTGCATCGTCATGATTGTTGCACTCACGGCTGGTGGTTGCTCTCCTTTTTGTACCCAGATCTGCTTCATGCACGAAACTACTTTCTTCTTGAAATGACATTGTCTATTTGATACACCGGTTGTCATGGAGCGTTTCTCTTCCTTGTGTGATTGAACTACTAGAGAGGGTAGAGAATTTGTACAAGGGTCTCTGACTCTTTTGTTGGAGGTAGCATCCCTCTGTATCATAGAGCTTTGGACACACACAACTTCTTCTTCTCTAAGATTAGTCCTAAGTGAAGGTGTGACACCGTGATTTGTGAGCATGCAGTTTTCTAACTCTAATGTAATGCATTGTTCATGAACCCAAACTTGAAGAAGTTGGCTCCTTAGGTTTAAGTTGACTGCATGGTCATAGATCCAATATTGTCCCAAGACAAGTGGCTCTCTAAGGTCCTCATCTTGACACACTAGCATTTTGACTATCATAGGAACACCTTGAAGGTAGATGGGAAGTTCCACCTTGCCCAAACAAGGGGTTTCCACACGTCCTAATCCTATGAGATAGGCTTCTATGGGATTGATGTTCAACTGCAAGTCTTGGCAGTAGTTAGGAAAGTCTAACTGCACTAGTTGATGCACCTGAGTCAATCAATGCTTTCACAGTCCCTGCACTCTTTCCTTGTCCTATCTTTATGGTCCGAAAGGGACGTTGGTCAATTATTGGAGAAGTAGTTATGCCCGATTTTTGGCACATGTCCATGTCCATGTGATCTTTGTCCATGCTAGGCCAATACACTCCTAAATGTTTCAGATTCTAAAATGTTCCTTGTTTGGAATAATGATTTCCTAGCAATCCTTCATGGGTTTGTTGTAACCAATTGCTATATTCATCATCCTCGACACAAAAGCTAGTACACCTTCCGTATCTTGTATGTACATGCTTCCTGCCAATATATGATATTTTGGTGATTTCACAATTTCTTCTTTGTTTGGTTTCACATTCTTATTTGCTGGTCCGAAGGTTAGAACAGGCACCAACTTATTTGCCCATTTAGGAACAACTTCCAGATTGAACAGATAAGCATCGGGTAGCTCATCAGACACTCCTTGCGGTGACTCTGCTTAAGTGATGTGAGAAAGGTGATCTGCCCTTAGACGGGTTCTACCTTTCCGAACAACAACGTCAAAGTCATATTCCATTAGTAAGAGGAACCATCTTACTAAGCATCCTGTATTGCAAGGTTTATTGACCAAATATAATAAAGCTTGATCATTCGTGAAAACTTGAACTTGTTGGCCAATAGGTAGTGTCTAAATTTCTTCACAGCATATACCATGCCTAAGCCCTCTCGCTCAATTGTGGTATAGTTTTGTTCAGTTGCAATTAGCTGTCTACTAGCATATGCTATGGGTAAATCTAAATTTCCTTCACCTATGGTTTGTGCTAGCACACATCCGATTGCATGATTGGATGCATCTACATGGACATGGAATGGTTTAGTCCAATTAGGGGTGGTGAGTATTGGCGTAGTGCATGAATGTCTCTTCAGTTCATTGAAGGAATTTTCACATTCGTCGATCCACTCAAAATTTGTCAACAAGGCATAAAGAGGTCTAGCTATGATTGCATACATGTGGATAAACATGCAGTAATATCCACAATGGCTCATAAAGGCTTGTACCTTTTTAACATTCCTTCATCTTGGAAGCTCTGCTATGGCTCTTACTTTATCCTCATTTGTTGATATTCTGTTCTTAGAAACAATATGACCTAAGAGCTTACCTTGATGTACCATGAACACACACTTTTCTAGGTCAGACAAAGTCGATATTCTCTACACTTGTTGAAGATCTATCTAAGCTCAGGGTTGTGATATCTTCTTTCTTGGGAATGAGCACATAAATCATCCACATATACTTCTAAGTTCTTTCGCAAGAACTCTTTGACGACATGACACATGAGCCTCTGGAATGTTGCAGGTGCATTACTAAGCCCAAATGTCATCACACGAAATGCAAAGATTCCCCATTCTATGGCAAATGCCATTTTGTGTTGCTCTTTAGGGGCAATGGCTACTTGGTTGTAACCTGAAAATCCATCAAGAAAGCTATAAACTTCCTTGCCTGCAACATGGTCCAATATATGTTTGGTGATTGGAAGCGGATAGCTATTTCTCATGGTAGCGGCATTAACTTTTTTAAGGTTAATGCACACTCGCAACTTCCCATTCTTCTTGGGCACCACTACAATGGGGGACACCAAATCAGTATGCTCAATCTCATATATAAATCCAGCTTCAATCAGTCTATCAATTTCTTCTTTTATTTTAGCTACATAAGTGTCATTATATGTGTAGGGTTTTTGTTTGGTGGGCTTGGCACCAGCTATCATGGGGATCATATGAGATCATATTCTTGAATCTACCCCCTTCAAGTCTCTATAGTGCCATACAAAGACGTCCCTATTTTCCCTTTATAGAGCTACGAGCTCCATTTCTTCTTCTACACTTAGGTCTTCACGTACGTACGTACATCGTTTTTCATTCCCTTCAATGGTAACAACAATTTTTTCGGTCTTTTCTTTATTGTCATATGATTCTCCTATGATGGCCTCTCTCTTAGGCATTCGTTCCAAAATTTTTCGATCTTCAACTTCATATTTCTTGAATTTTTCAGGTGCTTTGAACAATGATTCCTCCTCTTCTTGTTTTACTACTTTTCTTTTCTTTTTCTTTTGACTGCTCTCACTTCCATCCTTTGAATTTATCATTTTAATGCTTGTGAGAGGTTCTTCTTGTTTTTGGGTAAACACTCCTACATCTTCTAGAGAGTGCTGCTCTTATTTAAAGCAACTATCCATCAAAATGGACTCTAGATCATTATCATTCTCTTCCTCTTCTATGACATCACTAGGGTCACATTCTTCTAGCAAGGGCTGGCACATGAACACTGACATATCATAACCCTCCTCATCACAATGAGGTGTCCACTGTTCTTCATTGACAGCAATGTCCATGGTAGTTAAGATTTCTACCCAACCATGAGGCTCAAATTCCTCATCAGGAAAGATCATCAGTGTGTAGGCTAGGTCTTTAACTAGTCTTTTTTCTTGAGAACCTCCTTCCTCTCATGCTTTTAGGCGTCTTTCCTCTTGCTCTGCAACCTTGCACATCCACAAATGAGTATCTTCATGCAACCAAGATGGTTAAGGTGAACTTCTAGAATGCTCAGACATAGAATCTTCTTTTGCTTTGTGGATAGGATTCCACTGTAGGGGTGGTACATCTCTGAAGGTATAATCCTTTAGATTGACCTTGGTGGTGACCCCTAAGTCCTGTAAGTACAAGGAGTTGGTTCCCCAATCTTGTACTATTTGCAGTTGTCGTAGGAAGGGTCTTCCTAGGATCATCTCGTAGACATTATTTTTTTCAAAGTCACATATAGCAAATGTGTGTTCAAACTCTACACCACAAGTGGTTAGAGTTATCCCTTCGAGAAATCCTAGAGGTCTTTCAAAATGACCATCTCCCATTTGAAGCTTCATTCTAGTGGGTCTTAATGTAGGTTTGCCCCATCGCTTCCACAAGGAGGTGGTTGCAATAGCCACACCAGCACCTGAATCTACGATCGCTTTGGTTGTAAAACCCTGATAGGTGATCGGAAGATATGTATTGCCTTTTTCACCTTCACTCATGTCTCGTATTTTTTCTAGAGGTATCTTTGGTACTTTTTGCTTAGAGCCTACTTTCGACACATGGAAACCAAGTCCTCAGACCTGATCCTTGACATGATTCCATAGCTCATGATTTGCTTTGAGCACCTCTCCTACGGTGAGATGACACTGAACCTTAGTGTTCTTTACAACATTAATGTTCCTTGGGACCACTAAGTCTTCATTTCTTACCAATATTGTGGGACCTCTGATATGAAGAGATTTGAATTCCCATGGGCCTGTGAATTGTGGAAACTCTTGTAAAGAATTAGATTCAAAATCTAATCTCTCATCTTCTTGTTGCTCTCCTTGGTCTCCATAAATAGATGGAATGTCTTGTGGAAAGTGTTCATGAAGACCATCAATCTTAGGAATAGGAGAGGGATTATCCTTCTCCTTGGCCCATTTCTCTTCTTGTATTTCCCGCAGGAACTCTTGAAAGTACTGTTGAATTGAAAGAGGTGCTTCACCATCTAGAGAGGTACTATTGAGTACCATTTTGTACGCAACTTGGTAAGCCCAAACAACATGATGAAGTTTTTTGTCCCAATCAGAGTATTTATTATTTACGAGTTTTGTCAATACATTACATAGGATCTTATTTCTGCTCTTAGCTTGTTCATTAGCTTGTGGAATATGATAGGGGGCAGACTTCATATATCACCATGAATTCTTGCAGAAGGTTTTCAATGACTTCATTCAAGAAGTGTGTACCTCTATCACTTACTAACTCTATTGGTAACCCATATCAGGTTAACATATTCTCGAATAAGAACTTAGATGTCATTTGAGCATCACTTTTTGTCGTGGATTTTACTTATATCCACTTTGTAAGGTAATGTGTGGCTACAATAATGTACTCTACATGGGAGTTTCTAGCTGGGGGGTTAATAGGACCAACAAAGTTTATACCCCACTTGGAGAATGCACGTCCTCCCATCATTGGCCTCAGAGGCATCTCGTCTTTTCTAACTGGATGGAATATCTTGGGGAAATTGATCATGAAGATCATCAATCTCATGAATAGGAGGGTGATTACTCTTCTCCTTGGCCCATTTCTCTTGTTGTATTTCTCGCAAGAACTCTTGAGAGTATTGTTCCATTGAAACAGGTGTTCCATCATCTATGGAATCAGGAACATAAAATTTCACTAGTGGTGAGCTTTCTCTTTCAACAATTGGGTGAGCTTGTGGGGGTAAAGAAACCTATGGCTTGGTTACTAACTTCTCTAATCTTTCTGATAAGCCTTGGAATGCAAACCCGGTATGATAGAATTTGTCTAATTAAACTATTGATTGGTCTCGAGCATAGCTTGAGCTAGTTCTATGATCTTCATGCACATTTTAGTCCGTTCAATCTCTAAATCTGCTATAGGGTAGCTCTGGTCAAGGTTTGTAGCTATTCGCCCTTCTTGAAGTTGAGCGTGGTAGGGCCTTTAACATCATGTTCAAGCTATCTAGGGTTGGATCTACAAGAATAGACCTTGGTTCTGGTGTATTTACAATGAGTGGTGGGGTGAGATGAGGTGGTGTGGATTGATTTTCAACATTCGAGGGGCTTTTAGGATCTCCTGATTTAGTTGACTCTGATTGTTTAGTTGGTTTATCCTTTTTTTAATGTTTGTGCCCTAATAATTGCTTGTACAAGAGCCACGTTAATGCTACTTGCACTTGAATCCACCACTAAGCCTACGACATCAATTGGTGTAACGTTGGGCGCACTAGAGGGGTTCCTTGGACATTCTCTCGGAAGATGTTCTTTGCCACACTCAGCACAAAAAGCCTTGTGTTGTGATGTTCTAGCCTTGTCCCAGAGTTGGTGGGTAGGGACATTAATGAATGAAATGATCGCCTTGACATCTATAACATGGTCCGCTAGGGGCTTTATGTTTCTTTGTCTCAATTGGGGGCTTGCATTACGATTCATGTACATGACATTGGAGTATTTTGGATTCCATTTTGGCTCCATAGGTGGTGCCTCATATTGATATGAATAAATCTCACTATGCTTAGGTGACTCTATGTAGTTAGCTTGTGGACTATCTTCATAAGAGTAGTCAAAATGCTGAGCATGATGGTCATTTTCTGAGACCGAAGGGATCATTGGCACCAATGCTCTATTAGGATTCTCCTCTGCCACCGCATACTTAACTAGAATCACATTGGCAGGAGGTGGTGATTGATTTCCTAGGACCGATTGTGGCCTATACGGTGCCTGATATTGTTGTTGGTACTGAGGCTAATTTTGTTGTTGTGGCTTATAATACGGCTATTGCTACTGGTTTTGATGTCTGCCCTATTGGTAAAGTTATTGATAAGTTTTTCTAGCAGCTTGTCTATTGTAGGGACAATCTTGAGATGTGTGGTTCGTGTATTTTCTCTCAATGGTGCAATATGGAGCATTAGGGTTCCTTGGGGTTGAGCCATCATCAGGCAAGCATTAGCCATGTGGTCTCCCGTGCAAGTATAACATTTTCTCAATAAGATGATCCTTGGTGTTTGTCTAGTTTAAACTCTAGCTTCTTGGCAACGTGATCAGCTATTTCATCTATCTAAGTGGAGGTTCTAGAAGTATGACTAGTAGAATTTTCTAAATCCTTGTAGAGTTTGGACAATTCTAGCTCCTCAGCCAAATTGTCTTCTATGTCTATGCACATGCGCACACACTCTTCTATGGATTTGGGCTCTTTCAAGTTCACATATAATCTTAACTTGCTCCTAATTAAGCCATCTAAAAACAAGGCCACTTGTTTGGCTGTGTGGGTAATTTTAGAACAGGGTATCTTTCCAAGTATTGTCTGAATTGTCTGCCTGCAAGTCGCACTATTTCTTGGAGTATCTGCTTGAAGTTGTGGATCAAGGATGATGTGTTATGCCTTATGCCACTCTTGGAAAATTCCACAATGAATTCATCTAGCAATTGACCTATATCTCGATAATTAAGCCTATTTAAGGGTTGAAATCAACCTAAGGCAGTACCCTTAAGAGTCAAACCAAATGCCTCAAACTATGTGAACAAGTCTTTGTTGGTGCATGTCAATCATCAATTGAAGGTTTATGAAGAAATGAAGTCAAGGAATCAAGAAGAGAACAAATTCAGAAAGTTGAAGGAAGGACATATTCAGAAATTCAAAACTATGTACACATGTGTACATTACTTCAGATATAGCTGACTCATACTTTTGATTAGTCATAAGCTTGTATATATTTGCCTGTAAATGTTGTTGAAAATGTCGGGGCAAGTAGAATAGAATGAGAATAGAGTATAGGAAGAGAGAAATGAGTAGTAGAGAGTGTCATTAGACACATGAGAAGTGAGTTGAATTCATCAACTTCACAAATTGTAATTTTTTGAGAAATCAAGAAAAAACTTGCGCCCGATGTTTTGCTGTCTGCTCCTTCTGTGTTTAATCTTTTGAGAAATCCTTCTGCACGTATCTAAGTCCATAGCTAATCTATCTATGGCTAGAATTTGAGAGGCTAATTGCAATCAGGTTGAGAGAATTTAGTTTAGGAACATTCATATGTAATGATGTTCTGAGAGTCGACAAAACTGGCGCAGATTTCATGTTCAGAGAAATGAACATTGCTCAGTGTGTGGTGTAAAGTTTTACACAAGTGAGGGCTCAAAATCTAAGCTGGAAGGTAAGCCATCTATGGCTAAAAGATCTTGATCAAACGGGTTCAACATTGGGAGAACTGTAGCTAAGAAGTTGCAGGTGTCAAAGTCGCCATCACAGAGAAGCTATTTCAGACATAGGTAAAGTGTTTCACACATTTCTCAGTGTGTACTCAATCATTTTGAGAAATTTAACTTGGAAAGGTTGCGCAACCTCAAGGCGAAGTATTGTACAAAGTTTTATAAAAAACTTTACAGGATTGATTAGTCAATGAGTGATTAATCTGTAGCAGACTTTTCTGAGAAGTTGAATTTTTTAGAGTAATCAATTTTCTGATAAGGTTGATGAGTGTTGTCTAAATTTGGTAGAGTCTAAAGTTGATCTTGATATAGAGGTGGTCTAAATTCAAGATCAACTTGTTCTTTTGGAGATTAACCCTCTCCATCAGTGGTATCAGAGCAGCAGACATCAGAATCAAGGAAAGGAGAATCCTGACTGCTGCAGATTCAAGAAATTCAACAATTGAAGAACTAAAAGGTGAAAACTTGAAGGCAAAGCTTGAGGAGAAGACCATACGACATCAAGAAAGACAAAAGGACTCTAATTCGAAGCAAAGGTACATATATTATTCATAAAGCTTGAAGATTTCAATACACAGGTGGACACAAGATGGGAGATTCTCTACAGATAGAGAAATTGGATAGGGAAAACTATCTTGCATGGTCAATGAGGATGGAAGCTCATCTTATGAGCAAAGACCTGATGGGATACATCACAGGAGATGAAGAAAAGCCAGAATTTAGAGACTCTAGTGTTCCAACTAGAGAGGAGCTTGCAGACTTGAAGAATTGGATGAAGAAGGATGCTCAAGCAAGGAGCATAATCTACATGGCAGTCAATGACTATTTGCTTCCTCATATTAGAGGACTTGAAAGTGCATGTGACATTTGGAATGCTTTGGAGGAGCATTTCCAAAACACAACCAAATCAAGGAAGGCTTCACTATGGGCAGAATTTACTACTTTCAAAAAGAAGGCCTCACAATCAATCTCTGATTATGTGACAAAGATGAAGGACATTGCACATTCTCTAGGTGCAGTGGATGAAGATATTGAAGAAGATAAATTGGTAAGACAAATTCTCACAGGGCTAAGAGGAGATGAGAAGTGGAAGCCTTTTATTTTGTCTACAGAACTTTCATTAGATCACTTTACTCCTGAATTGAATCAATTGTTAGGTCATATGCTAACTTTTGAGAATGATATCAAAGGAGATGTTGATAAGAGTGCAAGTCATGCAATGTACTCTAAAGACAAGAAGAAAGCTAACAAAGGAAAGCAACAATCAGGTGAAGAAGAAGGTACTTCAAACCAACCAAATTTCATAAGAGGAAAAGGAAATGGCAGAAGTAGAGGAAGAGGCAGAAACAACAAAGATAATCCAAGAGCTTGTTGGATATGTGGTAAGACCAATCATCTATCTCATGATTGTTGGCACAATAATCAGAACAATGGTAATTATCAGAATTTTAATCAAAGAGCAAGAGGTGGTAGATTTCAGAGAGGAAACTTCAGAGGTAGAGGTGGTAGGAATTCTTTTGGAAGAGGTGGAGGAAGAAGCTTCCAAAATCAATCGTATAACAACACCTACTACAACTATGCATCAGATCAGAAGGAGGATTCAACTCTCATTATGAATGCAACATATGAGACTTCACATGAGGACATGAGAGTGTTCTATATTGATTCAGGATGTAGTAATCATTTAAGTGGAAATATTGCTTTGATGACTGATTTAGATCATAATGCAATTAACCATACAGTTCAGACAGGTGATAATACAAAGCATAAGGTAAAGTCAATTGGTTCAGTCAAAGCTAAGGATGGGAGCACTCTTCTGAGTAAGGTTCTTTATGTTCCCACAATTCCAAAGAATTTGATCAGTGTAGGTCAAATTGTGAAAAAAGGATATGAGGTTAGGTTTACCAATGATGGAGTCTATGTTGAAGACCCTAGTCAAGGGTATAAACAGGTTGTTACAGGAAAGAAAGAAGGGAGGCTCTTCACATTGAAGGTACAAGGAAATGTTGGACATGCTATGTTCACATATGGAGAGTAGAAGGTATCTGAATTGGATCTTTGGCATAAAAGACTTGGACATTTCAATGAGAGAGGTATTAAAGAAATGATTAACAATGATTCAGTGCTTGGGTTGCCTAACATTGCAGGTCAACACATGACATACAAATGTGAGGCATGTCAATTAGGTAAGGCTCATAAGCAATCCTATTCCAAGCATGGGTTTATGTATTCAGAAAGACTTGAATTGGTGCATACAAATGTGTGGGGTCCTTCAAAGGACTTTAGTATAAATGGTTCAAGATATTATGTCATATATGTTGATGATGCTATCAGATGGATCACAATTTATGTGATTAAAGAAAAGTCAGAAGTGTTTAATACATTTAAACACTATCATGCATATGCAAAAAGAATTACAGGTCAAAAATTGAAGAGACTAAGGTCAGATGGAGGGGGAGAGTATTTTTTAAATGAATTCAATGATTACTTGTGGAATGCAGGTATAAAGAGAGAAGTTACTTGCAGGTACTCTCCTCAACAAAATGGGGTAGCAGAAAGAAGAAACAGGACTCTTGTTGAGTTTGCAAGGTCCATGATGAAAGAGAAGAATTGTCCAAATTATTTGTGGGCAGAGGCTGTAAATACAGCTACTTATTTGGTCAATAGATTGCCTTGTAAAGCTTTGCAAGATATGACACCATATGAAGCTTGGTGGGGTAAGAAACCTACCTTGGATCATTGCAGAATATTTGGATGCTTGGCATATGCATATGTGCCATCTCAATTGAGGCATAAGTTGGAGCCTAAGGCAGAAAAGTATGTATTCATTGGTTATGATGATAAACAAATGGGATACAGGTTGTGGAGTCCATCCACAAAGCAATTTCTTGTATCCAAGGATGTTACATTTGATGAGCAAGGTACTTGGTATGCAGGTAAATATAATGTACATGCAGATGTTGAAGAAGTAGTGGATCAAAGGAAAGGTAAAGCAAAGATTCAATTACTTGATGAAAATGAGATTAATGAAGTACAGGTTGAAGTTGAAGAGAGGCCAAGGTTTGATCCAGAATGTGATGAACCAGAGACTTCAAGAATTGCAGAAATTAGGAGGTCATCTAGGCACAAATGGCAACCTACAAGGTATAGCTATGACACCTCATTCTTGACTACTAAAGATTATGCTTATTTGGTAAAAGCAGATGAAGATCCATCTACTTATGATGAAGCCAAAGGTAAGAGACATTGGGAAGAAGCTATGCAAGAGGAGTATGATGCATTGATAGAGAATCAGACTTGGGATTTGGTACCTAAACCTAATAGCCAGAAAATTATTGGATGTAAGTGGGTGTACAAAACAAAAAAATTTGCAGATGGAAGTGTGTCTAGGTACAAAGCCAGACTTGTTGTGAAAGGGTATGCACAGACATATGGAGTGGACTATGATGAGACCTATAGTCCTGTGGCAAAAATGACAACCATCAGAACTCTCATAGCAATTGCTGCTTGCAAAGGTTGGAAGTTATCTCAATTAGATGTTAAAAATGCTTTTTTGAATGGTTACATTTCAGATGAAGTTTACATGGAGCAACCAGATGGGTTCAAAGATCAAGTGAATCCAAATTATGTGTGTAAGCTCAAGAGAGCTTTGTATGGATTAAAGCAGGCCCCAAGGGCATGGAATTATAGGCTTGTAAAGTTCTTGAATGATCTTGGATTTCAAGCATCAAAGGCAGATAGTAGCTTGCTAGTCAAAGCAAGTGAAGATGGATTCATTTATGTTTGTATATATGTTGATGACATAATACTTACAGGAACAGATGATAAAGGAATACAAATGATCAAGAAGCAGATGGAGAAAGAATTCAAAATCAGTGATTTGGGGAACTTGTCATTCTTCTTGAGAATGGAGATTCTATATACTCAACATGGAGTGTATGTGACCCAAGAAAGGTATCTTAAAAATTTGCTAACCAAATTTAAAATGGAAGATTGCAGGGTTGCACCCACACCATTGGAAGTGAACCATAAATTATCTAGATTTGGAGGAGAAGAATTCAGAGACATGAAGCTCTATCAAAGTTTGGTTGGTAGCTTGATTTATGCTACATTAACAAGGCCTGATTTGTCATATGCAGTTGGTGTGCTTTCACAATTCATGCATTGTCCTAGAAAGGAACATTGGATTGCAGGACAAAGAGTACTTAGGTACATCAAGGGTACACTCAGAGAAGGGTTGTACTATGGATTTACTTCTGATACAAGAGTGAAAATATATAGTGATGCAGATTGGGCAGGTAATGTGGATGATAGAAGATCAACACATGGATATTTGTGCTATGTAGGAGACAAATTGATTTCATGGTGTTCTAAGAAGCAACATACAGTTGCTTTGTCATCTACAGAAGCAGAATACAAAGGTATGGTGGAAGCTGCAAAGGAGGTAATATGGCTAAAGACACTTATGAAGGTTTTTGATGTGATTCAAAGTACTCCTATTGTTTGTGGAGACAATATGAGTTCTCTATACTTGGCAGCTAATCCTGTGTTTCATGCTAGAACTAAGCATATTGAAATACAATATCATTTTTTGAGAGAGAAGGTCATTGATAAAGAAATTGAAGTTATGCATACACCTACAAAGGATCAACTTGCAGATATGATGACAAAAAGTTTAGATGGACCAAAGCTACAAAGATTCAAGGATATGGCAGGAATTAAGAAGATAGAGAAGAACCTCAATTAATGATTGAGGGGGAGCTGTTGGTGCATGTCAATCATCAATTGAAGGTTTATGAAGAAATGAAGTCAAGGAATCAAGAAGAGAACAAATTCAGAAAGTTGAAGGAAGGACATATTCAGAAATTCAAAACTATGTACACATATGTACATTACTTCAGATATAGCTGACTCATACTTTTGATTAGTCATAAGCTTGTATATATTTGCCTATAAATGTTGTTGAAAATGTCGGGGCAAGTAGAATAGAATGAGAATAGAGTATAGGAAGAGAGAAATGAGTAGTAGAGAGTGTCATTAGACACATGAGAAGTGAGTTGAATTCATCAACTTCACAAATTGTAATTTTCTGAGAAATCAAGAAAAAACTTGCACCCGATGTTTTGCTGTCTGCTCCTTCTGTGTTTAATCTTTTGAGAAATCCTTCTGCACGTATCTAAGTCCATAGCTAATCTATCTATGGCTAGAATTTGAGAGGCTAATTGCAATCAGGTTGAGAGAATTTAGTTTAGGAACATTCATATGTAATGATGTTCTGAGAGTCGACAAAACTGGCGCAGATTTCATGTTCAGAGAAATGAACATTGCTCAGTGTGTGGTGTAAAGTTTTACACAAGTGAGGGCTCAAAATCTAAGTTGGAAGGTAAGCCATCTATGGCTAAAAGATCTTGATCAAACGGGTTCGACATTGGGAGAACTGTAACTAAGAAGTTGCAGGTGTCAAAGTCGCCATCACAGAGAAGCTATTTCAGACATAGGTAAAGTGTTTCACACATTTCTCAGTGTGTACTCAATCATTTTGAGAAATTTAACTTGGAAAGGTTGCGCAGCCTCAAGACAAAGTATTGTACAAAGTTTTATCAAAAACTTTACAGGATTGATTAGTCAATGAGTGATTAATCTGTAGCAGACTTTTCTGAGAAGTTGAATTTTTCAGAGTAATCAATTTTCTGATAAGGTTGATGAGTGTTGTCTAAATTTGGTAGAGTCTAAAGTTGATCTTGATATAGAGGTGGTCTAAATTCAAGATCAACTTGTTCTTTTGGAGATTAACCCTCTCCATCAGTCTTTGACCTATTCAACTCTTAATACTTGTTTGAACTCCGCCACATGATCATAACGATCTCCTAACCCATCAAAATAGTTCTTCATTGCCTCGACCACTTGAGAGGGTCTTAGGGTTCTTGGGTTCTCACAGGGTCTAGGCAATGGAAAATCATGTTCATCTCTTTGATGCATATGTGCTTGATATCTTTCTCTTTCATGTCTTTCACCTTCAAGTCTTGATCTGTCTCTACCCACATTGTGTGCAAAGATTTCCTCAGGTCTCTCTCTAGCTCTTTCCCTCTAGGTTTCATAAGCATGGGATGATCCTGCTCCTTGGAGCCCATGGGAAACATTAGATCTTGGTGGAGAAAAAATCAATTCGCCTTGCCAAGTGTATGCATGCTTTCCATGCTCTGACATGAAGAACGTTTTCTCCAATGTGTTATCTAGGTAGATAACTTTGCTAGGTATCTCCGGATCCTTGAACTCGTAGATGATGACTGTTTGGCTAGGTTGGCTTGAATCTCCAAAAGGCTTACTTTATTTCTCTATTCAAGAATAATTCTATGCTTTTCTTTTCTTAAGGGATCCAATCTGGCATGATCACTCTGGTCAAAACTGACTTACCTCTAGGAGTCTTGGGTTCTCGTCCTACATCTCCTTGTTCTAGGTATCCTATCTCATTCTTAAGAATAACATTTCCAAAATCATATCTCCTATCTAGTAAGTTGGTAACCACATAAATGGTTCCTTGCCTATGAATGTATGAACCTTCTTCAAATTTAACCACTAGGTGTTCAAGTCTAAAGGGTTGATCGGGACTTTTGAGTTGGACCAGTGATTGCCTCAAGCCATCCTCATAGATGTGAGCATCTAATCGTTTGGTCCTTATATATTCCAATTGTGTTTTATAGGGAACTTCTCGTGTCTATAAATAGAGAGTGTCTCAGCTACCTGCAGGTCTTCCCATGCTGAAAGACATCTCTGAATCACATGTGTCCGAACTTAGTTCATAAGAATAACCACTTTGAAAATCATAATTTTGATTGAGAATCGTGCTCTTGAACAACCTTGAAAACCACGATTTTCACTAAGAATCAGGATCCTCAAGAAACCCAAAAAATGTGATCCTGACAAAGAGTCGTGAAAAAATGCGATCCTGACGGAGAATCTAGGAAAAATGTGATACTGACAAAAAATCGTGAAAAATGCGATCCTAATAGAGAATCGTGAAAAAACACGATGCTGACAGAGAATCATGAAAAAGTGTGATCCTAACAAAGAGTCATTTTTTTGTGACACCTTGAAAGTCACAATTTTGAGAATGACCTCAAAATTGTGTTTTTCCTGAGAATTGTGTTTTGTGGAAATTGCAATTTGGAGAATGGCTTGAGAATCATGATTTGATTGAGGATCGTGTTTTAGCCTAAAAATCATGTTTTTGCTTAAAATTATGTTTTTTGAACTGAAAATCATGATTTTGACTGAAAATCATGTTTTTGAGAATCGCCAAAAGATTACGATTCTAAGAATAAGCACAGAATTGAGTTTTCGAAAGACTTAGAGAATCGCAATTTTGAGCACAACTAAAGAATTGCAATTTTGAGAATGACCTCAAAATCGTGTTCTCTCTTACAATACTTTTAGGTGGGAAATCTCAAAACTAAGAAAATCACGATTTTCTAAAATTTTGAATTTTTCACAGAATTGTGATTTTCACCACAGAATCAAGATTTTCACCACAGAATCGCGATTTTTTGCGATTTTTGGTGGGAACTTCAAATTTTTGCACCAAGCCCCAAATGTGTAGAAAATTGTGAAAAGCACAAGCACATGCCCTCCCAAGCACTTCCTAATTTTTTTCTTGCACTCCGAAACATGAAAAATGATGTGAAAATGGTGAATATGCACTCAAAAACGAAAACTTTCGATGAAGATGAAGATGGATGAAGATGGATGAAGGTGGTGATGGTGATGATGATGATGATGAAGATGAATATGGAAAATCATAAAATGAATAGAAAGTGATTGTTTTTTACCTTCCAACATCGCTAATCTACGATCTTACCATCACAATGCTCATCCTCTAGCAACGCTCCCCAACAATGGTGCCAAAATTTGGTGTGGCTGAAGCATAAGCACCACCTCCTTTACTTGTCAATGCGTAGAGAAGTGAGGAGGATAAGAAGATCGTGAGCGATTGTGGTGAGCAAATGTGAGTGACAAGTGCATACATGTACGCACGCACACACACACACACAAGATAAGAGCAAAGAGTGGAACAATGGAAAGACTTCGATTGCAAAAGAAATCTATTAAAAGAGCTCAAGTGCCTAACAAGCTAACCCCAAAAATGAGCTCTCTAGCTCTTTTTATAGTTTTTTGAGTAGTTTTGTTCCTATACATACCTAATGTCCAACATACTTTAAAATTAGGTTCCAAGGCTTAGTTGAGGGCTCAAACGGAGTCTAAAAATTATCAAAATTGGTAGGGTGATGCTTCTAATAATCCTCAAGCTCTAGGACTCCTCAACTTGAAAAAAATGGAGTTACAAAAATATGAAATGGTATATACAATGGCTTTTAGTGATGAAAATCACTATTTTTATATGAATTTCTTTTGAAAAGTTCACATGTACTTCTTGGAGCTCCCTATATGTGTCCACACCTTAGAACTTCCTATATGCTCCTTCTTCTTGTGTTTCCACTTCTTTGATGTGATTTCATGCTTGTGCCTGACCTTGAGTTCCAATAGATGCCCTCTTCCAGAGTTACCGACTCTAGCAAAACAAGTGGCTTCATTCTTAGATGCATTGTTGAGTACCAAATTGAGATCTTAGGTGTACTTAAAGGACCCTAGATTCATAGAAGATTATGTATGCATGTGCATAGACATTGGGAATAATCTAGGGGAAGAATTAGAGCTTTCAAAAATCTACAAGATTCAGATAGCAATACTAGCTTCAATTCCAAACAATCCACATCTATCAAGGAACTCGGAAAGAAGGTAGCTTAGAAATCAAGAGTATCTAGCAAACAAATACCTACATTTGCTCCAGTAAAACAATGCTACACCTGTGGAGGAGACCATATGGAAAATGTTTGTCCAATCATGGCACAACCCCAAGTGAACCCTAACAGTCAATATTGCACCATAGAAAGGAGGTACACCAATCACACCGCACAAGACTGCCCTTATAACAAGTAAGTTGTTAGAAAAAATTACCCATAGCCATACCCACAATAGGGAAGATACCAGAACCAATACCCTCCATAGCACTATGCTAAGCCCCAACAACCATACTAGCAACCCTATCAGGCTCAACCAAGGCCTCAACCAGTGTTAGCTCAACAACCTCCACCTCCAACCATCATGATCCCAGTAAAGTATGCAGCGGTTCAAGAAAACTTAAATAGAGCCTTAGTGCCAGCAACACCCTTGATTACAAAAAGTGACCCGAGTGACCACAATTTTGACTCATCTCATATTGATAGCCCTCAGGCTTACTATATGCAGTCACCTGAGCATAACGAGACATACTACAATGAAGACCCAAGAAAACCTATAGTTGGGAGCGAGAATACGCTAATTTCATGTACACAAACCCTAATTCTAGGCCCTAATCTAGACAAATAAGACCCCCAACACCTAGAGGACCATGCTACAGAGGCCAAGGTGATCACCTCATTCTTGATTGTCCCATACCTGCACAACCCCAATCAGTGATAATTCAAGGGTTTTGTCTAGATTGTGGGAAGGAGAACCTTCTATGGGCTTGTCCCAAGAACTCAAACAAGCACCTTCATGCGGGATAATTGAGATACAAAAAGGAAATCAGCCTACACCTTTTTGCAAAAATGGAATGAATTATATCAACTGAAAGGCGCCCCTTGGGTATTGTTTGCTTGAAGTGAGTCTCCTACTTGACCGATGAGAATCTCAAGGAGGTGTACTACTAAATGCAATCAATTTGAAATTATTTTCTTGATGGAGTCAATTTGAAATCATTCTTTTTCCATCTAAGGTTTATGGCAAGGGAGAGGCTACCATATTTCTAAAATATAGTTTGGTCCAAGAAGAATTATTTTTGTTCCAAGCTTTGATCATCTCTTTTCCCACCATCTTGACTGCCATGGCTACAAATCGAAATGCACATAGCACCGATCTCCTTCAACTTAAAGCATATTTAACATCTAATCTTGAAAACTCCTCTATCTTTGGGTCTCACATCGAAATAAAATCTCTAAAGGTCCGTTCCAACTTCATTAAATAATTGCCTATAATCTTACTAAGCGTGTATAAGGTACAACATATACACAAAACAACAAAAAGTGTCATGATATAGGAAGCCTTTGAAAGAAAAAAGTACTTGTAATTGAAGATTTGAGTTTCTATCACTTATCGGGGTTAGATAGACTCTTTATACTCTCTCGCACAATAATCCCTCGCAAACATTCTCAATTATTTTCTAAAATTTACTTTTAGAGCCTGCGTAGAGAGTATGCAGTAACCAATTTTTAGCTTGCTTTATGCATCTCCATATTTTTCTTATCACAGGTATCACGCTTTACTACCTTTATAGATTTCCTGCACTTCTATATGTAAGGTTTAGTTGTTTTGTGGATTTCCTGCATTTCATCTTTGATGTAATGTTTATATCATCTATGATGTAATGTTTAGTTGTTTTGTGGATATGTAATTTATATGTTGAGATGTTTTGTTATTAGTTTGAAACGCATTATAGTTAAGAGTTGAACGTTGAATGATGCCTACCTTCGCAATCCAAGCTCTTCAGCGAGCCCGATTCACACAAATTCAACACTCGCAATGAGGGCGCCGAGGTAAGAAGTGCTTCCGGACTCACTTTCAACTTTGTGCACCCGCTTAAACAAAGTTTCTGTAAGTTTGGGAGCGACACCTGCACATCACCACAATTTTATTCAGTCGCTATCATCACTCACATTTGGTATGACGTAGTTTACACAGCCCTCAACTCACGTTCAGATTCAGCCTCTCCACGTTGCAGCTACCATTCAATATTAATATCTGGAGGCTCGTCGAAAGGCAGGAAAGAGCCGTGAGCGATGTGCAGTCTTGGAGCCAGAGCCCCTGCATGCAGGGCAGACCTGTAAAAATGTCACTAGCGACTGTCAGAAGAAACACTTATTTATGTGCGACGTTGAAGGCGCACGAATGAAACAAAAGAAAGACTTCAATTATGTGTCCCACATGCCAAACAATCAAAGGAGATAATCCAACTTCATGGAATAAAGTAGGAGCATCCATCAACACGAATCAATTCAGCCACTTCTTAGTCACCAAAAAACAACCTTAGTCACTAAAAAACAACCTATACTAATTGGTGGTTGCTTTTCTTGATTTTAGGAAAGCTGGAGCTTCATGTGGTAACTCACCCCATGTGCGTATGCCCCACGGAACTCGTTGCATTTTATGAAATATTATTATAGTGTATGGCTTTAAATTAAGCTAACCCTCTTGCATAGTATGAGACCATCTTTACCACCCATGCCTCTATATGTAGAGAAACAACGCCCTCACTAGTGACCTATGTTCATAGAGATAGGTAAGTGTTGCTTTAAATTAAGCACAACTCTTGCTCATAGTCCAACCATCTTTAGGCACCCATACCTCAATGTGTAGACAAACAAATTCCTCACTACTGAGCTATGTTCATAGAGAAAGGCTCCTAGTCCAATGTAGAATCCTATGTCGAATCCTAATTTTGAATCTCATTGTTTCCATTTTTCTCATCAACTTCTTTCATCTTGCATCCTAGCTAGCTTACATGAAAGACTAGATGAGTCTCATTATCTTGGAAGGTGGACCTAGTGTACCATTTTTTAATTCTCTTAACTAAGGTGAATGGACTACAATACCTAGGTCACAACCTAGAAGAAGCTCCATTTCTCCCTATTTAAGTGGTGGATCAAGTACAAAGCAAGGCTTGTAGCCAAACGGTTTGCACAAGCCCAAGGTATTGATTATGAAGAGACATTGTCACTATGGCGAAAATGCCTACTATTAGAGTACTCAATATTCTTGCACCTTCCAAGAATTAGAAGATATATCAAATGGATGTTGAAAATGCTTTTCTTAATGGTTGGATTTCAGAGGAGGTGTACATGGCTCAACCTCATGGTTTTGAAGACCAATCAGATGTTGAATATATATGCAGAGATGTTGAATATATATGCAGATTGAGGAAAGCCTTGTATGGCTTGAAGCAAGCTCCTAGAGCTTGGAATCGTAGGCTTGTCTCTTACTTACAAGTTAAAGGTTTCATGGTAAGCAAGGAATATCCTTCCCTCTTCATTAAGAGGAGCCACTCAGAGGTGATATACCTCTGTTTATATGTGGATGACATAATCATTACAAGAAGTGATGCACATTGAATTAGAAAAATCAAAGCTCAAATGAAGAAGGAATTCAAGATAAGTGAATTCATGCACACTCCAAGGAAGCCTCACATGGAAGTAGCCAAGAGAATTCTGAATTATTTGAAGGGCACAATCAATGAAGGGTTGTACTATCCATATAAATTTGATATAGATGTTAAACTCTTTTCTAATGAAGCTTGGGTAGGCTTGGAAGATGATAGAAGAAGCACATCAGGTCACCTTACATTTGTAGGTACAAAGTTGATATCATGATCCTCCGAGAAGCAACCTATAGTTGCTTTTCCATCAATAGAAGCTAAATACAGAAGGCTTGCAAATGCTACACAAGAAGCTATCTAGATTAGGACCCTATACTTAGATTTAGGGTTTGATATTTTAACTCCATATATATTTGGAGACAACATTAGCTCACTACATCTTGTTGCGCACCCTATCTATTATGCTAGGACCACCATGAAATTGAAATGGATTTGTAGTATATCTAGGTGTCGAATCAATTGCTCGACTCCCATGATGGGTTGTATTTACCTTTTGACTTTGATGATGATTCCTTTGATATGTGATGGTGATTGTGGAAGCCCTAATTAATTTCTTTCTTCTTCTTAGGACATTTGAAAACCATATGATCATGATCTCTGAATAAAAGCATAATCCATTAATTTTTAGATGCGTTCTTTCTCTTAATGTAAGTCTCCTAACCTTGATATTATTGAATTGCAAAGGCATTGGTTGCAATTCTTGCAACATATGTTATTAAGGGATTGAGATAAATTTGTTTTCTTGCTCTCAAGTAGAAGTCTTCTTCTCTTGCTTTCTCTCGAAAAACCTATTATCACACTCATTTTCTTTATTCATGAATTCATTCAAAATGTTTAGCTTATGCATGGTTAATATGAGTTCAGATCATCACATATGTTCTTCACATCAATGGTCGCACTTCGTCTCTCCTCAAGGATGAATGATTGAGCAACTTGGGCAAGTCCATCTTCATTCTTGAGCACATCTTCATCTTGAGCTTGGTTGTGATTGGATTCTTGATTTTCACATTGAACTGCGTGCTTGATAGCCTCATCTAAAAAATTTACATGAGGCATGGAGAGTAGTTCATCCTTTATTTCATTTATGAGACCACTTTGAAATTGATTAATTAGATATTCTTCTTGATATATGGATCCTTGAAATAAATTTCTAAAGTCTGAGGCAAATTCTAGAATTGAGCACTGACCTTGTTGTGGCCTCCTTTCTAAATCATGGAGTTCTTGATATACAACATTCAATTTAAATTCAATATTTTTGAGTATGGATATGGCGTACCCACCATTCTTGACATGGTCTTTATTTGGGTAGTCTTGCCAAAATGTGAGGGGAGCACTAGATTATGCTCTTTGACTACACTAGCCAAGATTTTGCAATTATACTTTCGATTACAAGATCCCCCAAATACGGTACATAATACAAGAATATGTACTTGATATAAGAAGTCCCACAACTCGGGATTGATAGGTATGGATAACTCAACTAGAGATGATACAAGAGATCCCACAACCCGGGATTGTACGTATGAAACAGGATATCTAGATTACAACAACTCTCTTTAGGAAGATAAACTAGATATAAGAAATAGCTCAACAAGATCTCATGCTACAAGATTTGAATAGGACACAATAGGATGTCCAGGATATAAGATTAGACTAGACTAGACCAAGAGATAAGACTAGAAGTGGAATTAGAACTTGAAAGTACTTACTTGGTGATCACAATTCCTTGAGCTACCAAGACAGGCATTAGCAAGACTGAATATGAGAGTCGCCAAGCCCTCCTTCTATAGGTGTTCAAAGGCAATGCTCTATGGCAATTACAAATTGATGATGTAATCGATGATATCATCAATCCAAAACATGACCTCTTGATATTGGAATGAAGCAAGGAGATTATCGATCTTATGGTTTTGGCATTTTCTTGACGCAATGGAAGCATTAGTTTCTCCAAATTTGGAATGAATCATAAAATATTTGAAGTGACATGGAATCTAAGGTTGAGGATGGTTTTCTTTGTGTCCATGATATCTAGAGGAAGAAGTAAAGGTTGGCCATTCCCAATACCAGATAGGGCTCCTTAAAATTACAAGAATATCTCGATATGAGCAAAAAATTCAAAGAAAGGATTTGCATGTATTATTTAAAGATTGGTGGTTGAGAAAGATAGAAAAACCTACTTAAGAAATGTGCAGCCTCCTCAAGGAGAAGAAATTGAAGAAATGATCCCCTTCATGATGGATATTGATGGGTTTCGCTAAAGATTCTACTTAGGATGCTCTCTTCCCTACTTCAACAAATCTTATGAGAAACTTGAGTGGGACTTCATCCTCGAATCTTTTAAAGACCTAGGATGTGGCAAGAAGATCATTAAAATGATCTCAATGTTGTTTTGAAATGCATCAGTATAGATAAACATCAATGGCTAGATTTCCCAAGCTATTCAATTAAAACATTCTATCAAGAAAGGATGCCCCTTCGTCCCTCTTGTCTTTGCAATCGCTGCCCATAATCTCACCTACCTTGTTAACTATCACACTTTTTTAGGTCTTAATCAAGGCTTCCTTCTTCCCCTCAATCAAGACTAGATGGTCATAAGACTCTTTGCTGATTACATGAACACTTTTGTTTATAACGATCCACCCATCATTGATACCTTTTGGTGCTGCCCAAATACATTTTTTGAGGCATCAAGTTCCAAAATAGCCCACTCTAAAACTGCTTTTGGGAGCATTATTGGGCATCAACCTCAAATGTTGGTTGATCGTGAATGTTAGTCGATCCATAGGGTACAAATCTTCTACATATTAGGTATTTCTATGGGATTCAACATTTCAATGGTTCAACGATGGAATTGGGTTCTTTCTAAGCTTGATAACAAGCTAGCTTATAGGAAAGGTATGAAGATCAATCAGGGGGTGTGTTTTGGTGGTTAACACGTTCCTTCTTTCTTTGATTATTTACTTTCTCTCTTGCAGGAAGCTGGAGGACTGTTAAAAGGACTACCGTCAAGTCACTTTTAATCTCGTTTTGGGTTCTTGGGAATGGCTAGGGGTCTAACAATGTAGAGGCCCTTTATTTAATTTTTCCCAGATTCACATTCAACTACATAGTACTATACTTCCAAGGCAACAACTTCCGCTACACAGTTACTGTTTTTTATTTACGGTTATCGTCACACAGTATACTTATCGCGCAAGTAATCAATCAACACATCGCACAGACTTCTTAATGTTAATGTAACGTTACTGTGTAAATAATTACTACTACAATCCCACAAGAATAGAATACCAGTACGCAAGATTTCTGCAAAAATTGCATACGGCTTCCCAGCACGGTCGCCCAGACAGACAGTCTGGTGAACCGGCCTCTCCGTCTATCTCTGCCGAAGAATCACCATAATGCCTTTTCATTAATAGAGAAAGAGTACATCCTTTCACCACGCTTTTTGGTGCGTGCGAATAAAAATAAAATTACAATCCAATTCCGGCGACCTAACATTGGACATCCTTTCGCCACTCCTTTCGGTGCGTGCGAATAAAAATAAAATTACAATCCAATTTCGGCAACCTAACACTGGCACACATGGTGGACTCAAACCCAAAAAAGGAAAATATAACTAAGGCTCATCTAATATGCCTTGTATGTACAATGTTCTGGCTAATTTAAATGTTTGGGTAAACTATTGTTTCAGAGAATCCAACATAATCTTCAATGGGTGTGGCTCAACCAGTTGTGCATCTGTTCTGACTGAACTAACCGCAATAACTTGAGACAATAGTAATTCTGTTTGACTTTGCAAAAAGGCTTCCTGTAAATAGAATTTATTTTTCTAATGTAGCATCTCGGCTCTGCTTTGTATCATCAATTTGGGCATCAATGCGTGACAATCTTTCTGCTTGAGCGCCTAGCTGCTTTTCTCTGTGTTCCAGCTCCTGAGCTTGATATTGGATGGTTTTGTAATATGCATCCCTTTCTATCATTATTCCTTCTAACTCTTTCTTAAGCTGAATGGACTTGCCAATCTCTGCATCTAACTCAAGACTTTTATTAAAAAGCTCTTCAGACACCTGCTTCAATTCTGCAGTGGTCTGCATAGCCAGATACACCAATTTCTTGTCCTTTTTCTGTGACTACTGCAAGGTCTTTGTGCGTTTCCTCTAGTAAATTGCCAAGAGCAATTCAAGCATCATCTTTGTCCTGCACCAATTCTTTTAATTGCTGGATTTCGGCATCAGGAGCGTCTAGAAGAACATTCTTTTCATGCAACTCAGTAAGAGTGGCATCATCTTGGGCAACGAGGTTGTCCTGTGCTGCTAACTGTGCTTGGAGTTGATGAAGCTGAATATGCAGAGTGTGATTCTTTGCCTTGACTGCATGGGCTTCTTCTTGTAACGGGGCAATATCTACCTCAAGCAAATCGACTTTGCATTGCAATTCCTGCCTGATATTTTCAGTGGTGAGCTTCATTTGAATAGGTAATTGCTGGGAAAATTGGATAAGTAGATGACCCATAGATTCTAGTTCATTAAACATAATAGGTGAAGAAGGAAGAGCAGGAAGTTGTTGGTATGAAGAGGCAGAAAACAGTTGAGGGGAAGCTGGGGGAGAGTAATCGGGAGAAGAGGATGGAGGAGTGGGTGCGTCATGAAGAGGAAGGACTATAACAGGTGCAGACGGGTTAGTAGGTGGAGGAATAGGGAGAAGATTAGTGGGCATCAGGACTATTTCGGTTGTAGTTTGACTTGTCGCCTTAGCCTTTTCGATCACAGCCTCAGCATTGGCAATCACTTCGGTGATGATTTCGGCGACAATCTCCTTCACAGCTTCCTTATCCTACTGATGAGAGTCTGCCCAAGAAGAAACTTCTTCAGATTCTTCCAGGTGTGCACCTTGTTCCTGCTCGTTGATAGGAAAAGAGGGACCTGTTGATTCAACATGGAGGGAAGTGGTAGTGTCATGAAATACTTCATCTTCATGGCCTGTAGTAGTATCCTGCACTTGACTTTTGGATGGACTAATGCATCTTCTTTTGCATGTAAAAATTTGCAGTAAGTCTTCATCGTCATCTGCTTCGTCCTCGAGCATTTGGGTAGATTCTTCGTGTAACAAGAAGGGAGCAGTTGGAGGAAGTTGCATAGCTTGGACCACCGGAAAGAGGAATGTGAGGATATGGGGTAAACGGGAACGAGGGAGGTCACTCTTAGCTATGTGCTTGGTAACTGTCACACATTCACGGTGAATATGCCGGAGAAAGAAAGACGTAAAGTTTACAGGCTCACGAGACGCAGTATCTATCATCGAATAAAATGGTCGACAAATACCATATGTTCATTTTTGTAAATTAAGGGTGGCTAGCAAAAATTGCACAGCAGTGCGCTATGGCTCGGGTATGCAAAGAATGGCATACTCATTAGATGAGTGCTTGGGAAACAATTCTTTCATGGTGGCCACGAAAAGAAGTGAACCATTCTCCAATCCTTCCTGAGGGAGTCGAAAAGCTTCAGGAAACGTAGCTAAAGTAATGATGACACGAGATTGTAAACAAGCAAGGGGCCAACACTTCTCTGTAGCAGGTGTGTCGGCAATAGCAGAAATGATCTGCACGTGGAATGGGTGGCACTCCACTTAATGCCAAGGCAATTCAGTGAAGGTTAACAGACCACGAGTGCGCAAATACTCACTCACATCTGGAGTATGCCTGCATGGAAGGTTGCGACATTTGCAAGTACTTCCATGGCACACAAGTAAACACGAAAACACAGAATACAAAAAATGCACAATCACACAAGCACAATAGCGATTATTAGTGGAAAGAACTGTTTTCTCCCTACGGAAGAGTTGGAACAAAGTGAAATGATTTGTCACCATCAATGAAGATTGAGATTGATTTTATTTGTTTCTCTATCAAGGGCATTAGAGGTGTTGAGTATTGGTTGCAATTCTTCCAACATATATTATTAAGGGATGTAGCTAAATTTGTATTCTCGATCTCAAGTAGAATTCTTCTTCTCTTGCTTTCTCTTGAAAACCCTATTATCATACTCATTTGCTTGATTCATGAATTGATTCAGATTGTTTACCTTAGGCATGGTTAAAATGAGCTCAGATCATCACGTACATTTTTCACACCAATGGTTGCACTTCATCTCTCCTCAAGGATGAAAGGTTGAGAAACTTGGGAAAGATCATCTTCATTCTTGACCACATCTTCATCTTGAGCCTGGTTGTTATTGAATTCTTGATTTTCACATTGAATTGCTTGCTTGATAGCCTCATCTAAAGTATTTACATGTGGAATGGAGAGTAATTCATCCTTTATTTCATCTATGAGACCACTTTGAAATTGATTAATTGAATATTCTTCTTGATATATGGATCCTTTAAATAAATTTCTAAAGTCTGATGCAAATTCTGCAACTGAGTGATCACCTTGTTGTGGCCTCGTTTCTAAATCTTGGAGTTCTTGATATACATCATTCACAGTAAATTCCATATTTTTGAGTACGGATATGGATTCCATCATTCTTGATATAGTCTTGATGTGGGAAAGTCTTTCCAAAATATCAGCGGAGCACTGGATTGTGCTCTTTGACTACACTAGACAAGATTTTGGAATTATACTTTCGATTACAAGATCCTCAATGTAGGGAAAATAATACAAGAATATGTAGCTGATACAAGAAGTCCCACAACTCAGGATTGATAGGTATGGATAACTCAACTAGAGATGATACAAGAGATCTCACAACCTAGGATTGTAGGTATGAAACAAGATATTTGGATTACAAGAACTCCCTTTAGGGAGATGAACTAGATATAAGAAATTACCCGACAAGATCTCGTACTACAATATTTGAATAGGACACAAGAGGATGTCTAGGATACAAGACTAGACTAGACTAGAGCAAGAGGTAAGACTAGATGTGGATCTAGAACTTGAAAGTATTGACTTGGTGATCACGACTCCTTGAGCTCCCAAGACTAGCATTCACAAGACTAAATCTAAGAGAGGCCAATCCCTCCTTAAATAGGTGTTCAAAGGCATTGCTATATGGCAGTTATGAATTGATGATTTCATCAATGATGTCATCAATCCAAAACATGACCTTTGGATATCAAAATGAAGCAAGAAGACTATCGATCTTATGGTTTTGGCATTTTCATGATGCAATGGAAGCATTAGTTTCTCCAAATTCCGAACGAGTCATGAGATATTTGAAGTGACATGGAATCTAAGGTTCAAGATGGTTTCATTTGTGTCAATGATATCTAGAGGAAGAAGTAAAGGTTGGCCACTTTCAATAGCAGATAGGGCTTCTTAAAGTTAGAAGCATATTGAGATATGAGCAAAAAATTCAAAGAAAGGATTTGCATGTATAACTTAAAGATTGGTGGTTGAGAAAGGTAGAAAAATATACTAAAGAAATGTGCAGCCTCCTAAAGGAGAGGAAACTGAAGAAGTAATCCCCTTCATGATGGATATCGATGGGTTTGGTTAAAGATTATACTTAAGATGTCCTCTTCCTTAAGTTTGACTTCAACAAACCTTATGACAAACTTGAGTGGGACCTCATTCTCCGATCTCTAAAACACCTAGGATTTTGCCACAAGATCATTAAGATGATCTCAAGGTTGTTTTGAAATGCATGAGTGTAGATAAACATCAATGGCTAGATTTCCCAAGCTATTCGATTAAAACATTCTATCAAGCAAGGATGCCCCTTCGTCCCTATTCTCTTCACAATCGTTGCCTATAATCTCACCTGCCTTTTTAAATATCACACTTGTTTGGGTCTTAATCAAGGCTTCCTTCCTTCCCTCAATCAAGACCAGATGTTCATAATACTCTTTGTTGATTACATGAATGTTTTTGTTCATAACGATCAACCCATCATTAATACCTTTTGCTGGTGCCTAAATACATTTTTTGAGGCATCAAGTTCCAAAATAAACCACTCTAAAACTGATTTTGGGGGCATTATTGGGCATCCAACTCAAATCTTGGTTGACCATGAATGTTAATCATTCTCTAGGGGACAAATCTTCTACGTGTTAGATATTCCTATGGGATTCAACATTTCGATCAATCAGTGATGGAACTCGTTTCTTTCTAAGCTTGATAACAAGTTGGCTTATTGGAAAGGTATGAAGATCAATCAGGGGTGAGTTTTGGTGGTTAACATATTCCTGCTTTCTTTGATTATTTACTTCTCTCTTGCTAAAGACCGAAGGACCAAGAGATTGTAAAATTTGAATGAATCTGCAGAAACTTTATTTGGATGGGAGACCCTAACACAATAGGTGATCCCCAAAATTAAATGGGCTACTTGAATAAGCCAAAAAAATCAAGGTGATTTGGGCATTCTAGACATTGAAAGAATGGTCAATAATCTGGTGGCAAAATGGTTACTTAAAGTATGCAACAATAGGGATACCCCTTTGGCCAAATTGATTTTTAGAAAGAAAAGAACTCTTAGACTTATGGTCTTTCCACGGTAGAAGGGTCTTGATCTTCTCAATCTTTTGTTCTTCCACTATCAGGGGACTCAAAGGTGCTTGAGCTTTGTTTTCTCCCTATGGAAGATTTGGAACAAGCGGAAAGAATTCTTCAAGATCAATGAAGATTGAAAGTGGGCTGCTGGTATTAGACAAAATGATTTGATTTGTTTCTCTATCAACGGCATTAGAGGTGTTGAGACTTGGAACCTCTAAAAATCTAGGAAGCTTTGGAACAAAGGTTTCCATTTTTGGAAACACCTCTAGAAACAAGAAACATGGCAATGGATTAAATTTGAGGATATGGACTCGACTAGGAAAGTGGACTATATAGAATGGTTCATGTTGCAGAGTAGATTGAATGCTTGGGAGTGCTCAACGACTCGCCTCCTTAATGGGCAAGACTTCCCTAAGCTTGAGGGACTTAAGTGGCACAATGGTAACAATCTTGATAAACTTTCAAGATTCAAGAAGAATGTGGACTTCTATGTCATAATACGATATATTGTTTTGTTTGGTCTACTTTAAGATGGTATTTTAAGTTCCAATCCCTCTGGCATCCCCTCATCAAAGTTAAAAAATCAGCCCTTATGTGGCAGATCCTCCATCAACGACTGTGGACGAATGTAAAAGCTAATAAAATTTTTGTTGCCCCTCCATGGTGTAAACAATGCCTTCACGAATGTCAGTACTCGGGACACCTATTTTTTTGCATGCCCCAAGTTAATGGACCTGGGAGGCCCTTGCAAGAATCTTGTTGTTGAAGGGACAAATCGACTAGAGGAAAACATTATTGGGTGAAATGATCCACTATTCCACTGCATTTTGGAATGCTATAAGAGGCGAGACCCTCTCAAAAATTTGGAAAGGTAGATGTGTTTCTTACTTTGGTTAACCCTGCTAAAGAATGATGGATTGAAAAATCTATTTTCTTCTTAGGCAAAAGGAGTTTCAATTGTAAGAAACCCTTGCCTTTTAAATATCATAGAGTGCATTAGGGAAAAAAATGAACCCTGCATGGGCCTTTTGGATTAAGGAGTGATTAGTGATGGACCAATGAGAGGAGGGTGGTGGACATAGTCTATAGCCTATAAATCACTAGGCTGAAGGGGGATGAGGGGACAGGATTCCCCTATGTTCAGGTTTTGCCTCTAGAGAGAGAAAGGAATCTCGTAACTTACCTGGGCCCAAAAATTCAAAATTTTCAAAAAGTTATAAAACTCATCATAACACCATTTAATGGTCCCCCAACCACTTTTTAGGATCAAAAGTGCTATTTTTGGGTTCTAAATCAAAATCCGTGCATGAACTGAAGTGAAAAAAGTGACTTTTTCAAAAATAACTCAAAATGCAACTTTCTCCCTCCAAAACCTCCCATTTTCATACCCAGGTCCCAAAAAGTCATCTCTTTCCACTACTTTCTCTCCCTAGCACACCATTGCAGCTCCTGCATCTCCATTTCTTTCTCTATGCATCATCTTCTTTGAATTCCTACTGTCATTTCCATAGCCTGATCTCCAATGGAGAAACCTAAATCTCATAGACGTCCAAAAGATGAGGTTATCGCGATAAAATGTCACAATATCAAGGCTCCAGAAGGATTTTGGTTAGGACAGGAGTTCTGCAAAGGTGCATGGGTGTACATGCAACCCTCTGGTGTTGGTCCTCACCGTGTGAGAGATCGTGGAAACTTGGATCTTCATTGGAAAGGGAAGTTACTAGGCTTCAAAAAGCTCAAAAATGGTGAAACTGTTGCCATTGTACAACATGTGTTCACAATGTCAACCATGAAATTGGAAAACTCAAACAAAATGAGATATCCTATCAACTGTAAGTATTACTCATTGACTTTTGTCCAAATTTCAGAATATACCTAGCTAAGTTGTGTATTTTTTTGTTGTAGACATATTTCCTTCTACCTTGGTGGAAGAACAACCACTTCATAGTCTTACAGGTACTTTCCAAGCATTGCATGCAGATGTTGGGTCCATAGTCTTTCCACAAGCCCGTCCTGCTCAGCTATTATGTGAGAGAGTTTTCTTTTACACACATACATATGTTGTACCCTCTTCATCAAATGATTTTGGCAAGTTAGAGATGATTAAGGTAGATTCTCTCTTAAAGCTTGAGTGGCCGCAACCTGATGTATGGACATTAACATCTTTGAAGCATAAGATGGTGATGGACATACACAACTCTTTGAAATTTACAAGAGTTTCAAGATCTATAGGATTACATTGGTGTGTTCCTGTTCATTGTTTTGTACATTTATTTCAGATATTCACAATTCTAGAGACGTCAACAATGTTCATGTTAAAAGATATCACGTATGAGCAGGTAGAGTGTTTGCTAGGTGAAAAATGGGGACTTGTAGAAGGATGCACCAAAGGGGATAGATACATTTGTAAAATTGGTGCAACAGGCATATGATTTCGATACTTGAAACATCGTACTTCATTGTACATTAGATTCTATTATGATCGTTGGATGTGTAAACTTGGTGAATGGATACCATTACAAAGTTCTGAGGGTGTTTTAATTTCATTTGAAATTAAGATAAATCTACCCAACAATGAAATGGAAGTTATTTCAGTAAATCATCATTGGACTCTTGCCAACGTGAGAGAACATCTAGTAATCATGGGATTTGAGGATCTGGATCAATCAAAGTTCAGAATACAAGGGCATAAGGTAAGTAGCATATGGTATTTCTTCTTTTGTTTATACAAATTCTTACACTCAAATATGTTCATTTAAAGTTTTCTATTTGTCTGCAGATTGGTAAGAGGTTGGAGGATAAAATTAAAGTCCTCCTTGAATGGAGTAGGGATGGAACTCAACTTTCATTGTCATAGCTCAAGGACTATTTGAGTGCTACAGTGTACACACACCTATGTTCCATTTATAATCCTACATCTGCAACAATGTATTTAACATGCAAGACATGTAGCATGTAAAATTTTTTGATCTCAATATGATGTACAATTTGCCAAATCTTTGGTTTTTCCAATGGCAATTTATTATAATTTTAAAGTTTTGAGAATTTTTTTTTTCTATTGTGTTGTCGTGTATCTTATTCTGGTTAATGATTCTGTTCAATCTTTTTATGAGGAAAAGTTTTTTTTCTGAGAGTTCTGTGCATGATTGTTTTATTTGAAGGTATCAGTTTTAGTTTTAAAATGGGTCCCACTCACTTTAAAATTTTGAAACTACTATAAAAGCAACACTTATTCTCTCATTTCTCACTTTTGCAACCAAGAAGAGCTACAATCACTAGCAGAGTACGCACACAAGCTAGCATCACGCGCAATGGCTGCCGCATCCTCCAGTACCCTGCAACTCAAACGTCCACGTGAACTCTTCAATGAGTTCTTGGAATCAACTGAGTTCAAAGGTCAGAACCACTTGTATGACCTACTGTCTAGGGTCCCTGATCTAGACAAAACAATTCAACTGAACTCTGATGTGCTCAAGGAAATCATAGAGTTCCTTGAGTACTACATCTTGCGTTTTTCTATAGAAATACCGCCTTATGAGGGTAAATGGGTTCCATGTGACCTTCTACTCTACATACATAGAGGCGATGAAGCCTTCATGAAGCGCCTTAAGCGCTTCATGGCAATTGCGGAAACTGCTGGGCACTTACTAGATGACTCTGTGCCATTAGTAAAAAAACTTAACAAAAAGAAGAGGATGGGTACAAAGTACCTATCCTACACTGCAACAACATATTTTATTATTAATGAGGAGCCGGAACCTACACCTGTTGAGCTCCCCAACCTTGCCACTGGGGGTTTTGTTAAGGAGAAGAATGAGCCTCAACCAGAGGCCATAAATTTTTCCAAAGAAAGCATTACAATCCACCAAGAATTCCCTGGTAGTGTTGAGGATAAACTACATGTGCAATCAAGCATGGAGGAGGCCCCCCCTTCAAATCTCAACCCCTCTGAGCCCACATTACCAGAGGTGGAACTTGAATATCTCTCCTGCATCGTTGTGGATGGAGAGGAATTTATTTTACTCCATGACATTGAGAAGGCATTCGGTCTACGTCTAGATGAATGCTTGAGTATTTTCTCCACAATGTCAGATGTTCCACTTGACAACACATCTGACATACTTGAAAAGAAGTCCATCCCACTTGGGGATTCTGTGGCAGACACCATATCAATGGTGTGTGCTGATATTTTAAATGATGACAACAATTCTACTACAGAGGAGGAGTTCAGTGCAGCACAGGAGAGGATACTGAAGCAAAAAATTCCTACATCCCATGTAGCAGAGCAGAGTGGCATGGCCCACTCTAGCATTGATCTTGATGCCCCTGGAAGAGGGGAGGAAGAAGACAAGCTTCATGATGTAAGTGGTAATTGAATTAAATAAATCGATAATTTTAAGTTAACATTGTAAGAGCTTGAATTCTCATTTGTTCTTAACAGGAAGCAATTGAGCTCGACAAGTTCGCAGCAAGGTCTGGTGGGGATCGAGCTTCTCGTGGGAGTGGTGCATCCTTGGCAAACTACATCGGAAAGTTGCCAAAGGATGATTTTGTTATCATACACAAAGACTACAGTCCCGATGGGCACTTCATCACTTGGTGCTTGAAGGCCCTTAGCAAGATTTTGTGTTTATGTACAATTACCCAAGGCACTAATTGTGTCATTTTGGTTAGGAAATCCTTAGTTGTAACTACTTTAGGACTTAATTTTAGAGGAAAAGTATTAGGGCAAATAGGTATCGCCATGAGTCTTGGAATGCAAGACCCCCATGTAATATCAAGATCTGTATTGACTTACCAGCTGCCTCAATCTCTCCAAAGGAGAAAGAAAGTTGTGGAGAAATTGAAGGCAGCTGAGAAATGATGTAATGTCTTGATAATACAAACTTTTTTTTTCATCATTTGTCTAGTTCTGTATATGAATGTGCTAAAAAATTGAACTTATCTTCTCTCCACAAATTGTATCTAATTGGGGGTCTTTGTATTGTGCTTTGGTCCTCTGTATGATTATATGCTTAAAAAAGGCCAAAAAAGCCCCAGCCACAGAAACGCGGGAAACAACCCTGTAAAATTTTTGCAGGGCTGTTTCCCGCGTTTCTGTGGCTGGGGCTTTTTTGGCCTTATCTAGTGTTTTAAGGTGCTACAATACATAGGAAACTATGTAATTTCAGATTTTCAATTGGTTTTGGTATTATCAGGACCAGAAGTTTTCAGTAGGGTATAAACTCAGCCTTTAGTAGCTAAAGATCTCAATTCCTATAGGGTATAACCTCTTAATACCTAGACCATTGCATCTCTACCATATGTCTTATGCTTACCAAAGACCAAATATTGCAAAAAAAAACCCCAGCCACAGAAACGCGGGATTCAGCCCTGCAAAAATTTTGCAGGGCTGAATCCCGCGTTTCTGTGGCTGGGGGTTTTTTGGTATGAAAAGGACATGTTGCACACCAGTATGTAGAAAAGGGACATATCTAGTCATAAAACAATAGGCAAGTGCATGCATGTTTAAGTGAATCCATATATAACTGACTGAAAGAGAGACAGAGAGAGAGAGAGAGAGTGAGAGAGAAAAAAGAGACAAAGAATATAAGTCAAAACAAAATTTTCTATTATCCATTGTATTACATCGCAAAGTAGCCTATCATAGGGTATAATATACACATCATGGGTTATTTCCTCTAATTCTTCTTGCTAGCTGAATGTCCTTCGGTTGTATGGTTACTCTCTTGGCATGGATAGCACAGAGGTTAGAGTCCTCAAGCATGGAGATGAGGTAGGCCTCAGCTGCCTCTTGAAGTGCTTCAAGTGCTATCCCTTGTATTCTTAGACCTGCTTGGTAGCTTTGTAGTTCCTCTTTCACTACCCTTGCAAAAGCTCTTCATGGTATGAGTAGTTCAACGGACTTTTGGTAGTGTCGTATCTCTGCAAAAGCCCTACAGTGCTTCCTTCGTCTTTGTGGAGCTCTTGGGTTGGGAGGTATGTTTGGCTGGCGTTGAGGTCGACATCGAGGTTGATAGTTTTTTTTTCTCCGATGTACACGATGTGAGGGCCCAGCTTCATCTTGCACATTTTGTTGTTGATGTGGTTGTTGACTTTGCTCTCTTTCCTCCTCTGTTGGTATTTGCCCTTGTCCTTGTGGAAGTGTCTTACCTCCATGTGTCACCCTATGGCTCGTTGGTATTTGCATATCATTCCATGGTGGTTGATTGTTGCTTTCCTCATTTGGGGATGACTCTTCGTCGCTCTCTGGTACACTCCTTCTGATCAACTTCTGTTTGGGTCTTGATTTGATGGGTGTCCTTGTTGGTGGCTCATCATCTGAAATGGCCTCTGATCGTCCTGGAGTGTAATAATCTTGTCTATTGGAAACTTCATTTTCTCGCACCGAATTGCTCCCAAGTGGTGTGCCATCGTGTGACACAGGCACAGATGTGCTCTGGGAACCACTTCGAGGCCTTTGGGGGGGTTGCAACCATGGTGGGCGTTGTGTCCCTAGATGAGGGCTAGGAAAGAAGACGCGATCTTTCCTTGCAGTTTGCTTGGTGCGTGCCATTCTCTTGAGTTGCAAAAAGTGTGAAATGAAGTGAGTTCTCTCTATTTATAGAGTTTTTTAAAAAATTGTTTGTTCACACTAGAACGGACAAAACCTCTTTAAAACCATATAGAATATTATATATTAAATAATAACACATTGAAATCAAGATTACAATAATAATATGTATTACCACATAATGGGAAATAGCGAATTCACTTTACTTCCAAGCTGAGCCTTCTCGTTGTCTCCTTGCACGCCACTGAGCATGATGAAGAGGACCTAACGATGACTTCCATTTCTCACTGGCAATGTTGTGTTGCATCTTTCTTGCAAGTTTTGCCAATTTTGAATCCCTAAGTCGTTCCACAAAAAACTTTCTCGAGAATGTAGTGCGGTAAAACCAATTAAACATCTCCTCCATGTAGTTTGATTGCATTGGGCCACCACCATGTCGGGTGTTTTTGAAGTAGACACCCCTCGCTTTGTAGTGTGACTTTTCCATTCCTTGGGTACTGAAAATTCCTAATGACCCATATCGATGCATGAAAAAAGCTCCATGTGCAAACAAAATATGCTAAAAATTGTTAAGTACATTGGAAAAAGGTAAGTGCAATGAACACTTGTAGAAGAAGATTACACTTACAATGTAGTGTGTTATATTGCTCTCTCCCCAACATTGAATGAAACACTTGGTGAACTCCACTAATGTTTCTTGAAACATTTGACGTTGAATAGCACTAGACCTAGTCAGACCCATTAAGCCTACAACCTTATCAAAGCTCGACCAAACTTTCTTTCTCTTATTACAAAGATCAACTTGAGAGTCATTGTCTGTTGTGATCATGCATAGGTCTTTCCACAGCTCATAACGTTCATTATTTTGAGTGCTAGTACCTCTTCTAAAAAAATGTCTTGCTTTATTCCCTGTCATTGACACTTGTTGCAAGCTATCTTGAGATTCTCCAACTTTCTTAACAACTAGGGTTACATTTCCACCATGACAACCAATTGAATTAAGAAGTTCCTCCAATTTCTTTATAGCTTGAATAGATTTATCAATTGGCTTCATGGCAAATGCGTATTCTATATGGAGCTTCAATAGTCTATCAAAAATTCTCATGAAGGCATGCAAGGTGCAAAAGTGGACATTGACTAAAGGGAATGGAATAATGGGATTCCAATCCTTATCTGACATGTCACGATTAGGTGTACCTAACATGGGACACCTCATTAAAGGTGTATCCCATTCAGCAGATGGAGTTGCATCTGTGTCATCAACTAAATCATCTATGTTGTTTTGTTTTCTCTTTGTTCGTTTATAACCTCGTGTACAATATGGACAAGGATAGAGAGTAGATGCACCTTGTTTGCACCCTAACATGCATTTGATAGTCTTTAAGTCTCCACCTAAGTGCCACTCTACTTCAAAATCACCAAGGCTTTCTACATTGATTTTGGCACCATGAATTTGAGAAGTTATCACCTCTGTGATCCATGGGATCCTATTGAAAATCCATGTAAGAACATCATTGGATTCTTTAGGTACTTCAATAGCACCTAACCACCATATATCTTTCTCTGATTGGACACTATATGTAAAGTGATGGGTAGATTCTTCACTATCATCAATAATAGCATGGGCCATAGCTTCGTTCATGAGTGTCACACTAAGTCTCTCCATACGGCGTCCCTTTATGATTTGACATTCGTCTAGCTTCAATACAAACTTGAGTTTGGAACCATAATCTACATCAAATAACAAACATTATATTATTAAAAATACTATGAATGTCATTATCAAAACAATGGATATACCTTGAAGTGTGGATTTGTAAAATTTAACCATTTCCTTTTGGAGCCTCTCCAAATTGACAAATATGTTGTTGTACTTTGTGTAGATGAATCCCTGTCTAGATGTGTTTTTCAACTCTTTCTTTGATGTAGATGAATGATAAATGGATGCAGGCATAACATCTTCTATATGCAGGTAATTGCCAAGAGTATTGGCTACATCCTCATTGGTTATCTTCTTCCTCACAGATACCTTGTAAGGGCATGGAAAAATGCTCTGGAAAATACCTTTGTTTTGTAGAGCCTGCTTCAAAAGATTGTACAATGCAGAGTACGCTCTAGTACTAACACCTGCTTCATCACATACCATCTGTACCTCACTAGGACTAATAATATCTTCTAAGTTGCCTGCAAAATCTTTAATCACTTGGGTTTTGATGTGATTTCCTATTGGTGACTCCAAGATCATAAGCACATGTTTGTTGCTAAGACAAGAATTCAGAAACTTCAATTGATCCTCCATTGTTGAGGAAGCACTCGCATCTTCAACAAATGACCTGCACAATAAGAATCTCAATCTAAAAGTCTTTTAACATAACTAAACAAAGGAAATACATACCTAAGTGCGTAAACACGTCGCTTCCGTGCTCCACCACCAGTTGAAAGAGCTTGAAAGGATGATAATGGTCGTTTCCTAAATCTCATCCCAAGTGGAGTCTCTTTTAGTTGTGTAAGATTGGCTTTCAACTTTGTAATTGTGCTCTCCTTTTCTTCCACATCTTGTTTGAGTCTATTATTGTGCTCATCCAAAGATTTGATAGCACTTTCTAAAGTGTGTATAGCACTCTCTAAACTGTGTATCTTGAAATGGTTGTGATGACATTGTTGCATCCAATAATTTGCTATAGATGTAGAATGGTTAGACAATCGCTTGCAATAGCCTAGGAGTCCATCTTCACCGGAACCAAGGAATTGTAGAAATGTGGAGATAGTATGGAATCTAGGATGAACATTAGCCATTGGATCCAAGGGATACAAAGCACCATGGACCCAAAGATCAATATTCTTCTCTCCAGCTGCACGTCGTGCATTTTGAGAATCTATGTCATTGCTACCTCTAGTTGTTGGTGCAAATTCTGTAGGAACACGAACATGTACACTCTTTGAGTGAGGAGCACGCACTGGTGCTGGTGTCATGTTCATAATACATGTGAGCACCATGATGTTCCAAAACTCCAGCAACGAATGGGAAGAAGCACACAGATGGCTGGAATGGCTAGTACAGTAGCTATGTGCAAGAAAAGAAGTGTGTTTTGGTATGTGGATAGGTCAAAATGACTTTTTTCAGTATGTTAGAGGGAAAATGAGTTTTTTTTCAAAAATTCATGTTTTGGGGCAACCAAAGTTACGAGTTTGATGATGTGGCACTTAACTTTTGGAGGGATTTTGAAAAGTATGTTTTTTAAGTATTTTTCATAAAAATAAGTCTAAAAAAATTAAGTTCTGACATATACATAAAAGTATGGGCCATTTTGAATAAAGAATAGCTGAAAAAGAGACTTTTTCAGAAAACTCATTTTTTTATTCATAAAGATGGACGGATTTGATGAGGTGGAAAGTGGTTTTTCTCTCTCTCTATGTGCAGAAGAGAGAGAAGGTCCTAGCTCAGCCTAAAAAAAAGCCTACTTCAGCCTACCAAAAAGTGCTCTATTAAATGCACTTTGTCCCCTTAACAAAGAACAAGATTAAGCTTAATCCCTAAAAATTAGGAATCCTTACAAGGCCCATGCAGGGTTCACTTTTTTTCCTAATGGTTTTTCCTTGAGGACAACAAGATTAAAAGCAAGTGAGTCCCCGAAGGGGGATGAAAGGGTTATTAACCTTTTTTGTAATGGTTTTAGCAAGTTGTAAGCAACTCCTGCTTTGTGGGATTGTGGGGCTCTTATGGGTGCTAAGCCCATTCCCTTGTATAGTTGATCTTTCTATTAATTCAATTTTGGGGATAGCCTATTACTAAACATGCTTTTGGACAAAAAACTAGGAAGAAAAGAGGAATCCCTACTCTTCTCACATGTGAGATAGCTAGGAAGAAAACTCTCGAATATAGCAATATAAGGGAGAAATTTATAAGGAGATTCCCCTCCTAAATACCTCAAACCAGCACCTTCATGTGGGATAACTGAGACACAGAAAGGAATTCATTATACACCTTTTTGCAAAGGTGGGATGACTTATATCAACTGAAAGGCACCCCTCGAGTATTGTTTGTTTGAAGTGAGTCTCCCACTTGACCCATGAGAGTCTCAAGGAGGTGTGCTACTAAATGGACTGAATTTGAATTTATTTTCTTGATGGAGTTTCTTCCTTAAGATGAGGAGGAGAGGAATTTACGTGAGTGGACCATTATCAAATTACATATCCCACTAAAGAGAGATCATGTTGAAGCACTAAGGGATCGATGACTTTGAAAAAGCAAGGGGGTTTGTGAGAGGATAAGACACGCCCATAATGAGAGATGAGGAGGAAGACACCTAAAAATTTTTGAGGAGGTAATAAAGTATTTACATATATATTGGTGGAATTTGAGGTCTACAGAAGCATGCAAACACCACAAATAAGAAGAAGAAGCTTGGAGCACAACACAACATTGAATGACTTATCTCAATGTTGGCCTACAAGAAAGGAAGAGAGCAATTAAGTACAATCCGGCAATGAGGCCTAATCATTTTATTCTCAAACTCAATTTTAATTTAAAATGATTTTCATCACCACACAAACATTTTAAATCCTATTTTTGGTAGAATGGACTCCATTTTATTCAAGCCAAGGAGTCCCCAAGCTTGAGAGGCATTAGAATTAGCTACATACCAATTTTCATCTTTGTAGACTCCATTTGAGTCCTCAAATAAGCCTTGAAACCTAATTTTAACTAGACCCAACATTAGGTCTAGACAGGGCCAAAGCTAGTGAGAAAACTATAAAAAGAGCTAGAGAGCTCATTTTGGGGTTAGCTAGTTGGAGATCGGAGCTACTTTTGAGCTTTTTGTACTCTTTTGAGCTGCGGATAGAAGACTCTATTGTTCCTCTCCTTGTTCTTGCCTTGTGTGCACGTGTGTGTGTATGTGTGTGCATGCTAGTGTGCTTCTCAATCATGCACTTGTGCCATCACTTGCTCACAATCATCATATTAGTCCTCACATCTTCATGGATTGACATTTATGAGGTGGATCTCCTTACATTGGTGCTTGCCATTATGCTAGAGTGACACAAAATTTGGGAATGTTGCTAGGGAGAAGGCTTCGAGGACGAGCATGTGATGGTACGATGTAGAGTTGTGATGTTGGAGTCATAGGTAATATCTTTACTTTTCACTTTTCTCCTACTTATTTCTTCATTACCATCATCACCATCATCATCCTCACCATCTCCCACCTCCATCTCCATCTCTATTGATTTTTCTTTTTTCATATTACATTCCCCACTTGATTTCCCCCATTCCATTTGTGAGAGAGAGTGAGAGAGAGCTTGTGTGCACTTTGTTCTTGTGTGTTTTTGAGCTTTTGCTACAGGTTTCAATTGTATCATCTCCAACAGCTTGTAGAGGTACGACTGATCTTTGCATAGGTCCCAAGATGACAACCTCTGTCTGTCACGACAAATAGAGAAAGTTGATATTTTGTGTTTTCATGCATGGCATGGTAAAAAACACCATTAGAGCACTCCAAATCATCAGAAAGATCCAAAAAAGTTTCATGTTTGTGTTTATCGCAATAGACCAAAATCACAACAAATGACAAACAATGTCTATTGTGATAGACAGACCTCATGACAGACAACAGATACATGTCTATCATGATAGACACCATCTATCATGATAGACAACGTCTATCATAACAGATAGAGCCACGATAGAGAATAGACACCTATCTATCATGACAGACACATGTCTAACATGATAGATACCCATCTATTGCGATAGATACCTGTCTATCACGATACATAACCATCTATCATGATAGATACCCATCTATCGTGAGAGACACCTATCTATCATGATAGACAGGACTCACAATAGACACCGTCTATCTTGATAGACACCTATCTATCGTGACAGATAGCCACGTGGGACAGACAGTGTCCATCATGAGAGACACCATCTATTGCGATAGATGGCCATTTTTGGACAAAAATCCTAAGGCTTTAGAAAAATACACCATATTTTTGTGGATACTTTTTGACCTGTTTTAACCCTCAGAACCTTGAATTGACATAACGTTTTTATACAAAATCCATTTTTTGAGCTCTAGAGCTCGCTGGAAAGCTCGTTTCGAATGCATTGACTTTCAGATAGGGTAATTTGAAGTTATCCCTCAAGTAGGATAGGAAACCTAGGGGGCTCTAGAGGAAATTTTATTGGCATTACAAGGGGTGGGGGGGGAGGATCTCTAAAAGTGTCTGAATCAAGTTTTTTGACAATTGAAGTCAAAAGCTTGGGCTAAGATTTTAGAAGATCATTCAGAGCTCTTGGAGCGACCAAAGCAAGGTGCCAGTGCATGCAAGCTTGGGAAGGTGCTTCCTAGGTGTACAAGTGCAACAAGGAAAAGCGACTTGAGGTTGGAAGACTTCTCAACCCCCTCAGTCAATTCTTAGCATAGACTAAGTACGATTAGTGGATGTGGTTGGTTAGGGGCACGATAGGAATACTCAAGTTCTAAGAGCCTTTAACTTCTCAAGTCCAAGAGTAGACTCTATTGCAGTCAAGCGACAACTTAAAGGCAAAGAACTTAACCTAAGTGGATGGTGAACATCACGTACGACAAACTTAGGTGTTCCTTATGACGCATACCTAAAGAAAAAGAAATACACACAAAGGAAATAAAAGAGAATAAGTAATTGATATCAAGAAATTAGCAATGTGGTTGTACAAGGGTCATTGGGCTAGTCAGTAGGGCATATGAACCTGAGATCCGGTAGCCACCTAGGGAGAGATAGGCAAAGTACTAGATCATCTAAGGCTAGTGTCAACCACACTGCTAGGTCATGGGCCCAATAGCTTAGAGAGTACCCCTACATGTTGAGATCAAAGACCCGTAACTCAGAAACATCCTATAACATGAACAACAAGAAGTTTTGGGTTTGCATATTTATAGAAGCATGAAGGGCCATACAAGACCCAGTTGGAGTACATAAGGACCAACCAATTAGATGTTCGCATCTATGAGGATGGTCTGAGGAGATTAATTGTTCAACTGAGAAACCCAGATTAAGTAGTAGGACTTGAACACCCTATGGTCAAGTTCAAAGAAGGTTCTTATATTGATAAGGAGGGGTAGTCATAAGTGTATCGGATAGATCTCGAATACTTGGAACAAGAAACTCTAAAAGGAGAGCCTAGGACCCCTAGAGGCGACAATATACGAACCGACAATATCTCCACGACCAAAAGTCCTACCATCTCGACCCTATGGGCCGGGAGGATAGGCCCCCCCGGACCCTGTAGAAGGGGCCAAGCCCCCCTCTGCACTCCCCCATTAAGGTTCTATGGGGAAACCATGCGACACCACAAGGCCTTTATTTTCACCTAAAATGGCAACCCAATGGCTTGGAAGTTTATGCCCTACCTAACCTAACGGCTAGGCTCACAAAGATCATCTAGAACCATCAACAATCACACATAGACCTTATCTAACTTGGAGGTTATGGTTCCACAAATATCCGGGCTCTCATAATGGCTTCTCCTCATAATGGGGGCCTTACAACTTAGAGCACCATGGATCATTTGTGGTCACATGGAGGTGGAGTATTGAGCATATTTAACACTTCTTATGAGCAATGCATGTCTATAGTAGACTCAGATGTTTGGTACTTTGATAGTGGGGTGACCAAACATATTACCTCACAGCGTAGTTTATTCTCTTCACTCGAGCCAACCCCTACAAAGAATATTATCACATGTGCCAACAACTCCTCTTATCATGTCATGGGAGTTGGTGAGATCATTGTAACTACTGTTGATGGTAGTTCTTTCACTTTGTCAGATGCTTTATGTGTGCCAGGGATCAAGAAGAATCAGTTATCAGTTTCTACATTAGCCAAGATTGGCTTGGCTGTGAAATGTATTGATGACAGATGTACAGTTCATGGTCTCTCAAATGATGACATCATTATTGCTTCTAGAATTTTATATCATGGGTTGTATAAGCTCGTGGACTATGAAAGATCTGTGAATGATTCGGCATGTGCAATACATGATTCTCAGGATATGTCCGATGGAAAGCTTTGGCATGCATGCTTTGGACATCTGAATTTTGCTAGTTTGCTACACCTGCAGAAATCTGATATGGTGTCTTCTTTGCCCAAGCTTGAGGCACCTAGAAAACATGTCTGTGAAGGCTGTATTTTGGGCAAAATGCAGCGTTCCTCCTTTCCAAAAGATGGTTCAGTATGCAAAATCATAGTGATGTTTGTGGTCCTATGCAAACACCTTCTTTTGGAAACTATCTTTACTTTGTGACTTTCATTGATGATTTTTCTAGGCATGCATGGGTATAACCACTCAAAGTAAAGTCGGAAGTGTTTATGAGCTTCAAATAGTTTTTGGTTTTGGCTCAAAATATGTCAGCATGTAAAATGGGCACCCTATGTTTTGATCGAGAGGGGAATATATGTCTTCTGATTTTAATGCATTTCTGGCTAAACATGGGATAAAACATGAGTGTACAGTGCCGAATACACCTCAACTGAATGGAGTTGTTGAATGGAAGAACAGGTCACTCATGGAGATGGCAAGGTGTATAGTCAAGAGTTAGGCCTTACCACATAGTTTTTGGCTTGAGGCTATTATGTGTGCGCCATATGTACTTAGCAGGTATCCCACTAAAGCGTTGCAATCTATCACTCCATATGAGGCTTGGCATCATGGCAAGCCATCTGTTGCTCATCTGCGTGTTTTTGGTTCTTTGGCATATGCATTAGTGCCTGAACAACATCGCACAAAATGGAATGATAAAGCAGTAAAATGTATTTTTGTTGGGTACAGTTCTGAGAGTAAGGGCTATCGTCTGTATCATCCACAGAACAAATGCATTTTGGTTAGCCGTGATGTTCTTTTTGTGGAATGCTATTCAGCCATTGCTTTCATGTACTAAGGAGACATCTGTTAGCTCCAAAGACATGTATGATACTTTGTTGCCTCTTTTTACAGGTGGACAGTCTTCTGAAATGATAACCTATGTGCCTTTCCCATCTGACAAGCTTCACATTTGTATATCATATGTTGGCTCTTTACATTTGGTAGCCCTATTACAGATTGATTCTCCACCATGGTTTTAATTCTTTTTTCATTGAAGTGTCCTAACCTCTTATGCCAGAGGTCTAACTCTGAAAATACTTCATCACCATGTGCGATCGAGGCTTGACCAACATTCCCTTGCAGTTTAAGAGTAAAAAGTCTACCTTCCTTATTACCATAGACAATTTAATTGTATCCATTCTCTCGATCATCAACAAATACTCCTTCATTTGTAAATCTGACTTGAAAACACTTCTCTACTATCTAATCAAATTCTTTGGTATTGTTGGGACATACAAGACGTTTGTTAGCAAATCAACTCCACTCTTGCACTTCACTTTTCCAATTGAATGCAAATTATGTTTTGTATTATCACCTGTTTGTACTGTATGAATTGAATTACCTTCTTCCAATTCTGATAGCAATTCCATATTACCTAATAAGTGATTTGAACAACCAGATTCAATATAGAATACCTTGAGATCCTCCTTCTTTGATGCACTTATTGAATTCATCATTAATATTTATGATTGTCATTCTGTGTATCATTTGCATAGTTGTAATAGGTAGTGTTATAAGATTGATTCTGATTCCAATTTCTTCCACCAACTCTACCAAAACTTCCTCTTGAATTTTGTCTTCCTCTTTGGAATTAATTCTGAAACCTTCCACCTCTTCCTCTACCATTATTACTTTGATTCTAATTTGATCCTTGTTGGTTATGCCAACAATCATAAGCTAGATGATTGCTCAATCCACAAATCAAGCATGTCTTCTTGTTATTGTTCTGATTACCTCTACCTCTTCAATTTCCTCTACCTTTGCATCTGCCAATGCTTCTTCCTCTTGCATAATTTGATTGAGTAGTCAACTCTTCTTCATCCTTTGCTTTACCTTTATCACCTTTATTTTTATTCTTTGCATACATAGCATAGCTATGTCCTTTATCTCCATATGACTCCAAATCTTGCTCAAATGTAAGAATCAGTCCAAAAAATTGATTCAATTCTGGTACAAAATGATTTAATGATAGTTCGATTGAAAGTACAAAAGGTTTCCAACTTTCATCTCCTCTCAATCTTGCAAGCACTTGTGCTATCAACCTATGATCTTCAATATCCTCATCAATATACCAAGGCTATCTGCCAAGTCTTTCATCTTAGTGACTTAATCACTAATACTATGGCGTTGCTTTTTCTTAAATGTGGTAAACTCTAACCATAAATCTAGCCTTCCTAGCTTTAGTAGTGTTTTGGAAGTTATCTTCCAAAACATTCCATATGTATTCAGTTATTTCTAAACCTCTGATAGGTGGTAACAAATGATCTGTGATAGTGTTGCATATATAAGCCCTTGCACTTGCATCTTTCTTCTAGCATAGCTTCAAAGCTTCTAATTCTTCTTTCCTTGGTTGACTATCATCTTCAAATGTAGGCTTCTCTTCTTCATATGTCACATATACCATTAGATCCTTACTCATAAGCAAGGCTTCTATTCTCATTACCCAAGCAGGATAATTATCTCTCTCCAATTTGTTAATAGATACATGATCTATCATAGTCTTCTTGCTTCTGTTGCAACCTGTGAGTATAAGGTTAAAGTATGTTACCTTTTGTAGATCTTTACCCTTGAGAATAACTTTGAAGTGCTCTTCTCATGCCTTTGGTTGTTGAACACCTCAGCTTTCACCTTTTCAATAAAGAACTCTTCAACTCCTCTTGTATCTGCACCTCCTTGCACTCTTGAGGACCTTTCTACTCTGATACCACTTGTTGTTGTATGTAACACCACAAGAACCAAGCTAAAGTGGTATTAGAATTCCTCCATTTTACCATCATTATCTTAGAAACACTCCAAATTTGAAAACTTTATCACTAAGCTTAGTGAAATCGAAAAACACGCTTTCCAGAAATCTGTGCCTTATCTTCTAGCTTCAAATATGATCTGTATTAGCTTGATTCTTGTAAATTCTTTTGATCATTTTCTAATAGAGGTTCTTGTTAATGTTAAGTAACACATTTCAAGCAAAACTTTCAAGTAATAACTTCAAAATCTTCTAGACTCACTTCAACATTTGAACTATGTCTGAAATCTAAAAAATGATTTCATCGATTTGACATACCTTCACTGTTAGACTCAGTTCTCTGAGTACACATCCCGTTTTGCATCTTTTGGTCTATTGTAGTTGAAGATAGTAGCTTCAAAATGAGCTATCTCTCATGAAAACCTTTACACTATACTATGAGATCTAACCTTTAGAAGATCAGGGAAAAATGCACCCGAAAACTCATAATTGTCAACTAACTTTCACACTAATATGAAAATACTTAGAATTCTCTCCACAAGAGGAATTAGATCAAATGCTTCTACACAAACATGTGTTATCTATTAGAGAAGATGTGTCCAAAATGGCTTGGCTTCATTCTACTCATAGCCATGGAAAACTCTCCTACTCTGAGTAGCTTTTCCTCAACATCTCTCTCAGAAAAAGCCCGACTTTTTCTCTACTCACTCAAACCTTAGAAATCAAGTTCTCCTACTATGTTTTTAACTCAAATTGACTTATATACATATGTTCTAAATACTCCTAGACTCAAACTCGTATTTCTAGAAGTTCTATGCCAAGATTAAACTCTAACTTTTCACTATATTACAAGTGTGAATTTCTCCCTTCAATTAGGCTTGATTTTTTGAGTGTTTTGCTTTGACTTCTCTTTGTCTTTCTTCTTCCTTCATATGCCTTCATGTCTTTATGTCTAATTAGTGAGTGAAGCCCCAACATATGTGTCATCCTCTTTTAAAATAGTAGGAGTACCTTGCAAGTGAGGCTCTATCCTCCAATAACATTCTGAAGGTTCAGAGTGCTTCTTTTCTAAGTTTTTTTATACTTTATGGAATAATGGAATGTTATATGGATTTTAATGTCTTGAGGTTTTTAATGTGAATTGTGTTTTGATTTAGCAGGTTAAGACTCATGAGGGTGTGAATGCACGTGGACTTACTCAAATATTTTTGGAGATATTTAGAAGAATATTTACAAGACAGTATTTTAGTTAGTTTTTGCAAAAATAATAGATCGTTTCAAAAGGTGATGCTTTTTTGCAAAAATAATATATTATGATTTTGTAAGTAAAGTAGATTTATGTAAAAGCACGCTTTTGGAAGCACCACCCTCATGTATCTTCTATTTAGGACGTAATGAGAAATACTTACAAATACACGTCCTCTGAGAGACTCATCCATAAGAGTATGTTGGGGGAGATTGTACCCAATCTGGTATCAATTCTCTTGTCTTTCTCTATTCTTTGTAGTTTCGCGAGATTTCATTTTTGTACTATCATCTACATAGTGCATGTGCAAGATCTAAAAGTCGATTATTGTATCGGAGCCATGGCACATTTGTGGAGGCGGTTTCTCGATGTCCGATCATGATTTGTGGCATACACTCATGAATCGGCATCTGCTTCAACCATTTGGTCCAGACCTAGGAAGGCCATGGACCCTACCCATAATACTGACAATTTTGATACATCACCCCTACCCTCGATATCAATCAAGCAACAACTAGAGCTTATGCAACACAAAATCCAACATGCCTAAAATGAGATCAAGGAACACGATGTTGCACTCCAACAAATGTAGAGTGCTGATAATAACCTAGTTAGGGTGGTAAAGGCTATTATCACCGCTCAAGAAGAAGGCACCAAGTCCAAGATTGGTGCTAAAAATTTACAATTTTCTTGATTTATGGATGCAAGGATGGCTAATTTGGTCTTTCATGGCTATCCCAATTTGATGATTTTTATTCTAATGAATCGTATTTTGAAACTGAAAAAGTGAAGTTTGTTACTAATTATTTGGTGGGTAAGGCTCAATTACAGTGGAATGTTTTGTGGCATAGCACCGAACACCCCACTACATGGACCATTTTTCAAGAAAAGATCAAGGAGTCCTTCCTTTCTCCTCATTTCCACTTACATGCACATCAATCATGGATATCTTTTGGATGGAAAGAAGAAGATACTATGTCTACCTATACTAAATGTTTTTAGCAACATCTAGTACTTATTCATTTGCTTGAAACAATTCCCAAAGATACTTTGCAACGGAAGTATGAAGACGGTTTGGAGATGGGATTTCAAGCCAAGCTTAACACACTATGTCCCATGACCCTCTATGAAGCTATTTCTTTTGCACAAGATGTTGAAAGGGAGTTTCAATCGATTACCAAGTCCATTCGCTTGCCAATGACAACAACCAATCAAGCCCAATTTTCCTTTCAAGCATTCCTTCACTAGTCTTTCTTCATCTACTTTTAGCTCCCACCTACTTCTCAATGCCCACCTACCTTTCAGCACCCTTCTTAATCCAACTTCTCACCAGTACCCAAGACCACCACCTTACAACCCACCAAACTTCCAACCATTCAAACTACGATGATGGATGCTCAACAAAAGAGGCCCTGTATCAATTGTTGGCATTGTGCTAATTTTGATAATACTAAAGCTAAATGTAGGTTCTGAACTAACGACATGAAGCCTATCAAAGCTCAAGTACAGAACATCAAGGTGATTCGTGAAGGCATTCAACCTGATTGGACCAAAGAAGAATTGGAAAAGGGTCTAATTACCTTGGGTAACACAATTTCCATTCATTCTTTACTTTGCATGCAAGGTACTATTAATGGAAAAGTTGTTATTATTTTACGTGATGATGGTAGTTTGCATGATTTTATGCCTCATACATTAGTGCAAGATCTCCATTTAATTCCACTTCCTTCTATGTATAAAGTTAAGGCTGCATTTCAAGGAAATAGATATAATAATACAAGTGAAGTGCATAACATTCAAATTTGTATAGGTTCATACATAGATGAACACACATTCTTATATGCTCCTTTGTAGAATTAAGATGTTATACTTGGTATGCATTTTCGTCATCATTATAATCCATGCATTGACTATCATACGCACACAATGAATTTTAAGTTTAATAATCAATGTCTGCAATGCATGACTTCAAACCATTTCCATTAATTAGTCATGCTCAAGTTGAATGTGCATTTAGGAAAGGCTACAATCAATGTATTGTTTTTCTCAATAACATAGTTGATTATACAAATACACTTCCTGATACACATAAATCATTTATGAATTCTTATAAGGATTGTTTTATGGATAATTTTCCTTCTAAATTAACACCTTTTAGGGGATCTCTTTGCCATAGTATAGACATAATTCCTAGCAGTTCTCCTCTCCATAAAGCACCTTATAGGCATGGACCTTTACATCAACAAGAAATAGCTAATCATGTTAAGGGTTTGCTCCATAAAGGACTAATAAGACGTAGTTCTTCTCGCTTTGGAGCACCAATTCTTTTGGTAGAGAAGAAGAACAAGACTTATAGGATATGCATTAACTATAGAGCGTTCAATAAGATGCCAATTAAAAATAGATAGCCTACTCCCAAAATAGATGATTTGCTAGGTAAACTTCCTCTAGCATGTATTTTTAGCAAAATTTATCTTAAATGTGGGTATCATCAAATACGAATGACACAAAATGAAATTTATAAGACTACCTTTAGAACTCAAATTGCACGCATAATGAAGAACATCTTTCTTGAATGCCAAGCTTTTGTTCTCGTTTTCTTTGATGATATACTTATCTATAGTGAGAATGAAGATGACCATGAAAAGCATTTAGCAACGGTTTTTAATTTGTTATGCAAAAAAGAAACTTTATGCTAATCCTAAAAAGAGTTACTTTTTCCAAAAATACTTAAAGTATTTAGGACATATTGTTTCTATTCAAGGCGTTCATGTAGATCCAAAGAAAATTAAAGGAAATGAAGAATGGCCTATACCTCAATCTATGAATGATGTTTGCTCTTTTCTAGGATTAGCTAGTTTTCATAGAAATTTTGCAAAAGGTTTTTCTTATTTGGCACTCCCACTCACATTATTACTAAAGAAAAAGGTAAAATTTGCATGGGGATTATCACAACAATCTTTTGAAAAACTCAAACATGCACTTTCTCATGTGCCTATTTTGCAATTACCAGATTTTGCACAACCTTTCCATCTAATTATGGATGCTAGTGGTCTAGGTATAGGTGTTGTATTAATGGGAAATGACCATCCTATTGCATTTGAAAGTAGGAGACTTAAACCTTAAAAAAAAAAGAATTATAGTACATATGATAAGGAACTTTTCTCTATTGTGCATGCTTTAAAAATTTGGAAACATTACCTTATGGGTTGTGAAGTCCTGATCAAAGAGAACAACAAGCTATTAAATTAACCATTGATTTTTTGACTGACACATTAAATGGGCTTCATTCATACAAACTTTTCAACTTATGCTTCAATATGGCAAAGCTAATGTTGTAGTTTGTTGGGACTTCACTCACTAATTAGACATGAATATATGAAGATATATGAAGGAAAAAGAAAGACAAGGAGAAATGAAGACAAAGCACTCAGAAAATTAAGCCTAAGTGAAGGGACAAATTCACTCTTGTAGTTTAGTGCAAAATTAGAAGTCTAGTTTTGACATAGAGCTTAAAAACTTACGAATTAGAGTCTAGGAGTATGTAAACTAGATGTATATAAGTTAATTATAGTTGAAAAATGATAGAGGAACTCAATTTTGTAATCCTTGAGTGAATAGAGAAAAAGTCGGATTTTTCTGAGAGAGATGTTGAGGATGAACTACTCAGTATATGAGAGTTTTCTATGGCTATGAGCAGAATGAGGCTAAGCCATTTTATACACATTCTCTCTGATAGTTAAAACATGTTTGTGTAAAAGGAATTGATCGAATTCCTCTTGTACATTGAGTTCTAACTGATTTCACATCAGTGTGTAAGTTAGTTGACAATTACGAGTTTTCTGGTGCACTTTTCCCTGATCTTCTTAAGATCAGATCTGATAGTACGGTGTAAAGTTTTTAATGACTGATAGCTCATTTTAAAGCTACTACCTTAAACTACAATTGTTCAAAAGATCTTTACTAAACAGGACGCATACTCGGAGAAATGAGTCTAACAGTGAAGGTATGTCAAATCGATCAAGTCATTTTTCAGATTTCAAACATAGTGCAAATGTTGGAGTAAATTCAGAAGAATCTGAAATTATTACTTGAAAGTTTTGCTTGGTATGTGTTACTTAACATTAGCAAGAACTTCTATTAGCAAGTGATCATAAGAATTTACAAAGATCAAGCTAATACAGATCAAATTTGAAGCTTGAAGAAAAGGCGCAGATTTCTAAGAAGTAAATTTTTGAAATTCACTAAGTTCAGTGGTAAAGTTTTTCAAGTTCAGAGTATTGCTAAGCTAATGATGGTTATGGAGGTATTCTAATACCACTTTAGCTTAGTTCTTGTGATGTTTCACACATCAACAAGTGGTATCAGAGCAGAAAGGTCCTCGTGAGTGAAAGGAGGAGCAGATACAAGAGGAATTGAAGAGTTCTCCATTAAAGAAGGTGAAAGCTGAGGTGTTCAACAACAAAAGACATCAGAGGAGTACTTCGAAGTTATTCTCAAGCGTAAAGATCTACAAAAGGTACCATTTTTAACTGTATACTTACAGGTTGAAGCAAAAGCAAGAAGACTATGGCAGATCATGTATGTATTGACAAATTCGACAGAGATAATTATCCTGCTTGGGTAATGAGAATGGAAGCCTTACTTATGAGTAAGGATCTAATGATATATGTGACAGGTGAAGAAGAAAAGCCTAAATTTGAAGATGAGAGTCAACCAAGGAAAGAAGAACTAGAAGCTTTGAAGCTATGGCAGAAGAGAGATGCAAGTGCAAGGGCTTATATATATAACACTATCACATATCATTTGTTAACACATATCAGAGGATTAGAAGCAGCTGAAGATATATGGAATGCCTTGGAAGATCACTTCCAAAACACTACTAAAGCTAGGAAGGCTAGCTTATGGTTAGAATTCACCACATTTAAGAAAAAGCAAAATCAGAGCATTAGTGATTATGTCACTAAGATGAAGGACTTGGCAGATAGCCTTGGATCTATTGATGAGGATATTGAAGATCATAGGTTGATAGCACAATTACTTGCAGGGTTGAGATGAGATGAAAGGTGGAAACCTTTTGTACTCTCAACTGAACTCTCATTAAATCATTATGTGCCAGAATTGAATCAATTGCTTGGACTAATGCTCACATTTGAGCAAGACTTGAAATCAGATGGAGATAAAGGATATAGTTCAGCTATGTATGCAAAGAATGAAAAGAAAAATGAGAAAGGTAAAGCAAAGGATGAAGAAGAGGTTACTACTCAAGAAAATTATGCAAGAGGAAGAGGTATTGGCAGAGGTAAAGGTCGAGGAAATGGAAGAGGTAGAGGTAATCAGAACAATAACAAGAAAGCATGCTAGATTTGTGGATTGAGCAATCATCTAGCATATGATTATTGGCATAACCAACAAGGGTCGAATCAAAATCAAAGCAATAATGGCAGAGGAAGAGGTGGAAGATTTCATAATCAATTTCAAAGAGGAAGACAGAATTCTAGAGGAGGTTTTGGTAGAGGTGGTGGAAGAAATTGGAATCACAATCAGTTTTATAACACTACCTATTACAATTATGCAAATGATACACAGAGTAATAGTCATACAACATTGATGATGAATTCAATAAGTACATCAGAGAAGGAGGATCTCAAGGTATTTTACATTGATTCTGGTTGTTCAAATCATTTGTCAGGTAATATAGAATTGTTGTCAGAATTGGAAGAAGGTAATTCAAGTCATACAGTACAAACAGGTGACAATACAAAACATAATGTACATTCAATTGGAAAAGTGAAGTGCAGGAGTGGAGCTGATTTGTTAACAAATGTTTTGTATGTTCCAACAATACCAAAGAATCTAATTAGTGTGGGACAAATAGTGGAAAAATTTTTTCAAGTCAGATTTACAAATGAAGGGGTATTTGTTGAAGATCCAGAGGATGGATACAATCAAATTGTTTGTGGTAAGAAGGAAGGTAGACTTTTTACTCTCAAAGTGCAAGGGAATGTTGGTCAAGCCCTAATCACACATGGTGATGGAGTACTTACAGAGTTAGATCTTTGGCATAAGAGGTTAGGACACTTCAATGAAAGAGGAATTAAAACCATGGTGGAAAATCAATCTGTAATAGGGCTACCAAATGTGAAAAGTCAACATATGATCTACAAGTGTGAAGCTTTTCAAATGGGAAAGGCACACAGATTATCATTTCAGAAGAAAGGTTTCAAGCATGATGGTTTGCTAGAGCTCATACATACAGATGTATGGGGACCAACAAAAGAAGGATCAATCAATGGATCTAGGTATTATGTTCTTTTCATTGATGATGCTACAAGGTGGATAACCATTTATGTTCTAAAGGAAAGATCAGAAGTATTTGGAGCTTTCAAACATTTTCATGCTTATGCAGAAAGAGTTACAGGTCAAAAGCTCAAGAGGATAAGGTTTGATGGAGGGGGAGAATACTTTTTCCAAGAATTCAATGATTATCTTTGGAATGCAGGTATCAAGAGAGAAATAACTTGCAGGTATACACCTCAACACAATGGGGTTGTAGAAAGAAGGAATAGAACATTAGTTGAGTTTGCAGGAGCAATGTTAAAAGAAAAGAATTGCCCTAATTATCGTTGGGCTGAGGCTGTAAATACATCTACATATCTTGTGAATAGGTTACCATGTGCAGCTCTAAATGGAATGACCCCTTATGAAGCATGGTGGTGTAAAAAACCAACACTTGATCATTGTAAGGTGTTTGGATTAATTGCCTATGCTTATGTACCATCACAACTCAGACATAAGCTTGAACCAAAGGCTGAAAAATATGTATTTATTGGGTATGATGAAAAGCAGATGGGTTATAGGCTATGGAATCCTGTAACTAAACAATTTATTGTTTCCAGAGATGTGACATTTGATGAACAAAAGAGTTGGTATGCAGATAAAGATTGTAACCTTGAAACATTTGAAGAAGAGGTAAGAAGAAGTGAAAGAGGTAAATCACATATGCAGGTAGATGGAGATGAAGATCATATGCAAGCAAGCACATCTAGAGTTGGATCATATAGAAGAATTGAAGATGAACCGAGATTTGATGAAGAAGTATATCCAGATACACATGAAGAGTGTGAACCAAGAAGATAAACCATAATGAGGAAACAACCTACAAGGTATTCTTATGATACTTCTTATTTGACTCAGAAAAACTATGCTTACTTGATTAAGGAAGATGAAGAGCCCCAAAGCTATGATGAAGCAAAAGGTAAGAGACAATGGGAAGAAGCAATGAAGGAAGAGTTTGATGCACTTGAAGAAAATAAAACTTGGGAACTTGTTCCAAAACCTAATGGTAAGAAAGTGATTGGAAATAAATGGGTTTACAAAATAAAGAAGCATGCAGATGGAAGAATAGCCAGATACAAAGCCAGATTGGTGGTTAAAGGCTATGCTCAAACTCATGGCATAGATTATGATGAGACATTCAGTCCTGTGGCAAAGATGTCAACCATAAGGACAATCATAGCTATTGCAGCATCAAAAGGATGGACATTGAGTCAATTGGATATAAAGAATGCATTTTTGAATGGGTATATATCAGATGAGGTTTACATGGAGCAACCTCAAGGGTTTGCACATTACAAGTTTCCAAATTATGTTTGCATATTGAGAAGAGCACTTTATGGTTTGAAGCAAGCTCCAAGAGCTTGGAACTATAGACTTGTGAAGTATCTTAATGATCTTGGATATCAAAGTTCAAAGGCAGATGCAAGTTTACTTATCAAGAGAACAGATGAAGGTATGATCTACATTTGTATTTATGTAGATGACATTATAATTACAGGTACCTCAAATGAAGGAATCAAGTAGGTGAAGAGGTTACTTGAGAAGGAATTCAAGATAAGTGATCTAGGAAAATTGTCATATTTTCTTGGAATGGAAATCACTTATGCAGAACATGGCATATATGTATCACAAGAAATGTATCTATTGAATCTTTTACAGAAGTTTAACATGGAGAATTGCAGAGAGGCATCAACACCATTAGAGGTCAATCATAAACTCAGTAGATATGATGGTGCAGAGTTCAAAGATATGAGGAAGTATCAATCTTTAGTGGGAAGCTTGATTTATGCTACACTAACAAGACCTGATCTTAGCTATGCAGTGGGAGTTCTTTCTCAGTTCATGCATTGTCCAAAGGATCCACATTGGATTGCAGGTCAAAGAGTTCTTAGATATATCAAAGGAACTTTGAAGGAAGGATTATATTATCCTTTTACATCAGATATAAGGTTGAGAGCATATAGTGATTCAGATTGGGCACGAATTCAGGATGATAGAAGATCAACTCATGGCTACATGATATACATTGGAGATAAACTTGTGAGTTGGTGTTCAAAGAAGCAACATACAGTGGCTTTATCATCAATAGAAGCTGAGTACAAAGGACTTGTGGAAGCAGCAAAAGAAGTGATATGGATGCAGACTTTGTGCAAAAGTTTGGATATTGATCAAGGCATACCTATCATACATGGAGATAATATGAGTTCATTATATCTTGCAGCAAATCCTATATTTCATGCAAGAACAAAGCATATAGAGATACAATATCATTTCTTGAGAGAAAAGGTAATGGAGAAGGAGCTTGAAGTGGTGTACACTTCTACAAAAGATTAGATTGCAGATATTATGACAAAGAGCTTGGATGGAGTGAAGACAAGTAGATTCAAAGAGATGGCAGGAATAAAAGAGAAGAAGACTACATGAAGAAGTCAGAGCATGCTAATTAGTGATTGAGGGGGAGTTGTTGGGACTTCACTCACTAATTAGACATGAATATATGAAGATATATGAAGGAAAAAGAAAGACAAGGAGAAGTGAAGACAAAGCACTCAGAAAATTAAGCCTAAGTGAAGGGACAAATTCACTCTTGTAATTTAGTGCAAAATTAGAAGTCTACTTTTGACATAGAACTTAAAAACTTACGAATTAGAGTCTAGGAGCATGTAAACTAGATGTATATAAGTTAATTTGAGTTGAAAAATGATAGAGGAACTCAATTTTGTAATCCTTGAGTGAATAGAGAAAAAGTCGGGTTTTTCTAAGAGAGATGTTGAGGATCAACTACTCAGTATATGAGAGTTTTCTGTGGCTATGAGCAGAATGAGGCTAAGCCATTTTGTACACATTCTCTCTGATAGTTAATACATATTTGTGTAAAAGGAATTGATCGAATTCCTCTTGTACATTGAGTTATAAGTGATTTCACATCCGTGTGTAAGTTAGTTGACAGTTACGAGTTTCTTGGCGACTTTTCCCTGATCTTCTTAAGGTCAGATCTGATAGTATAGTGTAAAGTTTTTAATGAGTGATAGCTCATTTTAAAGCTACTACCTTCAGCTACAATTGTTCAAAAGATCTTTATGAAACGGGACGCATACTCGGAGAAATGAGTCTAACAGTGAAGGTATGTCAAATCGATGAAGTCATTTTTCAGATTTCAGACATAGTGCAAATGTTGGAGTAAACTCAGAAGACTTTGAAGTTATTACTTGAAAGTTTTGCTTGGTATGTGTTACTTAACATTAGCAAGAACTTCTATTAGCAAGTGATCAAAAGAATTTACAAAGATCAAGCTAATACATATCAGATTTGAAGCTTGAAGAAAAGGCGCAGATTTCTGAGAAGTAAATTTTTGAAATTCACTAAGTTCAGTGGTAAAGTTTTTCAAGTTCAGAGTATTGCTAAGCTAATGATGGTTATGGAGGTATTCTAATACCACTTTAGCTTAGTTCTTGTGATGTTTCACACATCAACATAGTTGATGCCCTTATTCATTTCCCATCCCCACAAACAAATATTGTTTCAATCAATAATATTTATGTTGTTCATATTCATTCATTTCATGACATGATTTCTATGTTTGCATATGGTTTGTATTTTTCACAAACATGGAATGCTTTCAATAATTCTGCAACATTTAGCGAGGATCCCTACACTTTTCATGATGGATTCTTATATTTCCAACAAAAGTTATGCATCACCTAAGGTTTTAAAGAATTTTTTACGAAAGAGATGCGTGAACCACCATATATGGGTCATAGGGGCATACAAAATACTATTTCTACATGTAAAGAATTTTTCTTTTGGCTGAATATGGAAAAGATATTGCATAGTATGTTTCCCATTGCATTGTGTGTCAACATGTGAAACGACATCATTTTGAAGCATTTGGATTATTAATGCCACTTCCTATACCTAATGGGCCATGGGAACAAATTGCTATGGATTTTATTACCAGTCTTCCTACAACTTCATCTCATAATGATATGATTTGGAAAATTGTTCATAGGTTCAGTAAACAAGCATATTTTATTCCTTTTAAAAAGACTCTTTTTACACCTCAAGCTACTAAGCTATTTATTAAATGTTTTTTTCGCATCATGATTTTCCAAAAGTTATCCTTTTTTATCGAGATTTTTGTTTTTGTAATCACTTTTGGGTTGCATTATTTCAAATTTTAGGTTCTAAAATACACTTTAGCTTTGCATTTCATCTTGGATGTAATGGGCTAAGTGAAGTTACAAATAGTACTATTTTTAGATTTATTACGTTGTTAAACTTTGATAATCCAAGTAATTGGGATGAGAAACTTCCTTTACTATAATTTGCATATAATAACACAATACACTAGGAGGCATGTAATACTTTATAAAATAATGGAATGTTATATGGATTTTAATGTCTTGAGGGTTTTGATGTGATTTGTGTTTTGATTTAGCACGTGAAGACTCATGAGGGTGTGAACATGGGTGGACTTACTCAAATGTTTTTGGAGATGTTTAGAAGAATATTAAGAAGATAGTATTTTAGTTTTTTTTTTTAATAGATCGCTTTAGAAAGCGATATTGTTTGTAAAAATAGTATATTATGATTGTATAAATAGAATAGGTTTTTGTAAAAGCACGCTTTTTGAAGCACCAACCTCATGTATCTTCTATTTAGGGCATAATGTGAAATGCTTATAAATATACATTCTCTAATAGAATCATCCATGATAGCATGTGGGGGAAGATTATACCCAATCTAGTGTCAATTATCTTGTCTTTTTCTATTCTTTGAGTACTTTTGTGAGATTTCATTTTTGTACTATGCTTAGTGTATGTGCGTCTAGAGGATCCGAGGGTCAACAACTTTCTTCCATGTCCTTGCTTCCCTGTAATCTGAAATTAACCTTACCTTTTGGATGTGCCTACATGGTACCACAATAATTTTTCTTTGTGGGTTTCTCAAGTGATGGTTTTGATCCTCTTCAAAGTGCATGTCTTGCATGAATGCTTCTTCTCTACACAAATCTTCATTAATAGGAATAAGAGTAATACTTATGGCATGCACTATGATTGGCTTCTTGGTCCATTCTGATGACATTTTTTGAGATATTATATCCTTGGGTATCATTGAATCATAAGGTGTAGCCTGTAGTGCCTTGACACATTCTGCATATTTTAGCATAACATCTAATAAACTATTGACATTGGTTTGTTCACTTGGGGAAAGTTGTGTGTAGTGATGCCTTTTGGAAAAATTTGACTACCCTCATCAAGTGGCCCAATTTGAGGTCTCTATCTCAGTGGAGGTGCCTAAAAAAAGTAAGCATGAACATCTTTCTCTAGAGGAGTAAGTTCCATAGAGGAAATTGGCCATTTGCGGCCAAGGCAAGGCTCCTTGTCTACTTGCCCAATACTTGCTAGGTGCCTACCTTATGGTGACCCACCATGAAAATCACCAAAAATTAGGCACCTCATTTCCTAAGATATGCCAGACTTTAGTACCCTTGTTCACCTTCATGAGAATTGGTCACCTAGAAACTCTATTTTTACCATAAACATTGGGCACCTAAATTGACCATCTTGAATACTTGAGACTTATTGCCCACTTGGGCTACCTTGGAAGAGGTGCCCATCTTAGGCCTCATGGTGCCCACTTAGGACACCCTGGGAGAGGTGCCCAACTTGGGCTTCATGAGGCCCACCTTGAGAGATGTGCCCCACTTGGGTTTAAAGATGCACACTTTTGGCTTCTACATCGTGTTTCCCATAATCACTTGATTTACGAATTTCCATGTTGTTCAAGTGCAGATTATCATTTTTCATCTCTTTTTGGCCTTCTTTTCCTTCATGTTCATTTATTTCACTGATCTCAATTGGGCAACATTATGCACTGCCCATCATCCAATTTAACAGATTATCATCTTCATGAGGTAGGGAAGGCATTACCTAAGTTTCCATTCCATTGCAAGTAGCCTTGGCATTGTTAGATCCTTTCTCTAAAAGTTTGAGTTTCATTGAAGATGATTGTAAAAGGTGGACAGTTTTGGGATATCTTGATGAATACTTTTATTCAAGGAACATTACTTTTATATTATATTTGAACTTTTTTAGGAAAAATGGCATGGAACAGACACTTGAAACACTCGGTTTGGTGTAATATTCTTTGAGATATGATCATTTAAAGTTTTGAGCTATGCGTTCTCAATAAATCATGTTTTTGAACTTTTATAGTTATTTTCATTTCTTGATTATTATATGTAAAATTTTGCTTACATTTTGCATGATCCCTTGATTTTTAGTCTGTTACATTATTCGTTAAGCAACAGTGGAGTAAATGGATTGAAAATCTAAAGATGTTCTTCAAACATTCGTGAAGAAGGTCATTCAAACTACTAGATCTTCAATGCGACATGTTAAGATGATGAGGGAAACATATTTTTCTTATGCCTTTGAGAGTCTACATTGGCGGTGCCAAAGTCAAAAGAAAACTTCGCTCTATATACCACATTCTATTCATTAAGGAGTGATTTCAAGATCTTAAGAAAGATTGGCCACATATTCTATTTTCACATTTGGTTTCGTGCGCAAGAAAAGGTGTCCATTCTGAACTTTAAGTTAACTACTGAAAAAAGAAAATCATATGAGTATTTTTTTGTGCAATTTCATGTTCTGTTGACCAATTGTATGGGTTTTGAATCATTAGTTGCATCCTTTGAGGAGGAAAGTTGAGTTGGAAGGATATGTGAGGGAGGAGAAAGTGATATACCTCTAAGATGATTGTTTGCCAGTCACTAATAGTGTATGTGTTTATGCCAGTGCCTCAAACCATGTGTTTCGGAGAATAAAGGATATAATGGGAATAAATCTATCTCAAAAAGTCAATCAGTTCAAAAGGCATGTTCATGTTTTGAGTCATCCAAAGAAGTCATGATTAGATCTGATGGTTTGAAAACCATGCAAAACTATATGAGAACTCAATCTTCAAGTGCAATGGGTCAAAGTGAATAAGGTTGATAAAAAGAGATGGCTCATATTAATTCACCCATTATATCTATTCATTCCAAGAAATACACATCTCGAAAAGATAGAATATGAGTTCAACATCAAGTTCATGTGATAGACGAAGAGACAATCTGAGTGGGGATTTGTATCACAATCAACCTTTTCCACTTACCTATTTAGAAACAATAATCAACATATGAGAAAGGTAAAAGATGTACATTAATGCCTAGTTGGGATTGAAGACAGTAGTTTGCGTTGAGATTAACCTCATTTTAGATTGAGCACAATGAGGATCCTAATCTGAAGGTGAAGGTGAATATGAACAGAGGTAAAGACAATGTAGGGATTGCTATAACAATCCATCTTCTTCAATTGTGCCACATGTGCATCAAAATTACAATACGTATTCAGCTAGTGTTATCTCACTTTTCATAAGACCAAGTTTCCATAGTCCTCAACTCACATTGAGATTCAAGCTATCAAGGTTGTAGTAATCATTCAGCCGTAATGTTTGGAGACTCGTAGACTGTGAGCGAGGTGTAGTTGTAAAGATACAATTTTGACATGCATGTGATACGTCTAAAAGGATCTGGTTTGAGTGAATTTCTGAGGAGATGTAGAATGCTTAGAGTCTTCCATCTCAAGTTAACTCTAGTATACTGGATTTTTTATTAACCTGTTTCAGAAACCAATTTTATAGCATGATCTACACTCGCCTATTAGGTGGTAATCCACATGATAATTCGTATGAAAATTCATCTCTATACTCAACATCAAAATTTTACGTTGACTTAGACAAAAAAAAGTGATATGATGTATGGATGATATATTTAATAAAATATTTAATCCCGTTACTTTTCTAAAGCAAAATCTTCATAAGGATATATATGTAAAATTATTGAACTGAACTTTCTTCTAACATATAATTGAGTTCAAAAGAATAGATAGAGCATGTTGGCTACATTGTGTTCACCCTCGACTTAATAAGTGCTATTGTCCATGATGTTGAAATCCAAAACGTTACTTTGATAACTTCATTTTTAGGTATCTTTTAAACCTAACAACCACTCAGATCGTAGCATTGAATCCATTGGTTCCATATTTGTGATCTCAAAATAGAAGTTATTTTCCTGATAGCGTTGCATCTCGTCGTCAAATTGCAAACCATAGGATCCCCTAAAAAATTATCTTCTCTACGCATATTGTAGACTTGGACTTTGGAGAAATTCCAGCCTTTGATCTAAAAACTAATTAATGGATTTTTGGATGTTAGAATCATCAGTGATTACCGTAAAAGGTGTCCCATGAATTGACCCATAGAATTTTAAAAGACAGTGTTTTCCAAAGGGGGCCAAAGGCATATAGTAACTAAGATTGCATAGGCATGTCATATTTTGATCTAGCATATATACAGATTGGTAATTTGGATTTCCATCTCTAGATACAGCATGCACAAGACGGATAGTCCGTTTTACTTTCTGGGTTGCATTAGTGTTTAAGGTCTTCAATTCTTCCCCTTTGCATAGCTGATAATTACATTCAGTGCGGCTCAATATGAGGAGTCAGGAATAAAGACTATCTTCCTGGCTTTCTAGAAACAAAAAAATGGATTACCTTTATACACATATTTTGAATCTCTTATCTAACACAGTCCCAATAGAAATAGAGACACAATGAAATCAAAACATGAATCGAAGCTTCTGGTACTGGAGCGCACTTACAGCAGTGATAAGAACTTACAACAGTTGCCCTCCAAAATTTTATTCTCTACCACTTCACATCGATCATTTGTTTCCATAATACTATTCAGTTTGACTAGAACTACATCCATGTAATCACTTAAAGAAACATTTGTGTAGCTAAACTATCTTTTCTCTTCTAGAGCTGCTTTACAGTAATCTAGAAACTCTGATTATCTCCTTCAAATATTTGCTTCTAGTCCTTTTCATCCTGTAAGTGCTCCCTCGAAATGATTTGTTTTTCCTCGCTCTCTTTAAAATTTGTTTCTACGTTGAGAATGGCTTGTTTGCGTCGCTTGAATATGTTTATTGGATATTTCTATTCTTTGGGTGAGACTGTCTTCTGGTTTTTGAATTCGATTTTTGAGCTTGTTGTTAGCTTCTTCTTGCGTCAAAAGAAGTTTTGTTGTTTTCATATTTCTTCTTGTTTCCTTTTGTTGATTTCCTCTTCCTTGAGTCATCGCCACTCAACCTCTACTTGAGGTACTTTTTATTACTTCTCTCCCTCAATGCTAGTCACCCCTTCCTCTTTCCGGCATCGTTCTTCATCGGCAGCTTGAGCAGATGTCCTAGCCAGCGCTATGGTGCTTCACAAAGCTTCCTTCTCAGCGTGTCGAAATGCTTCACACACCTTTATCACTTTTCTTATCTTCTTTTCCCTTTCTTCCTTTGTCTCCACTACAGCACCATCAAGCCTCTAATGCTCTCTTGGTATGTTTTGAATGAAAAATTTCTTTGATACTTCTTCCACTTGTCGTATAGTAGATAGGGGTCCTCTAGTACTAAGGAGGTTATGAAAAATACCTATTTTGATTTCTAGTGTGTGTGACTTCTTAGACACTTGGAACATCTTTTCTACTTCCAAGTCTAAGGATTATAGGTCAAAGATGGGGAGGCTATCAAGGATACAAGAGAAATCAAGGTAATCATGCTAGTGCCTTGACCAATTTAGCTAATTGAAAATTGCATGTGATTTATGGATCAAATGTAAAGGCTAGCATATATCACATATGGTACATAAATAATGGTTGTAGAAACCATAGAAATTGTAATATAAATGTATTCTTAAATTTATGCACAAACCACTCAAGGACATGTAGAAATAGCAAATGGCATTAAGCATTAACTTACACATCTCGAAAATGTTTAATTAAATGGATCTCGGAATACTATTGTTCAAGGATGTGTTGCATGTGCCAACCATCACTAAGAAATTCATACTTGTTTGACAAATAATAAAAAGAGGCTAAGAAGTAAGGTTTAATGATAAAGTTTGTCTCTTGAAGATTTCACGAGGACTACAAACTCATGCAAGAGGAAACAAGCAAGGGAGGCACTTCATGATGGAGGTAAAACCATCAAATCCCCAAACTAATTATTTGTGAAGTGAAAATAAGAAAATTTTAAATTGGTTTGTGGCATTGGCCACATTAACTTATAAAAGATGAAGCATATATAGAACGAACTATTCATTAGTGCTCTGTACGATTTTGCATCTAAGAATAAAGTACTTGTGTCATACTTGTGAAATAGGTAAACACAAAGATTTGCAATTCAGGATGGGAGTGAATGTAAACAATGAAGTCTTGTCTCCTCCATAAAGATGTGTGATAGCCTAGTGGCAAGCCATGTATTGAAGGAAAAGGATACTTATTTATATTTATAGATGATTGTTAGAGATTTTGTTTGTCTCTATTGGATAAAAGCAAAATCAAAGATACTATATCACTTCAAAAGGTTCAAAATCGTAGTGGATACATCTTATCTAATAGTGAACACATGTTTTTATAAAGTATTTGAGCTCATTTTCTTTGTAAGAAGAAATCTAAGTGATTTCATAACTCTATGAATGTTAGTTAGAAGTTATGAGTCTTCGGCATAGATTTCCCCGAACTTCTAAGAGTCAGATCTCAGAGTTCAGTGTAGAGTTTTTTGTCAGTCATAGCTCATTTTAAAGCTATCATCCTCTCATCTTGAATATCTGGATGCAACACCCAAAGTTCTATCTTTGTCTGATCTTTATGTACTACAATATTGGATAGTTTAGAGGAACTGAGCTCTTCAACGTTGAAAAACAATGCATCCACGTCTCATATAGAGCGAAAGGTCCAAGTGAGTGACCAATTCGGGTAACCAAGGCTTCCAATAATATCTTGGTGAAGGACAATGTTCTTTTGATGTTTATCTATCCACAATCATCAACTCACATTGATTCAAGCGGATTACCTATCAATCCAATAGGAAAACCTCAAGAGATCATATTTTGAGTGTTTGGGACGTCATCACCAAAATCATTCAGCTTCTTTCGATTTTCATTGAATATATACAAATATCCCTTCTTGTCCATGAATATTTGCAAATCGTTAAAAGTGTATGGGTATATGGTAGCATCTCAAATGACTTCTTTCAAAGACTCAAGAATAAGATGGGAATAATTATATCTCAAAATTGATTAGTTCTAAAGACATCTCTATATTTAGATTAATTTGAAGAATTCATGATTAGGCTTCATGCTTCAATATATGGAAACTCAATCCTCTAGAGTATGGCTGAAAGTAAATGGGTTGATAAAAACATATGGATTGACTAATCCACACATTCATCATGCAAGCTATGCATTTGTTTATGTTGGAAATCCATTTGATGTTGATCTTTATCAGCAATTTTGAAGCCTTTTGTAAGCTTTTGGATGGACTCCCTTTTGCAGATTCATCTAAGTCCACATTTGCATGCACTTCGTTATGCATGAGTTTCCACCCTTTTTTAATATTTCCATATTTTCATGGTCATGTACATGAACACACGTAGGACTATCGAGGTACTTTTTCACCTCTTTAGGAGTTTGTTTTCCTCAACTTGTGTATAGACTTATAACCCTATTTGGATACTTATCTTTTTGTGCATTCACTTATTAATAAACTATGTGTTGAGTTGTGATGCTTGCATGCTTTCATATTCCTCGAACCCAAATAATTCATATCAAAGTAGACCTTGGCTATCTTGAGATCATCTTCAAAATCCTTTGGATCACACATTGAAATGCACATGAAATTTAGCATGAAGTTTAGTGAGTAAAATCAATGTCATTCATAGTTTTTTCCTTCAAATGCAGTATCTTAGCACCTGCGTAGGCTATTTCATCCTTTTGTGTCACACATATCTATAATTTTTTTGCTTTTCTCCAAAAGTACTCAATGGGTGGTCTAGAAAAATTGGATTGGATACTTTTGTTGAATATTTTTTGAGACACTCAATTTCTTGCATCAGGGTATATTCAGTCACTATAATTAAAACCAATGATGTATTTCCTATGTTGGATGTTGAGGCTAAGTTGGATGATTTCAACTTCCCATTGTAAGCTTACATCATATATCATGTATTGGTAGCAAAAGGCTTATGGAATATTGTGTAGGATGTTGAAGTACATGATCCTACAGATGCCTATATTATGGAAGTAGGTGATGTAGGTGGTCTGAAGATGATTGTTAGCAGCGGACAAGGGACTGAAGGACTAACGAGGCATGGCAGTCAGAGAAGAGAGTCAGAAGGGAGAGAAGGCACAGGCAGACAAGGGAGTCAACGAAGATCTGGCAAATAGGCCAATAATTTTCTTCAGGAAGAAGTACGTATGAGCATTCACGTAGATTTAGCACCAAGGCAACCTTAATTTTTCAAAACCTCTACACCAATTAAAAGTGATTCTCATCACTAAACACCATTGTAAATACCATTTCATCTTCTTGTAGCTCCATTTTGTGCAAGCCAAGGAGTCCTTGAGCTTGAGGAGCTTTAGAAGTATCTACCTGCCAATTTTCGTATTTTTTAGATCTCGTTTGAGCCCTCAAATAAGCCCTGGAACCTAATTTTTAACTAGGCCGGACACTAGGTCTGGACAGGGCCAAAGCTAGTCAAAAACTATAAAAGGAGCTAGAGAGCTCATTTTTGGGGTTAGATTGTAATTGAAACGAACTTGTAAGAGCTTTTTGAAAGTAATCTAAGAACTCCATTGATTCTCCCTCTTTGTCTTGCCGTGCGTGCGCGTGTGTGTGTATGTGTGTGCATGCTTGTGTGCTTCTCACTCACGCACTTGTGCCGCCACTTGCTCGAGGTCTTCATACCATCCTCACGTCTTCCCGGATTGACATTAAAGGAGGTGCTACTCATCACTGAGCTACACCAAATTTTGGCGCCGTTGCCGGGGATCGAGCTTTGAGGACGAGCGTGTGATGGTAAGACGTAGAGTTGACGCGTTGGAGTTGTAGGTATTTTCTTCACTCTCATCGATTTTCTTTTACTTTCTTCACCATCTTCATCACCATCATCATCATCACCATCTCCCACCTCCATCTCCATCATCGCGAAAATTTCTGTTTTCTTTTATCATATCACCATCTCCACCTCATTTCCCTCATTCCACTTGTGAGAGAGAGCGAGAGAGCGATATTGTGTGTGTGTTTTCTTGCATGTTTCTTGAGCTTTTTGCAAGACCTTGCTGAATCACCATCCCCAGTTTCCTGCGCAGGTACGGAACTTGTCGAAACTGTCTCGCGGTCGCAGGCTTCTGTCGATCGCGACTGACAGAAATTTTTGGTTTTTCACAAAATTGAGTGCACCACTAGAACAAGCACAAGGAGCACATCCTAAAACACTAAAAACAGTAGAAAAATTCCGAGGTTTTCTGTCAATCGCGACCGACAGCCTCTGTCAATCGCGACCGACAGACCCTGTCAATCGCGACCGACAGACCCTGTCAATCGCGATCGACAGACCTCACGACCGACAGACTGCCACGTAGGACCCTGTCAATCGCGATTGATACCGTCGATCGCGATCGACAGCCACGACCGACACCTCTGTCAGTCACGATTGACACCGTCGATCGCGACCGATTGAAATTCAATGATTGATTGACTTTTACGCGTAGCCACGTGTCCATCGCGACTGATAGGCCCCCGATTGACTGAAATTTTGGCGAAAAATCCGGAAAACGTGTCGATCGCTATTGATACTGTCGATCGCGATTGACAGCCACGATCGACTCTGTCGATCGCGATTGACACTGTCGATCGCGACTGACAGCCTCGACGGACACCTCTGTCAATCACGATTGACAGACCTGTCGATCGCGATTGACAGGCTTTTCGGCCAAAAATTAGGGTTTGCTTTTGTTCAAACCTTGGGATAAATTTTGGGGCAAATAGTCAATCCATTGGCATAATTGGAGGTTCATACACTTGTGTTTTGGGAGAAAATCATCGGATCCGTCAGCCAGATTGAATCTTGTCCTAACCCCCTAAACCCTGAACAGTCATAACTTCTTCATACGAAATCAAATTTTTGAGCTCTAGGGCTTGTTGGAAAGCTCGTGGCATCTACTGCACGCCCTCAACTGTTTTTTATAAAGATAATGCGTTGATTTTCAGATAGGGTATTTTGAAGTTGACCATACCCAGGGGGATCAAAGTCAGGGGTCTTTAGAATTGTTTTCTTAAAAAATCACTATGCAAGTTTGTGTTTGAGCTACAGGAAGGAAAATACTTGGTTCTGTCTTTGGAATTTAAATTTTTAAGCTAACTTTGGAACTTTTACAGATCCTTTGAGAGCATCGCAAGGCGTTCTAAGCAAGTGTAAGTGTAAGCTTGGGAACACACTTCCTGGGCACTCAAGGGCAACCAAGCAGGAAACAAAAGGTTGGAAACTTTTAACCCCCTCTGTCAATTCATAGTTTAGGCTAAGAACGACGAGAGGTAGGAATAAGTCAGGGCGACGATAGGCAGGTATCAAGTTGAAGACTACCTAAAAACTCAAGTCCAAGCTAAAAACCTAATCTCTGTACTGTCGATAACACAAAGGAAAAGAACCTAACGTGGAACGATCAACCTGAAAGCACGAAGAACATTCAAGTATTCCTGACGACGTAAAATCAGACAAGACCGTAAACACGAGAAATAAATAAAAAGAATCAAGTGACTAATATAAAGTAACCAACAACGAGGTTGTACTCTGGGCAAAGAATTGGGCTACTTAGATAGGCATATGAACCTTAGATCAGGACGACATCTTGTAAGGGAGAGACAAAGCCTTAGGTCTTCAGAGGCTAGTGTTAACCACACTGCTAGGTCTTGGGCCCAGCAGTTGAGCCACCACTCGTACTACCCTAGCTCTGAGACCAGTGAATCGGAGATGCCTCAAGGTATGGAGAGACCTATAGGAAGTTCAGGAGTGCCATACTTGCACAGGGTAGAAGGCCCTTACAAAACACAGCTGGAATACCTTAGCACCAACCGATTAGGTGCTAGCATCTATGAGGACGGCTTAGGAAGATCTGTGGTACAGATTAAGAATCCTGATCAATCCATTGGACTAGAGCACCCAGCAGTCAAATTTGAAAACGGTGCATACCTGGACAAGGAAGGAACCATATACGTAGTCACCAGTCACCCAGATAGGACAGATGAATTTGGAAATGTAATCTCTGAAGCGGACTTAGGTGACTTGGAACAAGGAAACATGGGTGCGGAACCTAGAACCCCTCGAGGCAAATCTGTTCTCACTAGGATTATCACGCCTGAGTGGGTTCCCCAAGACAACAAGAGCATAGAGTTGCTCCTCAATCGAGAAACTGACGAAGCCTTTTGGAGATATAAATCTAATCAGCCAACTGATATAGGAACTATCATGATCTATGAGTTTAAGGATCCGGATAGCCCAGGTAGAGTGACCTACTTAGATCACACTTCGGAAAGGAACTTTGTGGTGACAGAAAATGATAGGCATGCTTACACTTGGAAGGGTGAATTCATTTTCCCCCAACCAAGATCGAATGTATCCTATGGTCACCCTGGAGCTGGAACATCCCAAGCTCATGGAACTCAAAGAGACAGAAGTAGAGATAGACCAGAAGTAAGCTTTGCCAACCCCGTGGGCAGAGAAAGAACAAGGACGGAGACGAATAGAGTAGAACCAGAGATACTTAGGGCTCACCGGAATCAGAGAAATGTGGATGGATTCCCTCTGCCGAGACCTAGAGAGCACACAAGAACTCTGAGACCAACCCAGCTAGTTAAGTCCATGAAGAATTACTTTGATGGCACAGGAGATCCCTATGATCATGTGGCGGAGTTCAAGCAAGTCTTGAGAGCTGAACAAGTGGAGGATCTATTCACGCAGTACAATGCCTTCGGTCTAACCCTTAGGAACACAGCACTTACATGGTTTCAACCATTGGATGAGCGACAGTTCAGGAGCATAGACCAACTCCTAGAGGCTTTCATCGTAGAGTTCTCTAAGAGTGGCATAAGACACAATACCTCCTCACTGATTCACAGCTTCAAGCAAACCCCTCAAGAGACCGTGAGACTTGCAGGAAGAAGATTTAGGCAATATCTTGAAAGATGCCCTGTTTCGGAGCTACCTACACCAGCTAAACAAGTAGCCTTATTCTTGGATGGGTTGCTGAGTACGAAATTGAGATCCTATGTGTATCTGAAGGACCCTAGGACTATAGAAGAGTGTGTACGCATGTGCATTGACATTGAAGATAACCTAGGGGAAGAACTAGAGCTTTCCAAAATCTACAAAGATTCAGATAGTGCATCTAGTCACTCTTCCACGCAATCCACATCAATTGAGGAACTCGTAGAGAAAGTGGCCCAAAAACTAGGCGTCTCTAGCAAACAAATTCCGAGATTTGCCCCTGTGAAGAGATGCTACACTTGTGGTGGCGACCACATGGCGAATGTATGTCCCATTATGGCTCAACCCCAAGTAAACCCTAGTAGCCAGTATTGCACTATCGAACAAAGATACACAAATCACACCGCACAAGACTTCCCATACAACAAGCAAGCAGTTAGGCAAGCCTACCCTCAGCCATACCCTCAACAAGGCAGATACCAAAACCAATACCCACCACAACAGTATGCTAGACCTCAACAAACCTACCAACCACAATACCAAGCCCAGCAAAGACCTCAGCCTGTGTTAGCCCAACAACCTCCAGCTCCATCCAACTTGATCCCTGTAAAGTATGCAGCAGCAGAAGAAAACCTAAACCGAGCTATAGTCCCCATAACACCATTGCTTTCAGAAAGTGATCCCAGTGACCATAGCTTCGATTCTACGCATGTTGAGAGTCCCCAGGCTTACTTCATGCAGTCTCCTGAACATGGTGAGTCCTACTATAGTGAAGAGCCAAATGAATCTAGTTGGGAAGCGGATTACGCAAATGTGATGTACGCAGACCCCAACCCTAGGCCTCAACCTAGGCAGGTAAGACCTCCATTCCCAAGAGGACCGTGCTACAGATGCCAAGGAGATCACTTCATTCGTGATTGTCCTTTACCTCCACCTACACAACCCCAGTCAGTGACGATCCAAGGCTTTTGCCAAGGTTGTGGAAAAGAGCATCTCTTACGAGATTGCCCAAAGAACCCCAATAATATGCCAAAAATCATGCCTATCAACGTTATTGGATTAGTGGTAAACTCCACAGGAAGTGTCACTTCCACTGCTCCGGTACAGGTAGTCACTAGAGCTCAAGCATTGCAGCAAAACCAAGGGGTAGACCAGGAAAAGAGCCCAACAGCTAGTGAAACTGAGAGCATAACCAAGAAAAGGACTAGAGCGTGGAAAGATAGTCGAGAAAGAATGAAAAGACAATGGGCCAAAAAGATGAGTGAACTTGAAGAAAGCATAAGAGAAACCAAAGCCAGGATAACTGAACTCACATCTCAAACTCCCTCTCACACTACCCCACCACCACCTTTCCCATCGCCATCCGACCAACCACCTTCCAACCCGCCTCACCTAAACCCACCACCCCCTAGAGTAGGATCAGTCCTAGCAGATCCCACTCCCGAAGACCTTAATATGATGCTTAAAGCATATCAGGCCAGAATCCAAGAAGGGCCAACCATAACCGATCATGAAAAATGCTACCCTAGAGCCGAGCTAGAGCTTGAACGAACTAAAATTTGTGCCAAAATGGTGGAATTGGCTCAGACCATGTTTGAAGCTAGTCGCCTCTTTAACATCTCTAGCTCAGCTAAGACGCAGTTACATTTTGATGGACTGCTAGAAAGAATAGAGAGGCTAATTGCACAATCAGAAAAGGAACCTGCCCCTCAAAGAAAGGAAAGGGCAAGAGAACGGATAAGCCAGCCTCTTCAAGAAGCCCATGTGCCTCCTCAAGAAGCTTATCTTTCCCCCCAAAAGGCAGATGAGCCTCCCTCGAAAGCTCATGTACCTCCACAGGTTGCCTACATTCCTTCTCAGGGAGCATATGAGCCTGTTCGGAAAAGTAATAGAATAAGTAATCCTCCCCAGGAAGCTTGTGCTCCAAACATCTATGAGAGCGAGGAAAGAGCCAACGATAGAATAAGCCCTCCTTCCCAGGTTGCTTGTGTGCCTAATTCTACGGAGCCAGACACTTCTTCTTCTATGAATCGGTTTGCACCAGACTTCCTACGAGAAATTCAAGAAGATAAATGGGATAACGAAAGTGAAGTCGCCCCTCCCTTTGAACTTGTGGATGATGCACACGACCAATTCCCACAAGACATCCCATCTATTTACGGGGAACATGAGAGTACTCAGTCTCACGAGAGATTGGACTTTGAATCCAATTCCATACAAGAGCTACCCCATTTCACAGGCCCATGGGAAGCAAAGTCCACGTGTATGAGAGCACCCACAGTCATGGTAAGAAACGAAGATTCAGTCATACCTAGGAACACAGAGGTAGTGAAGAACACTAACGTGCAGTGCAATCTCAAGTTAGAAGAGCTACTCAAGGTTAGACCTGAATTATGGAAACATGTAGCCAAACAAGTACCACAGATACCAAAACCTTGTTCCCAGGTAGGATCACATAGGACAGTGCCAGAAATACCCTTGGATAAGATAGGAGACATGTGTGAAGGTGAAGAAGGAAACACCTATCTTCCCATTACCTACCAGGGGCACACCACCAAGGCAATTTTGGACTCAGGTGCAGGAGTTGCAATTGCCACCACTTCCCTATGGAAGCATTGGGGCAAGCCAGCACTCAGGCCAACGAGAATGAAATTGCAGATGGCCGATGGTCATATTGAGAGACCCTTAGGATTGCTAGAAGGAATAACTCTCACCACTTGTGGTGTCGAGTTTGAGCATACATTTGCTATATGTGATTTTAGCAAGAACCATGCCTATGAAATGATCTTGGGACGACCTTTTATGCGACAATTGCAAGTGGTACAGGATTGGGGAACCAATTCCTTGTACCTGCAGCACCTAGGTGTTACGACCAAAGTGAATCTCAAAGATTATTCTCATAGAGATGTCCCTCCTATCCAATGGAATCCCATCCATAGAGCCAAAGATGATACGGAATCGGTGTATTCCATAGGGTCAGGATCCTCTTGGATGCATGAAGACACCCACTTATGGATGTGCAAAGTAGCAGTAGACGAAGAGAAGAGAGAAAAAGCCAGAGAGGTAGGTGCAAAAGAAACCCATAGATCAATCCAAGACCCAGCCTATGCACCTGTAGTTTTTCCAGACGAAGAATTTGAACCCCATGGCTGGGCAGAAATCCTAGCAACAATGGATGTAGCCATCAATGAGGAACAATGGACACCTCACTGTGATGAGGATGGCTATGACATTTCAGTCTTCTCCATAGAGCCAATCATGGGAGAGGCAGTTCTAGAAGAATGCGAGCCTAGCCTTGATGCATTTGAGGATGCAAGTGACTCCGATCTAGAGTCAATCATTATGGACCCACCATTTGCATCAGACGAAGAATACTTCCATGAAGTAGAATTTCAACCCCAGAGGCATGGAGAGCTTACAAATGATGTAAGACTAGCAACACATGTGACCCCGAAGGAAGAAGGAAAGAAACGAAAGAAGAGAGAAGTCTCACCCGAAGAGGAAGAATCTTTGTTTGAGGTCCCAGAAAATTTTAAGAAGTATGAGATAGATGACAGGAGAGTCATGATCAGAATGCCGAAACGAGAAGCACAATCAGGAGAGGCCTATGATAACAAAGAAACCACCAAGAAAATAGTAGTGGCCCTAGAAGAAGGAGAGGAGAGATGCACGTACATAGGCCATGACCTAACAAAGGAAGAAGAGCATGCGTTAATAGCCTTGTTAAGGGAATACAGAGATGTATTCGCCTGGAGTTACAAGGATTTGAAGGGTGTTGACCCAGATATATGCTCACACACCATCCCCATGACTTCAGATGCCAAACCCTCTAAGCAAAAGCCCTATACATATAACGATAATTACGCTGCTAAGATCAAAGAGGAGATAGATAGACTGGTCGAAGCTGGATTTATCTATGAAATTGAGCACACTGAGTGGGTATCCCCCATCGTAGTGGTGCCCAAGAAGAATGGCAAGCTGCGTGTATGCATTAACTTGAAGAAGGTTAATGCAGCCACAATTCGAGATAACTATCCGCTTCCTATCACAGAGCATCTCTTGGAGAGAGTAGCAGGCAAGGAAGTGTACAGCTTCCTCGATGGATTTTCGGGCTACAACCAAGTAGCCATAGCTCCAGAGGATCAGCATAAGACAGCTTTTGCCACAGAGTGGGGTATATTTGCCTTTCGTGTAATGCCATTTGGGCTTACCAATGCACCAGCTACCTTCCAGAGGCTGATGTGCCATGTATTTAAGGAGTTCCTGAGGAAGAATTTAGAAGTCTATGTTGATGATCTTTGTGCTCATTCCAATATTAGACAAACCCATATTCCTGAACTCGGACAAATCTTTGACAAATGTAGAGAATATCAGGTCTGCCTGAACCCAGAAAAATGCGTTTTTATGGTCAGGCAAGGCAAGATTCTAGGACACATTGTGTCAAAGAATGGCATATCTACTGACGAAGAGAAAGTGAGAGCCATAGCAGAGCTACCTAGGCCAAAAAATGTCAAGGAAGTACAAGCTTTCATGGGGCATTGTGGTTATTACCGACGATTCATACACATGTATGCCGTCATTGCAAAGCCCATGTACGGACTTCTGACTAACTTTGAGTGGACGGATGAATGTGAGAATTCCTTCCAGGAGCTTAAACGACGATTATGTTCAGCACCAATCTTGACCACACCAGATTGGAATAAGCCATTCCATGTTCATGTGGATGCATCCAATTATGCCAATGAATGTGTGCTTGCACAACCTACTGGTGAAGGTAATATGGATCTTCCAATTGCCTATGCCAGTAGACAGTTGAATGCAGCTGAACGAAATTACACCACTACGGAGAGAGAAGGTTTAGGCATGGTATATGCAGTTAAGAAATTTAGACACTATTTGCTTGCAAATAAGTTTAAATTTTTTACTGATCATCAGGCTTTGCTATACCTCGTAAACAAACCATGCAATACGGGAAGATTAGTGAGGTGGTTTCTCTTGCTCATGGAATATGACTTTGAAGTTGTGGTAAGGAAAGGTAGGACTCATTTAAGAGCAGATCATCTCTCTAGGCTCACGTCGGGAGAAGCCCCACAGGGAGTATCAGATGATCTTCCTGATGCTTACTTGTTTAATTTGGAAGTGGTGCCGCAGTGGGCTAAGCCATTGGTACCAGTATTGACATACGGGCCTAACCATCCAGTGGTAAACACACGGAATAGAGAGGTTGTAAAAGCCCAAAAGTACCACATCATGGCAGGAAGCATGTACAAGCACACAGATCAAGGGATCTTGGCTTGTTGCGTAGAAGAGGATGAGTACGCTAAATGGTTGCAATTAGCACATGTAGGTGCGTTAGAGCAACACTACTCAAAGCGACGAACTTTACAGACTCTAAAGAGACTCGGAGTGCATTGGCCGACTATGGAAGCGGATGTCCAAAAGTTGTGCAAGGAATGCCCAATCTGTCGCACTAAACCACCGGTGGAACATGCCACTCTTTATCATGTGTCCATAGTGCTGGATTGGAGCGAGCCTCTAGTATCCTTCCTGAGGACGAAAACATTCCCTCCAGACATGACTCTGGCTAGGAAAAGGAGTTTAGAACAAGAAGCCCAGGATTACTCACTCATTGGTGATAATCTATACAAGCGTGGTAAAGATGGTTACCTGAGACTATGTGTCCATGAAAGTGAATATCTCAAGATCTTGGATACTGCTCACCAAGGTGTAGCAGGAGGACACTTTGGACCAGATCGGGTGATCAAGGCAATACTATTTGCGGGCTTCTGGTGGCCGACCCTTCACATGGATGCACATACCTATGTGAAACGGTGTGATGTCTGTCAGAGAACTCAGTATCCTATACGAAAAGATGAGATGCCATTGAAACCTATGATGGGTGGACGTGCGTTCTCTAAGTGGGGAATAGACTTCGTAGGTCCTATTAATCCCCCAGCTAAGGGTTCTCATGCAGAATACATCATTGTTGCGACAGACTATCTAACTAAGTGGGTAGAGGTAAAGGCTACGACAAAGAACGATGCTCAAACAACTGCTAAATTCTTGTTTGAGAATGTGTTCACAAGATATGGGCTACCTATAGAGCTTGTAAGTGATAGAGGCACTCACTTCTTAAATGAAGTTATTGAAAATCTGCTCCAAGAATTCTTGGTAATACATAAGAAGTCTGCCCCCTATCACCCTCAAGCTAATGGACAAGCCGAAAGCACCAACAAGATCTTATGCAATGTACTGACAAAATTGGTGAACACTAAACGCTCTGATTGGGACAAACAGCTACACCATGCTGTTTGGGCATACCGAGTTGCCTACAAAACGGTACTCCAAGCCACCCCCTTTCAGATGGTATTTGGCCAAAACGCGGTGCTACCTTTAGACTTTTTGATACCTACGTTGAAAATAGCACGAGAACACGAATGGACAGGTCATGAGCTCTCCTCTAGGATTTTTGACCTTGAACGATTAGGAGAAACAAGACTGAGAGCAGCTGCAGGGATATATGCAGCAAAGAAACGACAGAAGGCATACTTTGATGCCCATGTGAAGGATAAAGGCTTGAAAGCAGGAGATCTAGTTTTAGTCTACACACTACACTAAGGATCTCATTCATTACTTCCATCTAAGCTGCACTTCTCTTGTATGTCTATTAGGAGAACACAACCGATGCAAGCGACTAGAGCGAGTCAACGTAGGTCAAACGGTGAAAATCGCTTGTATCGGTCGTGTCGGCGACGAAAGAAAAATACACATGTAGGTGAGAAATTTTCTGAAGGTTGAAAGTTTGAATTTGTGAAGAAATAGGTATTTATAGGCAAGGAGGGAAGAAACGGTCGAATGAGGTGGACCAATCATAGAGTGCCATGTGGCAACGTGTACGTTGCCCGATGCAACGGATAGATGATGTGGATCAATCAAATCATGCCACGTGGCAAAAGACGTTGGAATTCGCAACGGGTATCTGACGTGGACCAATCGGGGCATGCCACGTGGCACAACGGTCAACTCAGTTTTGGGACCTATTTAAGCTTCCCTATTCATTTGCTTCTTTTTTTTTTTCAACACTTGCCAAGCGTGGAGGTTCCATTGCCACCAAGTTTTTTGGCTACTTCACAATTTCTATAGAGAGCGCTCTCTCCGTAAGGTAATGTGGACACGACCGATGCAAGCGATTAGGGACATCCGAGATTTTTGGATAACCCTAATCGCTTGGATCGGTCATGTTTTTTAAATAGCATCGAGTCCTTGATCATACCTTGCAAATTTTGGTTTCTTTTGTGTTGCTTGAGTATAACGCATTGTTACCTTTATTTTAACTTCTATTTATTGAAATATGATGATGAATTCAGGGACGACCGATGCAAGCGATGAGTGACATCCGGGCATTTTCGGATGACCCTTATCGCTTGGATCGGTCGTGTCTCTAGTGAGACAAGTTCTCTGAAGGTCGAATGAGGTGGACCAATCACAGAGTGCCATGTGGCAATGTGTGCGTTGCCCGATGCAACGGATAGATGATGTGGATCAATCAAATCATGCCACGTGGCAAAAGACGTTGGAATTCGCAACGGGTATCTGACGTGGACCAATCGGAGCATGCCACGTGGCACAATGATCAACTCAGTTTTGGGACCTATTTAAGCTTCCCTATTCATTTCCTTCATTTCTTTCTGTCAACACTTGCCAAGCGTCGAGGTTCCATTGCCACCATGTTTTTAGCCTACTTCATAATTTCTGTAGAGAGCGCTCTCTACGTAAGGTAATGTGGACACGACCGATGCAAGCGATTAGGGACATCCGAGATTTTTGGATAACCCTAATTGCTTGGATCGGTCATGTTTTTTAATATCATCGAGTCCTTGATCATAGCTTGCAAATTTTGGTTTCCTTTGCTATGCTTGAGTATAACGCATTGTTACCTTTATTTTAAGTACTATTTATTGAAATATGATGATGAGTTTAGGGACGACCGATGCAAGCGATGAGGGACGTCCGGGCATTTACGGATAACTCTTATCGCTTGGATCGGTCGTAATTGAGTATTTTGCATTGTAAGATATATTTTATTGATATTTCATGATAAATTTAAAGACGACCGATGCAAGCGATCAGGGACATACGAGCATTTCCGGATGACTGCTATCGCTTGCATCGGTCGTGCCCCTGATAGTGGAAAGAGTCATTCATTGTAGTTTCCTCTGATAGTGCAAATTTTGGTTTCCTTTGCTATGCTTGAGTATAACGCATTGTTACCTTTATTTTAAGTACTATTTATTGAAATATGATGATGAGTTTAGGGACGACCGATGCAAGCGATGAGGGACGTCCGGGCATTTACGGATAACTCTTATCGCTTGGATCGGTCGTAATTGAGTATTTTGCATTGTAAGATATATTTTATTGATATTTCATGATAAATTTAAAGACGACCGATGCAAGCGATCAGGGACATACGAGCATTTCCGGATGATTGCTATCGCTTGCATCGGTCGTGCCTCTGATAGTGGAAAGAGTCATTCATTGTAGTTTTCCAATTATCGTTTTCTTAGTGATAATTGAGTATTTTGAATTGTAAGATATATTTCATTGATATTTGATGATAAATTTGAAGACGACCGATGCAAGCGATCAGGGACATCCGGGCATTTCCGGATGACTGCTATCGCTTGCATCGGTCGTGCCTCTGATAGTGGAAAGAGTCATTGATTATAGTTTTCCAATTATCTTTATCTTAGTGATAATTGAGTATTTTGCATTGTAAGATATTATTTATTGATATTTGATGATTAATTTAAAGACGACCGATGCAAGCGATCAGGGACATCCGGGCATTTCCGGATGACTGTTATCGCTTTCATCGGTCGTGCCTCTGATAGTGGAAAGAGTCATTGATCATAGCTTTTTGAGAGTAAGTTTTGACAGTGGAATATTCCACTTTTCCTAATTCCTTGCCTAAAGACTGATTTTTTGCAGAGTATGGCTAGAACCAAAAAGACAGCAAGGAAGTTGTACCCTGAGGGTCAGGACAAGAATGCCCAAGGGGAAAATGTCCAGGAGCAAAATTCCCAGAAGGTTCAAGCCAATGTGCCAGACAAGCCTTCAAAAAAAAGGGTCAACTACCATGTAAAGTCTTTGAGGGAAATAAGAAGAGCTCAAAAGTCTGTGGGATTGTTGATCCCAAGACTTCCATTTATGAGAGTTGTCAAGCAGATCTCAGCCAACCTCTGTTCTTTGATGAAGACCTCATCCTTTGTCAATGTGAGGTGGCAAACTCAAGCACTGCTATGCCTGCAAGAAGCTGCAGAGGACTTTGCTATTGATTTCATGAATGATGCCTACTTATGTGCTGCTCATTCTCATAGGGTAACACTAATGGCGAAGGATTATGTTATTGTTTCAAGAATAAGATATAAGTTTGATAAAGCTCTGGTTCCTATTGATCACCACGATAAAAAATTCTTCGATATTTTAAATATACCTCCAGCTCGAGCACCTAAAACAACAGTTGTCATTGAAGAGATCAACACTCAAGTCACTCATGATCATGAGACTAGAACTGCAGCAAATAGTGAGGAGGAGAGGAAAAAGCAGGGATTATTTATAGAGGAAAGTGCCATCTTAACCCAGATTCAAAAGTTACAGAAAGCAAATAAAGAGCTCCTCAAGAAAGGAGATGGGCAGGTTATAGTTAATGTTGCAATGCCATGGCAAACTGAATTGTTTCTTGACATTAGACCTGAAGATAACAAAATGTTGAGGGAGCTTCATCTTGAAATATCAGATAGTGTGGTCAACATTTCACTCAGGTATATCTAGAGGCCTTAAAATGCTTTTGTTTTGCATAATTTTCTAGTTCCTTAACTGCATTTTTATTTCTTGATTTGTAGGGTTCTTCTTCAACAATGTGAGGAAGCGGTTCAAAGAAAAGTATTTATTTTAGATCCTCTGGTGACACAGTGTTTTTTGCATAAACATGGAGATGCCAAGTCCTTTCTAAGGGATTTTACAGAAGAAGTGGAATGTGTTATTTACCCATATATTGAAAAGTAAGTATTCATCTTCATTTTGGAAACATATTTGTTTCATTTAAGAAAGTATATTTACATGCAACTCATTGACAGGGGCCATTGGAGTTTGATTATTGTGGACTTCAATGCATATCAAGCTCTTTTCCTCAATTCTCTTCCATCACAGCATGGGAATTGCAAAGTGTAAGTTACTATACATTTTGTTGTTCTCTATTTTAAAGCCATGCCCCCTTTTGATTTTCACTTTACAATGCAGTGCTGCAAAGCTTCTCAAGATGCATATTGATCAGAATTTTCCAGGAATAGCTAAAATGAATGAACAAAAGCAATATGAATGTGCCATTGCAGAGAGACTCAACATCATGTGGCTGGAGAGTGATTGCAAATGCTGTAAGATTCTTGGAAAGAAGGTTCCACAAACCTGAATTGAATTTATCAGACTACCCGGAAGCATGGATCATCTTGATCAGAGAGAGAGCAATAAATAGTATCATGAAACATGCAATCTGTCCATATGATCCAGACTCACCTCCACCCCCTCCACCTGATAAAAAACAGTCTGAAGATAAAAAGAAAGGGCTTCCTCTTCACTCACCACTAAAGCATGGGAACAACATAAAGAGTCAAGCTGAAAGCTCCAAAAAGGGACAGAAGCAACAGAGAAAGCAAGGCTCTAAAAAGGATAGAAAGGGTTAAATCAATTTTTGAGTCTTAGATTGAAATCAATTGTAAAGCCAACCAAGGTTGGAAGATTTATTTTTTAACAAATTGTATGTAGTTATGCCAATCTTCATCTGGAAGATGGTCACAGTTGTATTGAACCTCTTGAGAGTTTGACAAAAGTTCATTGGATGGTCCAATTAAGTTTATTATTGTCACAATTATGAATGCATTGTGGGTTTTTTACTTCATTCTTGTTGGAAAGTGTTTAAATTTGAGAAGTTACAGAAGGACATAAAGAATTAAGAGGACACGACCGATACAAGCGATACGGGGAATCGGAGAATCTTGGATTGCCCCTATCGCTTGCATCGGTCGTATTATCCATTTCATCGTTGTTGCTAGTTTTTATACTCATGAGTCAAATCTTTACGCAAGGTCACTTCTTGAAGTCTCTCGCGGTAGTTTGCTAACACGACCGATGTAAGCGAAAAGGGCCATCCGACAATTTCAGATTGCACTAGTCGCTTGCATCGGTCGTCTTCACTTATCTCGTCTCCTCTGCTTTATGCCTTAAGACATGCTCTTCTAATATTGAAATACCAAACCTTGGATTGGAATATGCACCAAGTTCTCCACACTCTCTTATATTACTTGGTAGTTTGCGTTTGTACCATGATAATTTCTCTCGCGGTAGTTTGCTAACACGACCGATGTAAGCGATAAGGGCCATCCAACAATTTCAGATTGCACTAGTCGCTTGCATCGATCGTCTTCACTTATCTCGTCTCCTCTGCTTTATGCCTTAAGACATGCTCTTCTAATATTGAAATACCAAACCTTGGATTGGAATTTGCACCAAGTTCTCCACACTCTCTTATATTACTTGTTATGTGTACCATGATAATTTCTCTTGCATTACTTGAGGACAAAAAAGTTGGATAGAATCAAATTATTTAGTTGAGACTAGTGTGCACCTTTGATAGACTATAATTATTAAATTGAAATTAGATATTCAATTCTAGATCTCTTCTTCATCTAGAATTAACTTATGCAAGTTCCTGTATAATTATTTCTTAGTCATCAATTCACTCCTGCAAAAAAAAAATCAATGGAAATATGAAATTAAGGACCTAAAAAATATCTAAGACATTTAAAATTAATAATTTAACACACATTGTTTGTAACCATCCTGCCAAGAAAATTCAATGGAAGTATCAATAGAAAGCTTCTATTAGATGAAGATACATTATGTAAGAATGTCAGGGTTAACTTGTTACAATCTTAAAGGTTGGAACTTAATCACCCTTGGTGGCAGGCAGTTTATGCAAGATAATGATTTCTCTGATCTAATGTTAACTATTGCATCATCAATTGAGAATCTACACTGAGATGATACCTCATCAAGGTATTCTAGAAGCTCCCTTACATTTCTGAGATTCCAATTTGCAGTGACAATTATTTTCCTTGATTGAAAATCTGGATGAATCAATACTTCTAACTCAAATTCTGGACAGCTCTCCTCTGAGTCCAAGGCTATCCAAAGTCCAAGCTTTTTTTTCCATCTTCTATAGTCATATCCTAGAACCAGAGATTGTCGACATATCTGATATGAGATTGAAAGAGAATTGGGACTAACTTTACATAAAATAATGTCACCTAGCTTTTGAACTTCTTTGCTATCCCATTCCCTACCTAAAACATCATCAATCTCTGAAATAGGGACTCTCCTATTCAACCACATTGTTTTTGTTTTCTGTAATAACATGTTTTTAAAGCATGCTACAAAGACATGAATAGGCAAAAACCATTGAATCTTTATCCTTCTCGAAATTCGGCCTGCTGACATTGCCTTCTGGATGTCAAATTTAATTTTGCAGAGAAAACTTGAAACTGTTGAATGATCAGGAGCATCCCAATCTAATGAAGAGATGCAAGGACTAGGTACGTGTACAAGAATTCCATAAGAACTCCTCCCTGACGGCACTTGATAATCTGCATAATGGACAAATAACTCTATGCTATTGAAGAATTGAACAGATTTCTCTGCATACATGAGTTCTGCATATTCCTTATGAAGAACTCTGAATGTTCCTGTTAAACATTCAACAGGTTGCCATTCCACAATATTGGAAGGAAAGATATCTGCAGTACAAAAACATATGTTTCATTATACAAAATCAACTGGAATGATAGAAGAGCATTGTCAAACTTCACTTACAGTACGAAGGGAATTGCAGATGATTTTCTAGAACAAGATCCTTAGCGGTGTACACATGCTGTACTCGTGCAAACCAACCGGATCTCTTCAATTTGAAACTGAGAATACGTCCCTTCCAATGGTTTCTTGTGTTGTCTCTTTTGGCACGCTTGACTTTATGGGCACCTCTACAGCTAGGAAGCATAGTAACCCAGTCATTTACTTTCACGGAAAGAGGTTTCCACAAAGAATCCTCTCTTCTGTTGTAAACCTCACATGAAGTTACGCGATTGGAAGGACGACGAGAAGAAGAAGCCATTTGAACTTAGGAGAAGAAGAATGTTCAAAGCGAGAAACCGACGTTCACAAATTTTGGAAGTATTTATAGAAAAAAAGGCTTTGTACACGTGGAAACTTTTGATTTGATGTTAACCCTGTCGTTGAATGATCATGACATTTTGTGAACCCAAAAATATTTCGTATCTTCAAAAATCAATTCCTTCTTGGAAATTCGAGAATATGCTTTGTGTAGTGTGCAAAAGTATCTTTTTTTGCATCAAACCGAAAAATTGTACACTGAATACGAGACTCTTCATCACTTTAGCGGCGCTTTGAAAGAAAATTGTATTAAAAAAAGAAATTCTCCATACAGTTAAAAGAGACAGCAATGTTATATTCTTGTACACGTGGAAAGACGCTATTTGTCAATTTCCTTAATCTCTCATTAGCAAACAGCCCCTTTTCGGCCATTTTTCGCCCTAATGTTGTATACTTTTCTCGTTTCTAATTTAAACAACTTTTTTTATTAAAAAAACATATTAAACTATAGGTAAGATAGAAGAAAACAATTAAACGAAAAGTGTTGGTTACTTTCTTTTATGACCCTAATAAAATCTTAATTGGGTTTATCAAGGACTATTGTAATGAATAAAATTATACAAAAAATAATTTCAATAAGAGTTCAACAAAAACTTTTAATTAATGCACTACATGTTAAAAGCAAAGAGAAAAGATATAATATAACTCGCATATGTAGATAGAATTCATGGAGAAGGATATATGGTCATAGCAATGCAAAGGCATTTTTATTCTTGGAGAGATTGATGCCTATTTTGCTTCAGTAGAGCTAAGAAGCTTGTAATTAGAATTTATAAGGTTAAGCCCATCCATGGAAATAGGAGTTGAGCAAGGGATGGTTATTTAAATGCAACGATGGATAACTAGGAGTAATTTTCCTTTGGCAGTTTGGACTTTGCCATCTAGGTTTGGAATGTGGAAAGAACGAGTCACCCACACTTAAGAGTAAAGAACATGATAAAGTTGGTATTCTTGGAACGTATCGATTATGTAGTAACAATGATTCATAAAATTACGAAAAAGTTCTTTTGTTTTTCTATGTTCTCGAAAGATGAAAGAAGAAATCGATCATCTAGTACAAAACAGGAAATCGATCATCTAGCACAAAACAGATGTTAGAGAGATCAAAAAGAAAAGAAACGAAAAAGTAAATATGTACAAGTAACGTTGAAGTTACTTACCTGCTATTTCGCTGGGAACACGGCATTCACTCAGATACAATGTTCGTAAGTCAGTCAACTTTCCAAGGCTTGAATCCAAGCCCTCCAGTTGTGAGCATCCATACAAATTGAACCATCTCAAGGAAGGCATCAACGTACCAACTGGTTTTGAAAGCACCTTCAAATTTTCGCACCTTCGTAGACACAGGAATTGCAAGTTCGGTAACGCGGCCTGCACCACATACAACTTTCTCATCTCTACATCACATGACCTCCATTGGGTAAAAGCTACAATCCGCAGATGCCTCTTACCGGCACTTCGCTGATGTTACTGCCGGGGAGATCAAGCACTCGAAGTTTCTCGGAGCAGAGTCCAGGAGGCAGATGCTCGAATGAGGCGTTCTCCCATGTTAGCCATCTACACAGAATCTACAAACATGAATGGACTGTCTGAATGAGAGCACAAAATCGACAACATTTCCAATTACCTTAGATTACGACAGCGCACTTTTTGCAAGAATCCTCTTCGTGAACTATTATGGCGGTGCGAGTCTGTCCCGCTCATATTCCTGAGTGGTAAGTAAGACGCACAAACTTCCGTGACTTAACGCGGTCCGCGGCAGATAAGAGATCACAAAACTATTGCATTGTAGTCTTGGCACGTACCCATTATTCACGACAAGAATCTTCAGCTTGGGACACATGGCCACGTCATTTTCGGGAAAACACATTCCAATATTTATTGAAAGACCACGCAATGTAGACAGCCGTCTTCCATCCTTTTTCACGCCGTTCCACCGAAATATCACACATCATGTAACAGATTTCAAATTGACTATATATATTCAGAAAAAAAGCATCTCTCACCTCAAGCACGTCGTTCGCAGCCTCCTCCTCCCATACACGATCTTTCTTTTCTTCCCGAACGATATGTCTGCCCATGTCGCGAAGCTGGTCATGAACCCTTATTCGTCCTTCTGCATCTGTACTGACCAAAGATCTGCTCTTCAGCACATCTAATATTGTCTGATCCGTTCCATAGCAACCTTCCAGAAACATACAAACAATGTCCTCATGCTTTCCTATGAGAAAGCAACATATATCTAGAAACGCCTCTTTTTGGTTTCCTCTAAGAGGATCGTAGTAGCTTATCCTCAACAGCTGACGCAAGCTTCCTTCCCATAAGGAAATGTCACTCTCACCGTAAAGATGGCTACCAATGACTTTTAAAGAAAGTGGGAGCCCTTTGCATGCAGCAATCACATCTTGTGAAACTCTTTTCAGGTGGGCGGGCGCGTCAGGCTTCAGAAAAGCATGCCAATGAAACAACCGTTCTGAGCTTTCTTTGTCAAGTTCTGGCATTTCAAAGATCTTTGTTAACCGTTCGAGCTTTAGGCTATCACGGTTCTGAGTGGTGATTACCACCACACTTTTTGCACCCAAGGTACGAAGTGGGCGATACAAAGCATCGATATGTGACTCATGATCCACATCATCCAGGACAATCAACGCATTGATGCCCTCTAGCTCAGATCCTAAAATTCTCTTTCCATGTACTACATCATTGATTTCTATTTTTTTTTTGTCTGTGCTCTATGTCGTAGGTTCGTTTATCTTTATTTACATTCAACACGGTATTCTGGAGGATTTTTGCCTGTAGATCCTCCAACCCACGATTGTAACCCGCGTGTTCCCTTATATTCAAACAAAAGAATGAAGCCTCGAACTTCTTATGCATTCTGTTATAAATTGACATCGCGGTTGTTGTCTTGCCAATTCCACGCATGCCCACTAGTCCAAAACATTGTAGTGATTTACTCTCCCTCAACAGATGAGACTCAATCTCATCACGTCGTTTGACAAGACCAACGGGGAAGTCCGGGCCGTCCATGAACTTCTCATCTGTTTGATTAAATGTCTTCATGACCTTTTCCACCATCAACTTAAAGTCCTCTTTGTCATAACTGCAGATTCATTAGTACACCTATAACTGTTATCGTTTTAAATCAACGGGAAAAACATATATATTACTGCAAATGCATATCTCTTATAAATAATTTGAAACAAGACGACCAATACTAGAGCTCTTGATTTGAGTGTACTTACTGGCCTGCTGCTTCTTCAAACCTGACTTCAAAGTCAACGTGAATGTCTGAACTGCTTTTATTTGTTGAACGTAGCCCATATGAAATATATATAATCTTGGATGTATTTCTAGTTAATCTTTGAAAGTCGTTAATGCTGAAGCTGTTGGATATAATGGCAAGAATCACCCTTGCATTTTCGAGCCTTTTACTGTCCCTCAGAACTTCATTTTCACTCAATACATGCACATCCAATCCACGCATACAAAATATTTCTTCCAAATGATGGATGAATGATTGATGTATATCGGCTCCATGACATATAAAAAGCAATCCACCAATATCCTCTGATGAGGGCAATCTTATGACTTCATCTACTTCCACTTCACGTAGTCTGTGCTCGAACCGGCTTGTAAAAACCATAAGACTCTGGTTTTTAAAGTTCTGTTTCACTAGTTTAAGCAAGGACCTCAAGATGCTGGTACCCGCATGGTCGTGAAGGACAAGTAAACACCTCTTGTTTTGCAGACGAAGTGGTGCGTAATCACTAAATCTTAGCTTGTCAGATTGCTCATCTGGGATTCCGATGAGGTCGGAGTACAATTTCTTAATGGGGTCAACTTCGTCAGATAATATGGACCACGCATCGAATCTACTATAGAACTGTTTTACTACATGATCTGAAAACTCACGGGTGTTGGTGCCATGAACTCCAATGAAGAAAGCATCCTTAGATTTGAACGCCTCTGATGTCAACATGTGCTCAAGTTCCTCTATTTGTTCTCTCCATTTCGATTCTTTTTCACACGAAATGAGGTCATTGAGATAAGATTCAACCCTTGATACAATTCTTTTAACAGCCTCCTTTTGAAACCTGGAATTGTATCGTAAAGTTAGAGCTGAACTTAATGAAAAGTAAACGCACAATGTTGAGGAGGTCGTCACAATGACAACAAAGAACTAACTTGCTTTGCGAAAACTTCTAAAAATTGATTCAACGAAAGAAAAGGCCTACATTCTGTTGGTGTTGTATTCGATGCCCTTGATCAGAGAGAGTTTGCGCAAGGCTTCAGACCAGATTTTCCTTTGCTCCTCAGTACTTCTTTTGACTTTGGATAAGTCCCAACTACTTCTTTTGACTTTGAATAAGTCCCACATTGAATCACTTTTCTGGTATCTAACCTCGAAGGGTTCTACATTATAAAATACCGGTAGCACATTCGGAGGGCTATGAGATGAGCCACCGGAATTTTTTACATTCATGATTTGGACTACTTCATCGAGACACCATTTGGAGCTTGCAAAGTGTGGACTTAGGATAATGATAAAGAAGAGAGAATTTTCTATGGCCTTGACGATGTGCGGTTTTATTTCAGTACCGTCCTCAATTTCATAATCGACGAAGGAACTAATGCCCTTGGATTTGAGCTTCTCATGAAGAGCATTCACAATGGTGCGCTTTGCGTCCGGTCCCCTGTGGCACAAGAAAACCTGATAGTATGTGCCCGCCATTTGAAACCTGTATTAAATTTGATTCAGTTTATGAAGGTGTATATAGAAACTATGCCGTTATTTCGCAGTCTAAAATGCTAAAAACAGGCAATAATTCCAGCACAAAACAGCTTCGTGTGGCCATATGGATAGTGATTTTGATAACCAAGGCCTGAACAGGAAACGCAGGGAACGAACAGGCCCCGATCAGGCAGGATACTCAATCCGTTCAAGATGTAAAAGGGCCGTGATCACCTAGGATCTCCATTCCGTTTAAAACGTCACACAGAATAAGAACACGAACGTTACCGGGAAGGGTACCCACTCGCGCGTTTGAAACTTCCAGATATTCAAAGATTGGAGGGGAGCTATTAAACGTGCGCGGACAATATTTTGTTGATGTCGAAGCGCAAGTACCTGTTTTCTTTCTTCTTTTCCGGTACTCCTAGGTTAGGATCAAATCGTCGAGCTAGTGCTTGTTTCTTGGGTGAGTGACGATACGCTGCTGGGAAGCTCGTAAAACGCGTATTTTCTGGGAGAGCAAGCTCGTATTCTGATCTGTTAGAAGAAGTCACGTCGATATAACCAGATACCGTTTATTTAGTTTGAAAAATGGAACAATGTAATACCTTCAACTTCAAAGTCTTACCTCTTAACGAATTGTTAGCATAACATAGATCGATCCATCAGTGCGACAGAAGCGAAGTCCTAAAAACGGGCCATCAAATTGAAGCAACAACAAACTTGCAAGATCTAAGCGTTGCAGAAGTCGATCTACCGTATTGCATAACCGCCTAACCCTTGTCAGAAACACACAATTCGCTATAAATAACTACCTCGATGAACTTCTTATAGATAACTATAATACAGCTAATTAACGTACTCATCAATACCTCTGACTAGGATTTTGAATGACGTAAATAACTGGATGTGAATGGGTGAAGCTTGAAGGTCACCGATAAGCAGCGAGCGAGAAGTTCTAACGAGCGAGACGGAGATGCAAAGTGATGACTGATGAGACGCAGTTCGTACCAGAGCCTTTCGACAATTTGCAGACAATGAGATTACGAATAATGAGTGATAGGTTGCAAGGTGCAACTTGCACGGTTGCAGAATCAAGGAAGGAACTCGATGCGTCATGCGGAAGGGCATACACTCGCAGTTTATGTAGAATAGCGAAAAATCCCAGAGTGGCAGAGTCTGTCAGGGTCTGCCGGGAATGCCGATGGGTCCCGTACTTTGAACCGATTGGAAAGGCTGCTGCTATCGCCGATGAACTTTAAAGCTTCTGCCGTTGCAAGCGACAAACGTTTTGTTTTTAGCAGAAACAGAGAAGGAAATCGTATTAATGATGTGTGTACAACTGTGCAAGGGCAGGACCCTAGGTTCACGAATCACAAGGAACAAAGTTACAAGCAGGTAAAAATCATGTCCATCCTTTTGGGAGAATACAATGATAAGAGGGTGTTTCTCCGCTTTATTAGGAGGAAAGGATCTTAATACATCAGTGGACTGTTCATGCTCACCGGGCACTATTTATAGTTTGTATACAACCATGAGCAGTTTTCCTAAAGCCTTGGATAAAGGCATAGAATACATCCTTTCTACTTTTGTTAAAAACTGCTTGATTCCTAATAAGCCAGATATACCACAAGATGTGGCTTCTCCATAAGTTCTAGAGAGTAATATCCGTTCTTAAGGAGGCCTTCAAGAGAATTTCTTGCTAGAACAAATCAATTTGATGGTTCTTACACTAGGGTTTGATAACGTGCCAATATTTAGAAGCCATTTTACAATGCATGAAGATGTGGGGTAAATCCTCCACCTTGCCACAAGTGGTACACAAACCATCACCAATACCACACTTCTTTGCTTTGATTCCACTCAAGATCCCATGATGAATGATCAACTAAAGAAAATAAGAGTACTTGATATTGGATGGGAAAGCCTAGGCACAGATGAATCTATGTCTACATTGGTGAGCATTCCACTACACCTCCCGTCTTGGTTCAGCTTGTGCATTATTTTCCTAACAGAACCTCTGTGGCTTTTATATTGCTTTAGTATCTCCTAAGCAACTTTGTCTAGGACCACATTCTTGTTCCTCTTGTAGCTTTGAGTCTTGTTGGATAGCACGGCTTTCTTCCCCAAGAGCACCTATTTATAAGAGGGAGATAAATTATTAAGAGATAATATGTAGTCAAATGTGCTTATATCATCAGTAAGGCTTGTCCAACGGAGAAACCCAGCTTTTTTGCACTTATCTTCTATGATTCAAATACCATCATTTTCATTGAAGAAGAGCCATCTGGTCCAAATGGATTCATGTAGGAGAAAAGAACTGTTATTGAGGAGACAAGGGTTAGGGACCAAATGCTTTTGACTTCCATCTAAGCCTGCTGATACTTGCAACCTAAAGTGGAGCCAACAGAGGTAAAAATGAGAGGAGAGGTAATCAGATACCAAACAGTATGACTCTACCAAGCCTCGTACTTCTTTAGATAAAATCTACTAGTATATCTTCTCAGAACATAGGCCCATATGTCATTTGAAATTAAAGAACTGAAAATCCATATTGCAGCAAGATTACTAGCCATCTTGATTGGACACAATATAACTAGGCCCCCTTAGTGTTTAGGAAGTCAGCAAATATTCTATGAAAGTTTAGGAATATTTTTATTGATAGAGGTCTAATGTTCTCATGTACCTTTTACATTACAATAATGTAACCCTCTCTAATGGTCTTGGCTCTAATCTCATGTTCCTTCGTAGCTTATGCTCTACCCTTGATCATGCCTCTCTTGTGTAAGCTAAGCATGATAGTGGACATGAGATCTCCGAATTATGTCCTCCACAATTTTCCTTTTTTCTCCCAAAGGGGAGACCATGGATTTGCATGAAGCCATTTGTAATGTCTTTACTCAAATGGCGATGAATGTTGGTATTCTCACCTCTAGATCTCATCATAGTGAATATGGCTCCAATGTTGGAGGTATGAGCTCTACCTCACCAGTGTGGTCCTATGTGGAGATGGCTCAAGATAGTGCCAATGATAATAACATTGTGTTCAACAATGTCCTTCAACATGGTATTCCTTCTAACCCTGTGTTCATGCAGACTATAAATGGAATCACAAACTTGATGATGAACCACATAAGATTAATGTTGATTATGATATAAGCGCTTATGAAGATGGAAACCTTATCATTGACAATAATACCCTTAATGTTTGGAAAGCTCAACTAGTTCATAGGGATGTGATAGGGATTTTTCATGGTCCTAGACGTACCTTGGATGTGCTCAAGGCTTGGAGTAGGCCAAACTGGGGAAGTAGGGGTTGTTTATTAAACACATATAGTACTTTCCAAATGTCTTCTTTTTCTTGGAGTGCGGTCTTTAATTCCCGGATTTCGTCGTGTGCTGCGTGTAATAGCTGTTCTTTGGTGGCAAGCTGCTCTAGTGTTGCATCCCTTTGCTGTATCACGGCTTGGTGTGCCGAAAATTGTGCTTGAAGATCTGCTAATTGTGTCTGTAATTGATGATTCTCCGCTTTTACGGCATCGACTTCTTCTTGGAGAGGGATGATGTCGGCTTCCAGGATGTCGACTTTGTGCTGTAGATCCTGCCGAATCGTGTTCGTGACTTCACTCAGCTGTACCGGAAGTTGTTGTGAGAGGGTAATGAGCATTTGGCCCATGGCGGCCAGTTCAGAAAAGACCGGAACAGAGGGAAGGAGAAGTGGGTGTTGTGGTGGTGCAGAGGTTTGGGTATGGATTTGGGGGGATGTCGGGGGTGAATAATTGGGGGAGGATGAAGAGGATTCGGAAATTGGCGGGGGGAAAGGGTTGACTGGTGGGGATTGAGGACCAGGGGATGTAGGGGGAGTTACTTGATGGATGGGTTGGTGTTCACCTGTATTGTGGGCGATGGTGGATTCTACAGCCTTCAGTAGGGTGTCGAGTGCGCTGTCGACCACTTGCTGTTCGTCTTCTCGTCATGCTGATGCTTCTTCTGTGTGATTCTGCTGGTCGTGGTGGTCGGCCGATGATTCGTTGTGGATGGAAGTGGCTGTGTCGTGGAAGGTCTCTTCTTGTTCTTCGTTTCGGGTGTCCTGAATCTTTCCGGCGGATTCTTGTGCTTCGCTTTCTGAGGAGTTGATCCGAATTCTCTTATTGCGGAAGAGCTGGTTGATCTCCTCATCTTCTTCTTCCTCGTCGTTGAGTGGTTGGACTGATTCCTCGTGCCTAAGTACGGGACCTTGGGGTGGTGGTTGTGTGGCAAGGATGGCTGGGAAAAGGAATGAGATGATATGGGGAAGGCGAGAGCGCGGGGTGGTACCCTTTTGGAGTTGCTTCACTATAGCTACACATTCTTTATGAATTCTAAGGAAAAAGTACGAGGCGAAGTTCACGGGTTCTCGGGCAGCTAGATCTAAGGCGGAATAGAAGGGTCGGGAGATGCCGTAGGTGCGCTTCTGCAGGTTGAGTATGGCGACTAAGAACTGCAGGGCGGATCGTTCGGGTTCGGGGCGACAGAGAATGGCGTATTCGTTGGACGAAGAGCGGGGGAATAGTTCGGTCATGCAGGCAGAGGGAATACTAGGGCCATTTTCACGGCCTTGCGGGTGGAGGTGGTAGGCTGCAGCGAAGGCTTGGAAGGTGATGACTGTTCGCGAAGGGAGCGAGAGGAAGACCCATTGGCGTTCGGTGGTGGGGGACTGAGCAATGGTGGTGATGATTTGCGCGAAGAAGGGATGGGCTTCCACTGAGTGCCAAGGCAACTCAGCGAAGTTGGCCAACCCTCTGCAACGCAGGTATTCACCTACCTCGGTAGGGATACAATCGCGGAAGGCAGCATAGTTGGCTATCGTGTCCATGGCGTTTACTGAAACAGACAATGAACACGGAGGCAAAATGCATGAGTGCTCAGAATACTAACATACAACACAATAGCTTTTTTCGGCGCTGTCGACAGAGTTAAGTAGAAACAACACGGTGGGGAGGAAAAAAGGGGTTGGGTATCATTGTGTAGTGCGGGAATGATGCTTGTTTTCATGCAGGCGTGCGTACTCGAGTGACTGGTAAGTGGGCGGCTGGTCACATAAAGATTGTACAAAACACGGCTATTTATAAAAAGAAGAAAGACGAAAAAAAAGAAAAGATTAAACAAAACGTGGTCCATCGCCGAGAAATTTAATGCGGGCTAGTGGCGTGATGATATGGCCGAAGCTTCGACCCATTGATTACTTTTGGGAGTGGATTTCTGATCAACGTAGTCAACCGAAAAGTTGCCGGACCGACTTGCTCTGAGATCTTAAAAGGGCCGACCATCGTAGTTTGAACTTTCCTGCTGCTCTATCCGACTTTGCGTTATAGAAGAGTACAAGCTGACCTACCGAAAAGATTGGAGTCTTCAAATATCGATCGTGTGTCTTGGCTTGCCTTAGTTGTACTTCGCGCATGGTTAAAAAGTTGAGCCATCGGCGCTCATCAAGTTCTCTGAGTGCGTCCATTCGTGCTGTCAGCGAATCTTCCGGTAGCATTTTCTGAGTGATTGCCACACGCAGACTTGGGATGACTACTTCCATGGGTTCTATTGCTTCTAAGCCATAAGCTAGTTTGAAAGGTGTCAAGCCTGTTGTTACCTTATATGTAGTTCGGTATGCCCATAATACTGCAGGTAGTAGTTGATCCCATCTTTCTGGTGCTTCCATAATCAGTTTCCAGAGGATATTCAATAGTGATTTGTTTGTACTTTCGGCCAAACCATTGGCACGAGGGTAATACGGAGAGCTGAGTTTGTGTGTCACCTGGAATGATTGGGTGAGTGCCTTCATTAATTGATTTACAAAGTGAGTACCTTGATCTGTCACCAATTCGAGTAGTAAGCCAAATCGTGGGAAGACATCATTTAGCAGACATTTTGCTATTGCAACCGCTGTAGCAGACCATAAAGCCCAAGCTTCTGCCCATCTCGTTGCGTAGTCTGTGCAGGTTAGTATGTATCGGTTGTTGCTCAAGACTACTGGAGGTGTGATTGGACCGATAAAATCTAATCCCCATTTCTGAAATGGTTCGAGTGGCATAATAGGCTGCAAGGGAAAGAAGTGTCGTTGGAGTGGTTGTCCAGACCTTTGACAGTTATCACAGTTTTTGACAAATTGGGCCACATCTCTGTACATAGTTGGCCACCAGAGACCTCCTTGCAGAATTTTCTAGTGAGTCAAATCTGTGGCAAAGTGACCACGAGTGGGGGTCGAGTGAGCCATTGTGATGACCGAGTTAATTTCATGCGGAGGAACACATCGAAGTAAGATTCCGGTGTGATCTACATAATATAGTTCTCCAACAACTAACCGGAATCGGCGGCTTAAGACTGCAATTTTCCTTCGAACTACCTTGGTTGTCTCGGATGGAAAGCATCCTTCGGTGAGAAAAGTTAGAATCTGATCATAATATGTAGGTGGTGCTTGTGATTCGGCAGTCTCATCGGTAAGTGGCTCAGAACTATAGATCGCTGGAGTCGTGTCATCTATGCCTTTTGGAGCTTCACCAGAATCTAGACGAGATAAGAAATCTGCTAAGGCATGTGCATTTCCGGGTCGGTGAATGACTTCATAATCGAATTCCTGCAAGAGTAGCACCCATCGTGCTAATCGTCCACCTAAATGCTGCTGTCTTACTAGATAGACGAGGGCAGCATGATCCACATGGAATGTGAATTTCCGGCCTAGTAGATAATGTCTGAACTTTTTGATGAAGTAAATTAATCCTAGACATTCTCTTTCGGTGGTAGAATAGTTCTTTTCTGCAGGTGCAAGCCTTCTGCTGGCATAATAAACAGGGCAAAACCACTTATGTGTTTGCTACATCAGAATACTGCCGATCGCAATATCTGAAGCGTCGACAAAAACATGGAACGGATTGTCCCAGTCCGGTGGTTGTAAGATTGGTGCCTACGTCAATAAATACTTGAGTCGATCAAATGTGGTTTGGCATTCTTGAGTCCATTCGAACTGTCGGGGAGTTTTGGTGATTAGTCTGTTCAGTGGTACAGCCAGATGAGCAAGCCATCGTAGGTGTCTGCCATGCCACCGTACTTGACCCATGAAACGGATGACTTCTTTTGGAGTAGCGGGTGTTGGGGCTTCTAAAATTGTCGAAACCTTATCTGGGTCTACTCGGATACCTTGGGCAGATACAATATGACCAAGTAGTTTGCCACATGAAACGGCAAACACAGATTTGCTTGGGTTAAGGCAGAGTCTGTACTCTTGGCACTTTTGAAAACAGCATCGTAGATGAAGCAAATGTGCCATCATCTTCCCAAAAATCGAGAAGTCATTGAGATATACTTGCATAAACGAATTTAGATAAGGAGAGAAAATCTCCTGCATACATCGATGAAAGGTGCTTGGTGCATTTCTTAACCCAAACCACATTACCGTAAAAGCAAAGACACCCCAATTGGTAATGAAGGCAGTTTTTGGTATATCTGCGTCAGCCATTCTAACCTGATTGTAACCACTGTATCCGTCTAAGAATGAATACATTTCGTGACCTGCTACCCTATCAAGCATGGTATCCAGAAAGGGGATCGAGAAAGGATCCGGTACTGTTGCTGCGTTTAATTTCCGGTAGTCTACACAGATTTGCAGTTGCTTATTTTTCTTTGGCACGATCACAATTGGTGAAATCCATTCAGCATGTTCTACTGGTATGATGAATCCAACCTTTAATAATCTATCAAGTTTGGCTTTTACCTGCGATGCATAATTGGGATTCATCCGGTAGCTGGGCTGCTTATTTGGTTTAGCTTCAGGCTTCAACATGACTCTGTGCTGATAGATGCGTGGATCTAATCCTTTCATATCTTTGTAATCCCATGCAAAGACGTCTGAGAATTCGCGAAGTAGTCGAATCAAATCAGCTTTAAATGTTTCCGGTAAGTTTTGCCTTATCTTTACAGGTCGCGGATGATTTTCGTCTCCTAGATTGTACGTGGTCAACTGGTCTTCGGAGACATAAAACTGTTGCGGTTTCTTTGTATCGTCTGTTGACTTGAACAGTGATTGTAATTCGTCGTCATGTGTTGAAACAGTATCTTCCTGCTTAGTTTTTTCGGTGATCGGTACAATTGTACAAACTGAAGTACTCCAGTTATCTATCACGGACTGTAGATCAACAGTCCCTAAGGTCATTAAATCAGCGTTATTCTTCAGAAATTCTTCTTCTTCATCATCTGATAGTCCATCTAACATGTGGACTGGTTCAGGAAAATATGGTCTGGCGTGAAGTTCGCAAGGTTGTATAGCATCTAATTTTACCACATATCTACGGTTGGCATCTTTGAACGTAAGCTCTTGTGCAGACCGGTCCTGTATTACCTTCACATGCTTCAGCCAAGGTCGATCGAAAAGAAGGTTGTAATCCAAAGTGGATTTCGGCAGATCTAGTATAACAAAATTCATTTTGAAGGTCGTACCTTGTAAAGTAATGGGTACATTTCGAACAAGTCCTACGGGATGGACTCTAGATTGATCTGCCATTCTGACAAAAAATTGAACTAGTTCGCTTTCGGTCCATCCTAACCTATTGCAGAAGGCTGTAGTCCCAATGTTAACACCAGAGCCTCCATCAATCAATACCTGCGTAATTTTATGATTCTTATACCATACTGTAATCAAGGGAACTAAATGATCAACCGTAGAATCAGGTTCCGGTTGCACTGCTGCTGCCGGAATACAAGAAGGTACCGGACTGAACTGTTGCTGGAACTGTTGTCGAATCCCAGGTACTAATGCCAGTAGTTGGCCTAGAGGCAGGGTGATAGATGCCTTGGATAAAATTTCCCAGGCCTGTTGAGATTGGTTGTCTTGCTCCTTTGAACTTGAGGTCTCTACTGATGCAGAAGTATCTGCTGTTATGTCTACTGCTGATGATGGCTCCGCTACTGCTTCCTTTTGTTGTGTTCCTTCCTTTGTCGACGAGGCCTGAGTCACCGGAATAGGTTCTGGGAACACTGGTGGTTCTGTTGCGGTCCAGTGACTAGCCTTGTTATACATCCTATGTTGTTCTCGTATCACCGGTTCGAATATTTCTGCTGCCGACTGCAGTTGTTTACCAGATCGGGTCTAGACGGTAGCAGTCTGTGTTTCTACCGGTGTGATTTGTACCATGTTGGCCATTGGGTTTTGCCGCTCCTTCTTCCTTTGATCATACTCAGTTGCATCCTTGCAAAATCTTCTAATGTGCCCGAATTCACCACAAAAATGACAGCGTGGCGGTGGCAAATTGGGATTTTCCGGTGGTGGTCCGTTCTGCCAGCGGTTTGCATTATAATTATTGTTCCTCTGTCCTCGGTAGTTCCGATATCCCTGCGGTTGATTGTTTCTCAGTTGTGGAGGTACATAGTGATTCGCTGGCTGTCCATGTTCTTGAATAACAGCATTGACTATTTCTGTTCCCTGTATTCTGGTATTGTAGACACAGTTTCCGATGGTGTGTCCGGCAGTGTTGCAGATAGCGTAGAACGTTTGGTTTAGTGCACAATTGGCACTAGTATGACCTGAATTTTTGCATGTGATACAGTACACTTGTCTGGTTATATCTTCAGTCATAGTTTTGTTCGTTTTTAACCACTCTAGATCTTCTGTAAATCCACCGACCTTGGATTCCAGTTGCAGAGCCATGGTAATGACTGCATCCAGCGTCATCGCTCCGACACATCTTATGATCATGATCTGTTTCAATTGTGGGGTTAAACCATTGATAAACCACTGAGTGATGACATCATCCGGTAAGTTAGCGTGGGCCTGTGGTATTTGCCGCAAGTGTGTTCTAAAAAGTGTAGCATATTCCTGGACAGTCTGATTTGCCTTCTGTCGGTTGTTCTGTAAATAATCAAAGATTTCAGCGGGATTCTTCTTTAGCCTGAATCGTTGCAGAAAAGCGTCTCGTACTGCATCATAGGTACCGAAATGATTAATGTCATATTCCGTAAGCCATCTAGCTGCTTCATTGACCAGTGTAGATTGAAAAACAATGGCCTTATATGCCTGATCCGGTGGATGGTTAAGGACTGCATAACTGATCTCGAAAGTGCGCACGTGAGCATTCGGATCATCTCCTGGGAATCCACCAAATTTTGTGTATGTTACTCCTGTTGGAGGCGGCCTTGGTTGACATAACTGTTGTTGCTGTTGTTGTCCGTTCATTGTGAGTGTATTAGGCCTTTCTTCTGTATCTTGAGGTTGATTGGTTGAACTATCAGAACTTGGATCGCCGGATGGCGTGCCTTCCGGTGTGCTGTTTTTTCTTAGGATGCTTCGGATCTCTGCTTCGAACAGCTTTCCTTCCTTCTGGATGTCCAATATCCGAAATCTTTCTTCCAAGCACGTTGGTTGGGCTGAGGATTCCGCAAAAAATGCTAAGCCTTGGCCGCCAGTTGGTGTTTCTATCACCGGAATATCACCGGAATGAACTGAAATTATGCCAAAATGTAGTGTTTTTCTACTTTTACCGATTTCTTTTTCTAGAGTATTTCTGATCGTGGATAACTCTGAATCTTTATCCAAGATTGTTAAACTGGTTTCCAGCGGCGTCTTGGTAGATTCTGGAATTACTATATCTTCGATAGGCTGGGTCGAAGTAGCACCAGAATGTACCAAAGGCGTTGATCGTTCCACCGGAATATGACCGGAATTAATTCTAACGTCCTTAACTTGCTTGACCACTGGGTCAGACCGCGTTATACCTTCTTCTCCTAGGGTTGTCTTTAGCACATTACGTGCTCCAGCCTTATGGTTCTTAGGATACGTTCCGCCAGACTGAGTAACCGGCATGTATCATTGCGTAGTAGCACTATCTGAGCAGTTGGCAACAATCTGGCTCTGTTGCTACCGTCAGTCAATCGAACGATAAACGTGATGTTTGATTCTGAAAAACAGCTGGCACTCTAATGCCACTTTTTCACAGATAACTGGCAATCTGATGCCACTTTCCCACAGACGGCGCCAAATGTTAGTCGTTACACTTTCGACTTCAGACTCAAAATACTTTCAAGTTCAGACGTTTCCGAATCTTTCCTAACCTTAAATTACCTCTTAGCCACGTGGGTCCTTGGGAGTGGTAGGGGTCTGTTAGACAGAGGCCCTGTACTATTTTCCCAACTCATTACACAATCATAATTACTTCTTGCATCTTAGCTCAGTGCGCAGTTCTGAACAACCGATGACTGTTCATTGTACTGGACTTAGAATTTCCGAACTAATCCTGCTATGATGGTCTGAGTAGTAGTCCGATGACTTGTGTCCAATAGAATAATCTACTTCAGTAAACGAAGATCATCTAATACGTACTTCTTCAGAACAGACAGGTATACCAAACACATATATATATACTGAAGTTACGCAACTGATCGTATACCAACTTCGAGCAACAAATGTCCTGACAACAATCGACTCGTTACAGACTTAACAATGACCGATTCGCACTTCAACCATTACAGATGCTAGTCTTCCTGTGATTGGAATCAATAGTGAACGTAGACTACTGCATCGAACGTGGTTACTTACAAAAATGCGAACACATGAACAGTTCGGGGCTCCTGTTCACTACTCCTCGTCAGCATACAAACTAACAAATAACCCACTGCGATTTATTAACACTCAGAGACACACTCAAACATTAGCGAGCGGATTCGTAACACAAGATCATCAATTCGTAACTCTGCACTACGGCGCGAATAAACGACTAGACGGAGCACAGACAGAACAGAACAGAACAGAGTTCACTCTTCTCAATGACATACCTACTACAAACAATACACTTACAATTCCCCAAAAACGGGCTCTCGGCCACTCTTCTTTCATTTCCTTATATAGAAGATTTTTTACAAAGGTGCGCGAATCTTTAGTTACCTGTGCGTTTCCCGAAAGGTTCTTTTACATTTAAGACGCCTGTCCTAGTACATTTGTCCTTGTTCGGCGGCCGTCTAACAAATCATATATTCCAGATCCAAAATTTCAAACGATTTCATGTACTCTTGATACACGAAAACTGTGTTTTTCTGAGATTGAACTGTCACGTCATAGTGCGACAGTGTTCAAGCAGAAGTGTTGCTCGTAGTGTTTTGCAGTGTTGAGAATTGCTGGAAAAATGGAAAACGCAGATGGAATGAATTAGCTTATGAGCGATAAGCTAGACAAGAACAACTTCCATGCTTGGAGATTCAGAATGATGAATTTCTTGATGGGAAAAGGCTACTGGAAGTAAATCAAAGGAGAGAATGAAAATGCTCTACAATTACCAAAAAGGAATCGGACTCGAGATCAGGTAAGAGCATATGAGGAATGGAATCAAGGAGCACGGAAGGTAATGTACTGGCTAATTGTTAGCATACATGATAGCATGATTGGACACATACAGGATTCCAAGACTCCAAAAGAGGCTTGGAATAGTTTGGTCACATTGTATGAGACCAATACAAAGGCACAAAAATTGCAACTTAAGAATGAGCTGCATATATTGGACAAGAAGAGCATGTGACTACACCTTGAAAATCAAAAGCATATGTGAGTCACTTGCATCTATTGGCATGAATGTAGATGATGATGATAAGGTGGAAGTGTGTCTTCGTGGTTTAGGAGCTACATATAAGTAGTTCATAACTTCTATACAGACGAGGGAAAATATTCTGAATTTTGCTGATCTGGTATCTATGCTAATTATTGAAGAAAAGAATCTTGCTGAGGATTCAAACTCCTGAGGAAAATCTAGTTTTGAGCAGATATTCTACTCTAGTAGAGGAAGAGGCAGAGATAGAGGTTTTGGAAGTGGAAGAGGAAATAGTAACCAAGACCAAAGTCAACAATAGAATCATGCAGGAGGAAAAGGACAGTTTCAAGGCAGGGGGAGCCAAAGAGGCCGCAGAAATTTCCAAAGAAATGATTCAGGTAATGACAACAAAGGATGTTGGAATTGTGGTAAACGTGGACATTTTGTGTTACCATTAGTGTCCATGTGAAAGGCTAAATGGCCACCAAACACTTCTTTGTATATGTTTTTTAATAGAACATATAGTGGCCTCGTCAGCCATGGACTGGAAGTTCGACCGCATTTGTAAGACCTAGGAGGTCTGTCTTCGTGCTCCCTGTGTACTGTGTTTTCTGCGTATTCTAGAGTCTCTGTGCGGAGTACCGTGTGCGAACTTAGGAGGTCCGTTTTCTACTCCAAGGATATCGTCGTGGAGCTCTCGATAAGGAGAGTGCATTGTGGTGCATCGCCATCGAATTATGGTAAACCTGGACATTTTGTGTTACCGTTAGTGTCCATGTGAAAGGCCAAATGGCTACCAGACACTTCTTTGTATATGTTCTTTAATAAAACATATAGTGGCCTGGTCAGCCACGGACTAGAAGTTCGACCCCATTTGTAAGACCTAAGAGGTATGTCTTCGTGCTCCCTGTGTACTCTGTTTTCTGCATATTCTGGAGTCTCTGTGCAGAGTACCATGTGCAGCCTTAGGAGGTCCATTTTCTACTCCAAGGATATCATCGTGGAGCTCTCGATAAGGAGAGCACATCGTGGTGCATTGCCATCAAATTACTTCACTGGTATCAGAGCAGTTCGACGGAAAAAGCTTTTTTCCTTTTGTGCGAGCGAAGCGAGCATCCTAGGCTTTCTCTGAGGCTTACGACTAAGGTGGCGACCAAGGCATAGACCTTGTCATCCGAGTCACTGAAGTCACCGTTGGCTGCGCGCGAGAGAGGACCTCAACGATCAAGGAATATAGAGGTTCCCAGTACTTCCCGGGAGGTCACCCATCCCAGTACTGTTCCCCCCAAAGCTCGCTTAATCGTGGCAATCTCTTGCCACTAAGCTACACTCTTGTGCTGTCTGAAGAAGGGGAAAGACTAAGGTTGACATTACCTTGAACATGTTTTGGTCTCTCAAAGCTTCATCCTTTGCTGTCAAAGCCTATTTTGGAAGCATTTTTGGGGTGTCTTTTGGAGCCATTTCGGAGTATTTCCGCACATAGTTCTCTTCACACATGTCCAAGCACATCAAGAAGAGTGTTCTTTGTACTTCTCCGACAATAAATATCAACATTTGGGGCTATTTTCATCCACACTCATAAAACTACAGGTTTCTTGAAAGGTTTCAGTTTTGGTGGGAGCAACTGTTGCAAAATTTATGCAGGTTTTTTGAGCCTAAAACATCAAAGTTGATAGAAACTTGCAGGTGTTATTAGCTAGTTTTTCTTTTTTAGGTTGTGTATTCAGTCTTTTAGTGTCATTTCACTGCATATATTGAGCACATACACACCATGTACGCTTCTGTGGATACCACTTATGTACGTCCATGTGGTCATTGATATAGCGGTTACGTTCTTTGCATAAAGCCTTTTACGTTTGATAAAGAGGGTCGTGGTGAGGTTTTCTTAACTAGGAGACACCCAAATGTCAGGGTCTCTTCGATGATGCAGGTGGAAGACTTACCCAGCCTCGCCATAGGAGATGTATGATAGTTGTTCATAGGTGCTCGATAAGCCTAGTTGGCTTCTGTTGGGTAACTGGTTATATGCAGTGGAGTCAGCGATTCACTATGCAGGAAAACATGTCAGTACTTGCAGTTTTATGATATTTTGACACTGGTCATATACTCATTTTGCAGAGGATACTCTGCCAAAATTTTTCCAAATTTTGGTTTAGTCAACTATACAGTGGTCGATCTACTCCTTGATACACTCATTCGTTGATTTTCGGACTCTTCTAGCTCCATTATCACTCTATTCAGTTCTCTACCATCATGGCATCAGAGGTCTCAGGCACATCCGGTGGATCAGGGTCTAGTGCTAGTGTTCCGAGGAGGAGCTATAACTTGCAAGGCAAAGACCATTTTAAGATCCGAAAATGTGATGGCACAAACTTTGCTCTATGGAAGAATCAGATTAAAGATGTGCTAATTCAAAGGAGGCAATGGAAGCCAGTAAATGGGATTTCAAAGAAGCTTGTTGAGATGGATGAAGATGATTGGGATGAGTTAGATGAAATGGCCAAGTCTACCATTCGCTTGCACCTAGCAGATAATGTTTACTTTACAGTATTAGACTGTGAAAGTGTAGAGGAGCTTTTGAAGAAGTTATGCAACACATATGAAAAAGAGATGGCATCAAATAAAGTGTATCTGATGAGAAAATTATATGACCTTCGCATGAAGGACACAGATAATGTTCTTGCTCATCTAAATGAGTTTGATGCTATATTCTCCCAGTTAGAGGCTCAGAAAATGGATATGGATAATGAGATGAAGTAGTATTGTTGTTATGCACCCTGCCATCATCATGGGATACGTTTTGCACAACTATTAGCAATAGTGCACCTGGTGGTAAACTCGTCTATGATGACATATGTGGAGCACTCTTGAGTGAGGAGATTCGTAGAAAATCTATGGTTGGCACTTAGAGTGGAGATGCATATAATGTTCGTGATTCTTACCAAGGAAAGAATCAGCAACGTGGCAGGAGCAAGAATAAGGAAAAGAATGGTCAACAGAATACGAGTAGAAGTAAACCAAGGAAGAGGGATATGGAATGCCATTATTGTCATAAGAAAGGACATATGAAGAAAGACTGTTATGCATTAAAGAATGCTAAAGGTAAAGGACAGAATGTTGATGGGCATGTTAAACAGTTAGCTGCCCATCTCGGTCAACTGTGAAGATTGAAGAAATTAATGCTATTTCTGATGATGCTGATGTGCTGACACTTGATAGTGCTCTGCCAACTAAGGCACTTATGGCTGATTCTCTTTCCCACACCTGGCTGCTAGATTCTGGTGCTTCTTTCCATGTGATACCACACAGAGAATGGTTCTCTAATTATGCAGTCTCTTGGTACCGTGAGACTTGGTGATTATTACCAGTGTGACATTGTGGGGATTGGAGATGTGGTTGTGCAGTTCATTGATGGTTCAAAATTTACTATGCATAATGTACACCATGTACCTCAGCAGTTTAATGTTAGTTGGTCAACTTGATGACCTTGGTTACAAGGTAGTCTTCTATGCTCAGTCCTTGTTGGGACTTCACTCACTAATTAGACATGAATATATGAAGATATATGAAGGAAAAAGAAAGACAAGGAGAAATGAAGACAAAGCACTCAGAAAATTAAGCCTAAGTGAAGGGACAAATTCACTCTTGTAATTTAGTGCAAAATTAGAAGTCTAGTTTTGACATAGAACTTAAAAACTTACGAATTAGAGTCTAGGAGTATGTAAAGTAGATGTATATAAGTTAATTTGAGTTGAAAAATGATAGAGGAACTCAATTTTGTAATCCTTGAGTGAATAGAGAAAAAGTCGGGTTTTTCTGAGAGAGATGTTGAGGATGAACTACTCAGTATATGAGAGTTTTCTGTGGCTATGAGCAGAATGAGGCTAAGCCATTTTGTACACATTCTCTTTGATAGTTAATACATGTTTGTGTAAAAGGAATTGATCAAATTCCTCTAGAGTTCTAAGTGATTTCACATCAGTGTGTAAGTTAGTTGACAGTTACGAGTTTTCTGGCACACTTTTCCCTGATCTTCTTAAGGTCAGATCTGACAGTACAGTGTAAAGTTTTTAATGATGATAGCTCATTTTAAAGCTACTACCTTCAACTACAATTGTTCAAAAGATCTTTACAAAACGGGACGCATACTCGAAGAAATGAGTCTAGCAGTGAAGGTATGTCAAATCGATGAAATCATTTTTCAGATTTCAGACATAGTGCAAATGTTGGAGTAAATTCAGAAGAATTTGAAGTTATTACTTGAAAGTTTTGCTTGGTATGTGTTACTTAACATTAGCAAGAACTTCTATTAGCAAGTGATCAAAAGAATTTACAAAGATCAAGCTAATACAGATCAGATTTGAAGCTTGAAGAAAAGGTGCAGATTTCTGAGAAGTAATTTTTTGAAATTCACTAAGTTCAATGGTAAAGTTTTTCAAGTTCAGAGTATTGCTAAGCTAATGATGGTTATGGAGGTATTCTAATACCACTTTAGCTTAGTTCTTGTGATGTTTCACACATCAACAAGTGGTATCAGAGTAGAAAGGTCCTCGTGAGTGAAAGGAGGAGCAGATACAAGAGGAATTGAAGAGTTCTCCATTAAAGAAGGTGAAAGCTAAGGTGTTCAACAACAAAAGACATCAGAGGAGTACTTTGAAGTTATTCTCAAGGATAAAGATCTACAAAAGCTACCATTCTTTAATTGTATTCTTACAGGTTGAAGCAGAAGCAAGAACACTATGGCAGATCATGTATCTATTGACAAATTCGACAGAGATAATTATCCAGCTTGGGTAATGAGAATGGAAGCCTTACTTATGAGTAAGGATCTAATGATATATGTGACAGGTGAAGAAGAAAAGCCTTAATTTGAAGATGAGAGTCAACCAAGGAAAGAAGAACTAGAAGCTTTGAAGCTATGGTAGAAGAGAGATGCAAGTGCAAGCTATATAACACTATCACAGATCATTTGTTACCACATATCAGAGGACTAGAAGCAGCTGAAGATATATGGAATGCCTTGGAAGTTCACTTCCAAAACACTACTAAAGCTAGGAAGGCTAGCTTATGGTCAGAATTCACCACATTTAAGAAAAAGCAAAATCAGAGCATTAGTGATTATGTCACTAAGATGAAGGACTTGGCAGATAGCCTTGGATCTATTGATGAGGATATTGAAGATCATAGGTTGATAGCACAATTACTTGCAGGGTTGAGAGGAGATGAAAGGTGGAAACCTTTTGTACTATGAACTGAACTCTCATTAAATCATTATGTGCCAGAATTGAATCAATTGCTTGGAGTAATGCTCACATTTGAGCAAGACTTGAAATCAGATGGAGATAAAGGATATAGTTCAGCTATGTATGCAAAGAATAAGAAGAAAAATGAGAAAGGTAAAGCGAAGGATGAAGAAGAGGGTACTACTCAAGCAAATTATGCAAGAGGAAGAGGTATTGGCAGAGGTAAAGGTCGAGGAAATGGAAGAGGTAGAGGTAATCAGAAGAATAACAAGAAAGCATGCTGGATTTGTGGAAAATTGAGCAATCATCTAGCATATGATTGTTGGCATAACCAACAAGGGTCGAATCAAAATCAAAGAAATAATGGCAGAGGAAGAGGTGGAAGGTTTCAGAATCAATTTTAAAGAGGAAGACAGAATTCAAGAGGAGGTTTTGGTAGAGGTGGTGGAAGAAATTGGAATCAGAATCAGTCTTATAACACTACCTATTACAATTATGAAAATGATACACAGAGTAATAGTCATACAACATTGATGATGAATTCAATAAGTACATCAGAGAAGGAGGATCTCAAGGTATTTTATATTGATTCTGGTTGTTCAAATCATTTGTCAGGTAATATAGAATTGTTGTCAAAATTGGTAGAAGGTAATTCAAGTCATACAGTACAAACATGTGACAATACAAAACATAATGTACATTCAATTGGAAAAGTGAAGTGCAGGAGTGGAGCTGATTTGTTAACAAATGTTTTGTATGTTCCAACAATACCAAAGAATCTGATTAGTGTGGGACAAGTAGTGGAAAAAGGTTTTCAAGTCAGACTTACAAATGAAGGGGTATTTGTTGAAGATCCAGAGGATGGATACAATCAAATTGTTTGTGGTAAGAAGGAAGGTAGACTTTTTACTCTCAAAGTGCAAGGGAATGTTGGTCAAGCCCTAATCACACATGGTGATGGAGTACTTATAGAGTTAGATCTTTGGCATAAGAGGTTAGGACACTTCAATGAAAGAGGAATTAAAACCATGGTGGAGAATCAATCTGTAATAGGGCTACCAAATGTAAAAAGTCAACATATGATCTACAAGTGTGAAGCTTGTCAAATGGGAAAGGCACACAGATTATCATTCCAGAAGAAAGGTTTCAAGCATGATGGTTTGCTAGAGCTCATACATACAGATGTATGGGGACCAACAAAAGAAGGATCAATCAATGGGTCTTGGTATTATGTTCTTTTCATTGATGATGCTACAAGGTGGATAACCATTTATAATCTAAAGGAAAGATCAGAAGTATTTGGAGCTTTCAAACATTTTCATGCTTATGCAGAAAGAGTTACATGTCAAAAGCTCAAGAGGATAAGGTCTAATGGAGGGGGAGAATACTTTTCCCAAGAATTCAATGATTATCTTTGGAATGCAGGTATCAAATGAGAAATAACTTGCAGGTATACACCTCAACACAATGGGGTTGCAGAAAGAAGGAATAGAACATTAGTTGAGTTTGCAAGATCAATGTTAAAAGAAAAGAATTGCCCTAATTATCTTTGGACTGAGGCTGTAAATACAGCTACATATCTTGTGAATAGGTTACCATGTGCAGCTCTAAATGGAATGACCCCTTATGAAGCATGGTGGGGTAAAAAACCAACACTTGATCATTGTAAGGTGTTTGGATCAATTGTGTATGCTTATGTACCATCACAACTTAGACATAAACTTGAACCAAAGGCTGAAAAATATGTATTTATTGGGTATGATGAAAAGCAGATGGGTTATAGGCTATGGAATCCTCTAAGTAAACAATTTATTGTTTCTAGAGATGTGACATTTGATGAACAAAAGAGTTGGTATGCAGATAAAGATTGTAACCTTGAAACATTTGAAGAAGAGGTAAGAAGAAGTGAAAGAGGTAAATCACATATGCAGGTAGATGGAGATGAAGATCATATGCAAGCAAGCACATCTAGACTTGGATCATATAGAAGAAATGAAGATGAACTAAGATTTGATGAAGAAGTATATCCAGATACACATGAAGAGTGTGAACCAAGAAGATCAACCAGAATGAGGAAACAACCTACAAGGTATTCTTATGATACTTCTTATTTTTGACTCAGAAAAACTATGCTTACTTGATTAAGGAAGATGAAGAGCTCCAAAGTTATGATGAAGCAAAAGGTAAGAGACAGTGGGAAGAAGCAATGAAGGAAGAGTTTGATGCACTTGAAGAAAATAAAACTTGGGAACTTGTTCCAAAACCTAATGGTAAGAAAGTGATTGGAAATAAATGGGTTTACAAAATAAAGAAGCATGCAGATGGAAGAATAGCCAGATACAAAGCCAGATTGGTGGTTAAAGGCTATGCTCAAACTCATGGCATAGATTATGATGAGACATTCAGTCCTGTGGCAAAGATGTCAACCATAAGGACAATCATAGCTATTGCAGCATCAAAAGGATGGACATTGAGTCGATTGGATATAAAGAATGCATTTTTGAATGGGTATATATTAGATGAGGTTTACATGGAGCAACCTCAAGGGTTTGCACATTACAAGTTTCCAAATTATGTTTGCAGATTGAGAAGAGCACTTTATGGTTTGAAGCAAGCTCCAAGAGCTTGGAACTATAGACTTGTGAAGTATCTTAATGATCTTGGATATCAAAGTTCAAAGGCAGATGCAAGTTTACTTATCAAGAGAACAGATGAAGGTATGATCTACATTTGTATTTATGTAGATGACATTATAATTACAGGTACCTCAAATGAAGGAATCAAAGAGGTGAAGAGGTTACTTGAGAAGGAATTCAAGATAAGTGAGCTAGGAAAATTGTCATATTTTCTTGGAATGGAAATCACTTATGCAGAACATGGCTTATATGTATCACAAGAAAGGTATCTATTAAATCTTTTAAAGAAGTTTAACATGGAGAATTGCAGAGAGGCATCAACACCATTAGAGGTCAATCATAAACTCAGTAGATATGATGGTGCAGAGTTCAAAGATATGAGGAAGTATCAATCTTTAGTGGGAAGCTTGATTTATGCTACACTAACAAGACCTGATCTTAGCTATGCAGTGGGAGTTCTTTCTCAGTTTGTGTATTGTCCAAAGGATCCACATTGGATTGCAGTTCAAAGAGTTCTTAGATATATCAAAGGAACTTTGAAGGAAGGATTATATTATCCTTTTACATCAGATATAAGGTTGAGAGCATATAGTAGTTTCAAAGAGATGGCAGGAATAAAAGAGAAGAAGACTACATGAAGAAGTCACAGCATGCTAATTAGTGATTGAGGGGGAGCTCTTGGGACTTCACTCACTAATTAGACATGAATATATGAAGATATATGAAGGAAAAATAAAGACAAGGAGAAGTGAAGACAAAGCACTCAAAAAATTAAGCCTAAGTGAAGGGACAAATTCACTCTTGTAATTTAGTGCAAAATTAGAAGTCTAGTTTTGACATAGAACTTAAAAACTTACGAATTAGAGCTTAGGAGTATGTAAACTAGATGTATATAAGTTAATTTGAGTTTGAAAAATGATAGAGGAACTCAATTTTGTAATCCTTGAGTGAATAGAGAAAAAGTCGGGTTTTTCTGAGAGAGATGTTGAGGATGAACCACTCAGTATATGAGAGTTTTTTGTGGCTATGAGCAAAATGAGGCTAAGCCATTTTGTACACATTCTCTCTGATAGTTAATACATGTTTGTGTAAAAGGAATTGATCAAATTCCTCTTGTACATTGAGTTCTAAGGGATTTCACATCAGTGTGTAAGTTAGTTGACAGTTACGAGTTTTCTGGCGCACTTTTCCCTGATCTTCTTAAGGTCAGATCTGACAGTACAGTGTAAAGTTTTTAATGAGTGATAGCTCATTTTAAAGCTACTACCTTCAACTACAATTGTTCAAAAGATCTTTACAAAACGGGACGCATACCGGTGAAATGAGTCTAACAGTGAAGGTATGTCAAATCGATGAAATCATTTTTCAGATTTCAAACATAGTGCAAACGCTGGAATAAATTCAGAACAAATTGAAGTTATTACTTGAAAGCTTTGCTTGGTATGTGTTACTTAACATTAGCAAGAACTTCTATTAGCAAGCGATCAAAAGAATTTACAAAGATCAAGCTAATACAGATCAGATTTGAAGCTTGAAGAAAACGCGCAGATTTCTGAGAAGTAAATTTTTGAAATTCACTAAGTTCAGTGGTCAAGTTTTTGAAGTTCAGAGTATTGCTAAGCTAATGATGGTTATGGAGGTATTCTAATACCACTTTAGCTTAGTTCTTGTGATGTTTCACACATCAATAGTCCTTTCGTATATCAAAGGGCAATATGGTTATTGCAAAAGGAAGCAAAGTTGGCTCACTTTATCCTTTATTTGTATCACAGAAAGAACACTTGTTAGCTATTACTGAACAGCCTATGGCTTGTATTTGGCATGGTCATTTGGGCCATATATCTGGTAGTGGAATGGAAAATCTTTCTGGTTCTGGCTACTTACCTGTGTTATCTTTCTTTGATTTTTCATTTTGTGAGCATTGCCAATATGGAAAGCAAACCAGAAATGTGCATAGAACGCACATTGACTCTTCAATTCAGCCTTTAGATCTCGTCCATACAGATGTTTGTGGTCCTATGCCCACTAGGTCCTTCGGTGGTTCTCTTTACTTTGTCACTTTCAAAGATGATGCTACTAGAAAAGTTTGGGTATATCCTATCAAATCGAAGGATAAGGTATTCCCTGCTTTCAGAAAATGGCTTGCTTTAGTTGAGACTCAAAAAGGAACTAAGCTTAAGGCTTTACGTTTAGATAATGGGGGTGAGTATACCTCACATGAATTCAGCCTTTTCTGTCAGTCTAGAGGGATTCGTAGAGAGTTTACAGCTCCTTATACCCCAGTACAGAATGGTGTAGTTGAAAGGATGAATAGAACTATTCAAGATAGAGTAGTTTCTATGTTGCATCATGCAAACCTATCACAAGGCTTTTGGGTAGAAGCAGTATTGACTGCAGTTCATGTGATTAACCTTTCACCTAGTACTGCCAAAGGTCTAAAAGTGGCACAAGAGTTTTGGATAGGGAAGCCACCATATTATGATCATCTTCGAGTTTTTGGGTGTGAAGCATATGTTCATATACCCAAGATTCTTAGACAAAAGTTGGACCATAAGTCAAAGAAAAGCATTTTTCTTGGATATGGTCGAGAAGGAAAATTTGGATATCGCTTATGGGATCCTGAAACATGGTTAGGGATCAGAAGTAGTGATGTCAATTTAGATCAGTCTAAGATGCATAAACAACCCATTAAGGAGGTTGAAGTGAGAAGAGTGGTGTTTGAGGATACTAGTCCTCCAGCTAGCATGCATAAAAATGTTGCACATAGGGATGTTCAAGAGAATGTCCGATCAGATCAGTCTACACATGTTCCTGTTGAGCAACCATTGAGATGCTCTATACGTGTCTCACATCCACCTGATAGATATGTTCGAGGTTTAGATTTTGTTATGCTAACAGATGCTAGTGAGCCTTCTTGCTACAAAGAGGCTATGCAGACAGAGGATCATGCCAAGTGGGAGCGTGCCATGAAGAGTGAGTTGGATTCTATTCATGAGAATGGTACTTGGGATTTAGTACCCTTGCCAAATGGCAGGAAAGCTTTACCATGTAAATGGGTATATAAGCTGAAATTCACATCAGATAGTGCTTCTCCAAAGTATAAAGCACGAATTTTTGCAAAGGGTTTTAAGCAACAACATGGTGTTGATTTCGAGGAAATCTTTTCTCCAGTGGTCAAGATGACTACCTTGTGCATGTTGCTTGGATTCGTTGCAATGGAGGACTTAGAGTTAGTCCAAATGGATGTGAAAACTGCTTTCTTGCATGGAGATCTTACAGATGAGATCTATATGGAACAACGAGAGGGTTATGTAGTTCCTGGCAAGGAAAGTTTATTTTGTAAACTCAAGAAGAGCTTGTATGGACTTAAACAGTCCCCTAGACAATGGTACCAAAAGTTTGATGCTTTTATGAAGTCTCAAGGCTATTCTCGAAGCAATGAGGATCATTGTCTCTACACAAAGAGATGCTTAGATGACAGCTTGATATGTTTGATACTTTATATCGATGATATGTTGATTGCTAGGAAGTCCTCTTATGACTTGTCAATTCTCAAAAAGAAGTTGAGTCAGAAATTTGATATGAAGGATTTGGCGGATGCCAAACATATTCTTGGCATGCGCATTACTCTTCATAGGAGTAAAAGATGCATATATTTGTCTCAAAGTGAGTACATATCCAAAGTACTTCATAGGTTCAATATGCACGGTGGAAAGGCATTGAGTACACCTTTACCCACATATGTGAAATTGAGCAAGGATGATTGCCCCAAATCAGATGAGGAAAAGGAATTCATGAACAAAATTCCCTATCAATCTGCTGTTGGTAGTCTCATGTATGCTATGGTAGCTACGAGACCAGACATTGCATTTACAGTGGGAGTTGTGAGTAGATATATGTCTAATCCTGGCAAGAAACATTGGGAAGCAGTAAAGATGATTTTGAGATATCTGAGTGGCACTAAGGACAAGTATCTATGCTTAGGTAGAGGGAAAGCATCCATTATTGGTTACACAGATTCTGACTATGCTGGTTTTGTAGAAAATCATAAGTCTACATCAGGGTTCATTTTTCATTTTGCTAGAGGTGCTATCTCTTGGAGATATCATCTTCGAGAATGTACAGTTGTTTCCACCACAGAAGCAGAGTATGTTCCACCAAGTGAGGCATGTAAGGAAGCATTGTGGATTTCTCGTCTTGCTTTTGATATGGGTTTACCTTAGCATGTACCTCACTTGCTCAGTGACAGTCAGAGTGCCATTGCTTTGGCTAAGAATCCGGTCTATCATGCAAAGACCAAGCACGTTGAGGTGAGATATCACTTCATTATAGATTTCTTAGCCACAAAGTGCATTATTCTTGAGAAGGTTCACACTCAAGATAATCCTGCAGATGCTTTGATGAAAGCTCTACCACAGGATAACTTTCGACACTGTTGTCACTTGATGGGGATTACTTGATTCTTGATCTTACATAGCCACTTGTATACTATGTAACATGCCCATCAGGTGGGAGGTATAGTTTGTATACTTACACTCAGGTATTCTTTATCATTCTTTATTTTTCTCCCATACTTACTTTGGCCATATTGGCCTTTAGTGGGAGATTGTTATCGTTAGTGTCCATGTGAAAGGCCAAATGGCCACGGGACACTTCTTTGTATATGTTCTTTAATAAAACATATAGTGGCCTGGTGAGCCACAGACTGGAAGTTCGACCACATTTGTAAGACCTAAGAGTTCTGTCTTCGTGCTCCGTGTGTACTGTGTTTTCTGCGTATTCTGCAGTCTCTGTGCGGAGTACCATGTGCGGCCTTAGGAGATCCGTTTTCTACTCCGAGGATATCGTCCTAGAGCTCTCGATAAGGAGAGCGCATCGTGGTACATCGGCATTGAATTACTTCATTTTGAACGTGATTGCAGGTTGAAGAATCAAAATAACAAAAGGCATGAGAATAACTATGCATCCACAAGTGTAGATGATTCTGAGATACTGTTCATGGTTCAACTTCACATGATGAATATGATGTCTACTGGTGTTTCAAAATCAAATGATAATGTCTGGTATGTTGATTTAGGTGATTCAAATCACATGACCAGTCATGCGGAATGGTTTAGTACTTTGCGAAAATTACCAATTCCTAGATATGTTGAAACAGGTGATGACACATCACATCCTATTGAGCATATAGGAAACATAGCACTATCGATGGAGGATGGAAAGGTAAAACATCTTGCTGATATGCTGCATGTTCCAAATATAACAAAGAATCTGGTTTCTGTTGGACAAATGGTTCACCAGGGATTACAAGTCAGGTTCAATGCTGATGGATTATATGTAGAAGAGTACAAGCAAGATGGACGATTGGTTGCCAAAGGAAACAAAGTGGGTAGGATGTTCACCTTAAATGTGAAGATTCCTGAAATGAATGCAACCATGTTTGCAAAAGGTGCAGGATTTATTGCAGATATAGAGATGTGGCACAAACGAATTCGACATGCAAACTTGCAAAGGCTGAAATTGATGCAGTCAAAGGAGATTATCCATGGACTACAAAATTTCAAAGTTGCAAAAATGCAAAAGGTATGTGCACCATGTCAATTTGGTAAACAGTCAAGAGCATCATTTCCACATGACAAGCATGTTAGTGAGAATGTACTAGAAGTAGTACATATAGATGTTTGGGGCCCAGCAAAGACCACATCTATGGGCGGTTGCAGGTTTTATGTTACTTTCATTGATGACCATACACAAAAAGTGTGGGTATATTTCATGAAACAGAAGAGTGAGGTGTTTACTCACTTCCAAATTTTAAAGCTATGGTGGAAAAGTAGGCAGGGAAGTATATTCAAACATTAAGGTTTGATGGAGGAGGTGAATACATGTCAAATGAGCTGAGCAACTTTCTTAAAAGTCATAAAATTTGACGTCAGTTTTCATGTAGGTAGACACCACAACAGAGTGGCATTGCTGAACGCAAAAACAGACATATTGCAAAAATAGCAAGAGCCTTGATGGCTGAGAAGAATATGCCTCATTGTTATTGGGCAGAAGATATGCATACTGCTATATACATCATGAATAGAACTCCGACTGCTACTGTACATCAAGTTACACCTGAAGAGAAGTTTACAAGTAAAAAGCCAAACTTATCACATCTGAAAGTTTTTGGTTGTATTGCATATGTACATGTCCCAGATGAATTAATGAGGACGAAGCTTGATCCAAAAGCAGAAAAGTGTGTCTTCATTGGATACTCCCTTGAACAAAAGGGATATAAATGTTATAACCCACTCACACGACAGGTAAAGGTGATCAGAGATATGGTATTTGATGAAATGTCAAGCTTCTATGCAGATGCCAAAGAAGGATTGAATCTTGAACCAAATTACGTGTAGAATCTCAAGTTTTGAGTGGACCGGATGCATCACCAAGCAATAGTTCTAACTCAAATCCATGGAGTGGAAGATTGCATGGAAATTTCAGTCTAGCAAATTCATCAAATACATCCAAGAAAGGTAAAGAAAAGCTTTGTGCAGGTCATAAAACATGTGCAGGTTTTGAAGACATTGATGGAGATTCAAGCAGTTCAGAAAAGAATCTTGATGAGGAGCTTGGATTGCCTTTTGTGAAGACTACAGGAGTAAAAAGGGCACATCCAGATGATACAAGGAGAAGTGACCCAGGACCAAGAAGATTTGGGAGGATGTGAAATTCAGTGCAACTATTGACGTATGATAGTTATATGGCTTGCCAGTGTACCTACATGACAAAGGTAATACAATATGTTGAACCTTCTTGCTTTCAAGATGCAATTGGAATTGCAGATTGGGAAAAAGCTATGGATGAGGAGATGGCTGCACTTTATGGAAATGAGACATAGAAGCTAGTATTATTGCCGCAAGGAAAGAAACCCATAGGCTGCAAATGGGTTTACAAGGTAAAGCATAATGCTGATGGTAGCATAAGTAGGTATAAAGCACAATTGGTAGCTAAAGGATATTCACAGACATATGACATTGATTATGAGGAAACATTCAACCCTGTAGTTAAAATGTCTACTGTCAAAACACTTGTTGCATTAGCTGCAGCAAAAGGATGGACTTTGTATCAGATGGATATGAAGAATGCTTTCCTACATGGTGAGTTATAGGAAGAAGTATATATGAGCCAACCACAAGGATATGAAGATTCAAAGCATCCAGAATATGATGTTTGCAGGTTGTAAAAGGCTTTGTATGGGCTGAAGCAAGCCCCTCGTGCATGGCATGCAAGGATTGTTGATTACTTAACCAACATTTGGTTTTCTATGTGTGATGCAGATCACTCACTATATGCAAGGAAGGCTGATGATGGCATCACTATTGTGGCTATTTATGTTGATGACTTGATTGTAGGTGGTGATAATGAAGGAAGCATCAAAGAGGTAAAGCAACTTCTTATGCAAGAATTTGACATGAAAGATCTTGGTGTGCTGCGCTATTTCTTGGGCATTGAGTTAATCCATACAAAAATAGGTATATGGATGTCGCAAAGGCAATATGCCTTGAATATGCTGCAAAAGTATGGTATGGCTGATTGTAAGCCAATTTCTATGCCATTAGATCAGAATTTGAAGTTGGATACTACATCAGGTGAAGCATTGGAAAATGCTACTATGTACAGGAAAATTATGGGAAGTCTTATATATCTCACAATTACAAGGCCTGATCTAAGTTATATAGTTGGACTTGAAAGTCAGTTTATGTAGGTTCCCAGGAAGCCACATTTGGATGCTCTGAGGCGCACTCT